>CM035436.1:13433847-13486347 GCA_020310875.1 Ceratopteris richardii
GTGCATATGTATGTGTATGTGTATACGTATATGTTTATGTGTGTATTTGTATGTGCATGCATGGATGTGCATGTAGATATGTTTGTGCATGTGCATGTGTGTGTATGTGTGTGTATGTGCCATATGTGTGTAAATGAATGTGCATATGTATGTGTGTGTATGTGTATAACTATGCTTGTATGTGTGTTTATATGTGTGTATGCACATGTGCATGTGTAAGTGTATAAGTACGTATGTGTGTGTATATGTGTGTGTGCATGTGTGAGCATGCATGTGAATGTGCATGTGCATGTATATGGGTGTATGTGCATGTGAATGTGTATGTGTGAGTATGTTATTTTATGAAAACAAAATAATTTAAATGATATAAAAACAACAAAGATTGTACTGACAATAATTAGCCATATAGTATGCTCGGTGAACTTCTTCAATAACTAACAATAAGGAGAGAGAGAGAGAGAGAGCGAGATAGAGAAATCAAAAGATAGAGAGAGAAAGAGGGAGAGAGATAGAGATAGAGAGAAATAGAGAGAGAAAGAGAGAGATATATAGAGAGAGACAGAGAGAGAGAAATGTTATTGTTAGTGTCCATGTGAAAGGCGAAATGGCCACTAGACACTTCTTTGTATATGTTCTTTAATAAAACATATAGTGGACTGGTCAGTCACACACTATAAGCTCGACCGCATTTGTAACACCTAAGTACTTTGTATTAGTGCTCCCTGTGTACTGTGTTTTTTTGCATATTCAGCCGTCTTTGTGCAGAGTATCATGTGTGATGCTTGGAGCTCGGTGTTCTACTTTGAGGATATCATCGTGGAGCTCTTGAGAAAGAGAGCGCACTATGGTGCATCGCTAGTGAAATGATTCATTGAAGTCACCTTTGGTGCCATTGGCTACGGATAGGACCTCAACGATCAAGGAAGATAGATGTTCTCTGTACCTCCCAAGAGGTCACCCATTGTAGTATTGTTCCCCCCAAAGCTCACTTAACCATCACAATATCTTGCCACTAAGCTACACTCTTGTGTTGTCTAAATAAGGGGAAAGACTAAGGTTAACATCACCTTGAATATGCTTTGGTCCCTTAAAGCTTTACTCTTTGGTTTCAAAGCCTATTTTTTAAGCATTTTTGGGAAGATTTTTGGAGCCATTTTGGAGTACTTTCATGCATAGTTCTCTTCACACAATTTCAAAAACATCAAGAAGAGTGTTCTTTGTACTTCTCCAAAAACATGTATTCACCTTTAGGGCCATGTTTTTAGCGACACTCCTAAAACTACGGGTTTCACGAGAGGTTTTCAGCTATGGTGAGAGCATCCACTCCAAATTTATGCAGGTTTTTGAACCTAAAAAATAGAGTTGACAGACACTTGTAGGTGTTGTTGGCTAGTTTTTGGGCTATGCATTCAGCTTTTCAGAGTCATTTTACTACATATATTGAGCACATATACACTATGTATGCTTCTATGGATACCGCTTATGTATGTCCATGTGGTCATTGATATAGCAGTTACGTTTTTGCATAAAGCCTTTTATGTTTGATAAAGAGGATTATGGTGAGGTTTTCTTAACTAGGAGACACCGAGATGTCGGGGTCTCTTTGATGATGTAAGTGGAAGAGTTGCCCAGCCTTGCCATAGGAGATGTATGATAGTTGTTCATAAATGCTCGATAAGCCTTGTTGGCTTTGTTTAGGTAACTTATTATATGCAGTGGATTTAGTGATTCACTATGCAGGTACACATGTTAGTACTTGTAGTTTTATGAGATTTTGACACTAGTCATATGCTCATTTTGGAGAGCATAC
Organism: Ceratopteris richardii; assembly: GCA_020310875.1. Lineage (NCBI taxonomy): Eukaryota > Viridiplantae > Streptophyta > Polypodiopsida > Polypodiales > Pteridaceae > Ceratopteris > Ceratopteris richardii. The sequence goes on from CM035436.1 coordinate 13,435,658, forward strand.
TTTGGCAAAATTTTTCCAGATTTTCTCGTTTCATCAACTATATAGTGGTCGATTTACTCCTTGATACACTTATTTGTCTAAGCATATTTATCCTCACATAATTCTTCTAGTTGCTCATTATTCTTCATTAATTCATTTTTTTGGGAAGATTGCTAAATTGTCTCTCACAATCTAACACTTGGCCATCCTTCTTTGAGCCTTGGTGGTGTTTGGACTCTTCTAGCTCCATTATCATTCTAATCAGTTGTCTACCATCATGGCATCAGAGGTCTCAAGCCCATCTTGTGGATCAACGTCTAGAGCCAGTGTTTCAAGGAGGAGCTATGACTTGCAAGGCAAAGACCATTTTGAGATCCGGAAATTTAATGGCACAATTTTTGCTCCATGGAAGAATCAGATTAAAGATGTGGTGACTCAAAGGAGGAAATGGAAGCCAGTAGATGGAATCTCAAAGATTCTTGCTAACATGAATGAAGGTGATTGGGATTAGTTAGATGAAATGGCTAGGTCTACCATTTGATTGTACCTACCAGATAATGTTGACTTTACAATATTAGTCTGTGAAAGTGCAGAGGAGCTTTGGAAGAAGTTTGATGCTATATTCTCCCAATTATAGGCTCACAAAATGGATAAGGATAATGAAATGAAAGGAGTCTTGTTGTTATGCACCTTGCCATCATCATGGGATACATTTTGCATAGCTATTAGCAATAGTGCACCTCGTGGTAAATTGGTCTATGATGACATATGTGGAGCACTCTTGAGTGAGGAGATTTGTAGAAAATCTATGGTTGGTGCTCAGAGTGGAGATGCATCTAATTCATGATTCTTACAAAGGAAAGAATCAGCAACATGGTACGAGCAAGAACAAGAAAAAGAATGGTCAATGGAATCAGAGTAGAAGTAAATCGAGGAAGAGGGATATCAAATGCCATTATTATCATGAGAAGGGACACATGAAGAAAGATTGTTATACATTAAAGAATACTAAAGGTAAAGGGCAAAATGTTGATGGGCATGTTGAACAATTACCTGCACCATCTACTTTCACTATGAAGATTGAAGAAATTAATGCTATTTTTGATCATGAAGATGTGTTGACACTTGATAGTATTGTGCCAATTGAGGCTCTTATGGCTGATTCTGTTTCCCACACGTGGTTGGTAGATTTTGGTGCTTCTTTCCATGTGACGCCACATAGAGAATGGTTCTATAATTATGCAGCAAAGTCTCTTGGTACTGTAAGACCTGGAGACTCTTACTAGTGTGATGTTGTGGGGATTGGAGATGTGTTTTGCAGTTCATTGATGGTTCAAAATTAATTATGCATAATGTATGCCATGCACCTCAATTATCAAGCAATTTGATGTCATTTGGTCAACTTGATGACCTTGGTTAAAAGGTGTTCTTCTATGTTTAGTCCTTTTGCATATCAAAGGGCAATATGGTTATTGCAAAAAGAAGCAAAGTTGTCTCACTTTATCCTTTATTTGTATCACAAAAAGAACACTTGTTGGTTATTACCGAACAGCCTATGGCTTGTATGTGGAATGGTCATTTGGGCCATATATCTTGTAGTGGAGTGGAATATCTTTTTGGTTCTATCTAGTTACCTATGTTATCTTTCTCTGATTTTTCATTTTGTGAGCATTGTCAATATGGAGAGCAAACCAAAAATTTGCATAGAATGCACATTGACTCTTCAATTCAGCCTTTAGATCTCGTTCATATAGATGTGTGTGGTCCTATGCTGACAAGGTCATTAGGTGGTTCTCTTTACTTTGTCACTTTCATAGATGATGCCACTAGAAAAGTTTGGGTATATCCTATCAAATCAAAGGATGAAGTATTCCCTACTTTCAAAAAATGGCTTGCTTCAGTTGAGACTAAAAAAGAAACTAAGCTCAAAGCTTTACATTCAGATAATGGGGGTGAGTATACCTCACATGAATTCAACCTTTCCTGCTAGTCTAGAGGAATTTGTAGAGAGTTTACAACTCCTCATACCCTAGTACAAAATGATGTGTCCTAAAGGATGAACAAAACTATTCAGGATAGAGTAGTCTCTATGCTACATCATGCAAACTTTTCACAAGGCTTTTGTACAGAAGCAGTATTGACAACAGTTCATGTGATTAACCTTTCACCTACTACTGCCAAAGGTTTGAAAGTGGCACAAGAGTTATGGACAAGTAAGCCACCATATTATGATCATCTTCGAGTTTTTGGGTGTGTAACATATGTTCATATTCCCAAGAATCTTGCACAAAAGTCGGACCATAAGTCAAAGAAATGCATTTTTCTTTGATATGGTCAAGAAGGACAATTTGGATAATGCTTACAAGATCTTGAAACACAATCAGTGATCAGAAGTAGTGATGTCATTTCTCAATGATTCTAAGATGCATAAATAGCCCATTAAGGAGGTTCAAGTGAGAAGAGTGGTGTTTGAGGATACTAGCCCTCTAGTTAGCATGCATAAAAATGTTGCACATAGGGACATTCAAGAGAATGTTCAATCAGATCAGTCTGTAAATGTTCCTGTTTAGCAACTATTGAGACGCTGTGGGCGCGATTTCTGACGACTGGCGGATCAATTCAGTCGCCTCGCTAACGGCGCACGCAGGGTGACTATGCGGAACAGGTACAAGTATAACTTCTCCTAAGGTCCGTAAGGTGAAGCGTTCCTATAAAGTTCAACTGCATCAAAATAAGAAGGTAGGATAATCTTTTCACTAACTATTTGATCTTTTATAGTTTCGTTTGTTTCTTCTTGGATATTTTCTACGTTTCTATCTACAGTTGGAGGAAAATTTTCTTCACTAACACTAGGAGGAACAGTAGAAAGTAAAGTTATAGTTGTTCTAGGATCGTGCAAAGATTCTTCTACTATTACTTCTTTTATTGATTCTTTATCTTCTATTGGTTTTGGAAACAACAATTCAAAAGTTGATGAAGGTAGAAAGGAACTATTCGAAGAACTTTCTTTAGACATAAAAGATGATACTAAATTAATAACCAAAGTCCTATACAACCTCAAGGATGATGTTTATAAATGACAGTCTAAAAGATAGCCTATACAAGCTAATAAAAGTTTCAAACTAAGGACAATCTCTGCTTTTCAAACTTCAGGTCACATGTGTATCTCCAGTTCGCCAATAGCTTTCTTCAGTTCACCAAGAGGGCAACAGGCCTTCTTCAGTTCACCAGTAGCTGCAATTCTTCAAAAAATCTCCTCTGAAAAAAAACACATGACAGAATTTAGTATATCTTTTATATAAAAAATAACACTCATCTAGCATTTTCTTTTTGAATAACATTAAAGTAATTATCTTTCTAAAAACACATATATAATAAGTACATTCTTTTATTAAAATATATACTTTATAATAAAAAATTCATTTACATAATTATTTAATATACATTAACATACATTGCTTACTCATAATCATACATTTAACTAACATACATACATGCATAAATATTCATACATAAACATACATGCACATGCATAAGCATACATTAACACACATAAATGATCATGCATACATGTACATTAACATACATGCATGAACTTACATGCACATGCATAAACACACACTAATACACATATGCATTCTAACATATATGAACATACACTAACATGTACATGCATAAACACAAACTAACACTTCCTAACATATACATGCATAAGCACAACTAACACTTACTAACATATACATGCATGCACTAACACTACTAACTTTTTCATGCATGAACACTTACTAACATTTACATGCATGAACTACACTAACATAAACATATATGAATATACATGCATGCATGAACATAAATACACATACACATGCATGAACATAGATGCACATGCATAAACATTCATGCTTAGGCATAAATGATCATCTTACATACACATGCACTAAATAAACATGCATACTCATGCATAAACATACACACATTAAAACACATATGCATACTAAACATATACATGCATGAACTAAGATGGATAAATTTCTAACATGCATTAGCTAAACTAACTAACATGCCTATCACTAACTTCTTTAACATGTACTAACATAAAACATGGGATCAAGTTCTATCACTATCATGGGTTCATATACTTAAACTAACATGGGTTCAAATCCTAATATCTAACATGCACTAACTTGATACTTGGGAAAAGAACTTAAGTGTCTATCAGGCTAAGGGTTGAAGAAGCTTGGGTTAAGAGTAGGGTAAAGAAATGTATAGGCTAAGAATGGTTGGGTTAAGAGAAGGGAAAGGAAAGGATAAAATAAGAATGTATAGGGTTGGTGAATGGAAAAAGGAAAGGTAAAATCATATAGGACTAAAGGTAAGACTAAAGGTTCAATGGACCCTCCTTCAGAAAACCTGAAACTCATAAAAGGAAAGTTAGAAATGCAAAACACACATATATATAAAATCAAGTTAAATAAATAAACATACATGCATACCCTTTCATACCCTACATGTCATACATAATAAACCATTCATTCCAACAGGCATACTTAATGAGTATGCATAAAACATTAAGATATAATGAACCTAAGCTAAAATACTTTCACACACACATACACATATATAGAAAACATAAACATATACTAAAACATATACATAAATAAATACATATACATAAATAAATACACATATATATAAATAAATACATATATATTCACACACATACAGAAATACTTATATTTAAATAAATACATATATTCTTATATTAATATTCATGCATACACATACTTAAATACATACATAGAAATCATATAATAATTCATTCTCATACAAATATAAAACATATATCTAAATATTTTTACTTCATATTTTCTTTTTTAGTAAAAATTTAAAAATATGCTAATATAACATAAACTTAATATCTAATCATAAATTAATTAATATAAGTAATATATATATATATATATATAAAATAAGTAAAAAAACAAAAGGAAAATATAAAAAACAATCTCTCACTCATTCACTCTCTCTCTCTCTTTCTCTCTTTCTCTCTCTTTCTCTCTGTCTCTCTCTCTGTCTCCCTCTCTTTCTCTCTCTGCTGCGCGCGCAGCTCTGCTACGCCGCCGGCAGAGGAGAAAGGGAGGAGAGGGAATAAAATAAAGAAAAACAAAACAAAATAGAAAGAAAAAGAAAAAAAGAAAAGAAAAAAAAACTCACTCTCTCTCTCTGTACCTTTCTCTCTCTCTCTCTTAATCTCTCTCTTTCTCTCTGCTGCGCGCGCAGCAGAGCTGCGCCGTCGGCAGAGAAAGGGAGGGAGAGAGAGGGAAAAACATTTAATTAAAGAAGGGGATGGGAGAAGAAGAAAGGAAGAAAACAAAATTTTGGAAGAATAATAAAGAAAGGGCAAAAGAAAAGGAGAAGAAATAAATCTCTGTAATTTCTGAAAATTGGCTTTCCATAAATTGAAGGACAAGAGAGATGGCCTTCTCTCTCCTCCTGTCAGAGGACTGACATAAAGCTAAGTACAAATATGACTATAGTCTAGAGAAGAATTAAGTACCTGAAAAAAACACATGAACTTGTGAGCACGTACTCCCTCTTTAAATAGATGTGAGTAGCCCACCATAGCCTACATTTTTCTTTAGATAACTCAACCAATTTACCTAAATTGACTCCACATCACTCCAACAACACTCAACAAGAAAAAAGGCGTGGGATTTTCCTTTATGTGAATTTCCCCAATTTCATCCAACTATTTAAATATTCTATGGACCATATACTTTAGAATTTAAATAACCTTTCACTTCTCCTTTTTTATTTAATTGAATACTAAACTTTTAGAATAAATACTATAACTTAGACTAAAATTTAATTTAACCCATTTTAATTATTACCTTAGGCTTAGTGGAAATAAATAAATAATATATTTATCTATTATTTTGCTAAGGTTCCAAATGATATAATTAACCTATTGAATAATTCATTTATGGACTACAACCCACTTATTTAATTATTTAACCTTAGGTTTACCCTACAACTAACTTTAAACCACATCAATTAGCTCCAACTAACCCATAAATCTATTTTCTAACCTTCCATAACCCACTCGGATGAATAATTAACCCATAATTAACCTTAAAGCTTAACTTGAACCCTATAATCCAAGCTCAAAACATACATTTAACCCTTAATTACCCTTGTAATTAGTTAGAACATACATTTAATCCATAATTACACTTGTAATTTAGCTAGAGTATGATCAAAACCTATAATTAACCCTTAATTATCTTTATATTTTCATCCAAAACTTAGTTTACCCCTTAAGTAACCCTTGATTTAACATCTATAATACCCTTGAATAAACTTAAATGAATACTTCCCATCTTGATTTTGGTCAGCAAACTTCTTTTCCTGCAAAATTAAAGTCAAACATTAGTCAAAATTCCATAATTTAACCAAACTTATATCAATCAATTAATCTTTTAATTTTTGTAATATTTTAAGAGTAACAATTTCTCTCCGACAACGCTCTACATGTGTCTCATATCCACCTGATAGATATATGTTCTAGGTTTAGATTTTCTTATGAGAAGAGATGCCATTGTGCCTTATTGCTACAAAGAGGCTATGGACACAGAGGATCATGTCAAGTGGAAGCCTACCATGAAGAGTGTGTTGGATTCTATTCACAAGAATGGTAATTGGGATTTAGTACCTTTGCCAAAGGGCAGGAAAAATTTACCATGTAAATGGGTATATAAGCTAAAATTCACATCAGATAGTGCATCTCCAAAGTATAAAGCACAACTTGTTGCAAAGGGTTTTACGCAACAACATGGTGTTGATTTCGAGGAAATCCTCTCTCCAGTGGTCAAGAAGACTACCCTGTGCATGTTGCTTGGATTCATTGCAATGGACTTAGAGCTGGTTGAAATGGATGTGAAAAGTCCTACCATCATATTTATTGAGCTTGTGATTGACTTCAAGTGGAGTTGAATCTTCTCTACAATTTTCCATATCAAACTTCTTCAATAGATTCAGAAGATAGCTTTCTTGTGATACATATATGCCATGATCTGTATAAGTGAATTCCATTCCAAGAAAGTATGATGACTTTCCTAGATCACTGATCTTGAATTCTTTTTCAAGTAATCTCTTTACCTCCTTGATTCCTTGATCGGAAGTACCCGTGATTATAATGTCATCTACATAAATACAAATGTAGATTGTACCTTCCTCTGCTCTTTTGATGAGTAGACTTGGATCTGCTTCTGAACTTTGATATCCAAGATCATTGAGATACTTCACCAGTCTATAGTTCCATGCTCTTGGAGCTTGCTTCAATCCATACAATGCTCTTCTCAACCTGCAAAAAAAAATTGGATACCTGGAATCTATAAACCCTTGAGGTTGTCCCATGTATACCTCATCTGATATGTATCCATTCAAGAATGCATTCTTTATATCCAATTGACTTAGGGTCCATCCTTTTGAAGCTGCAATAGCAATGATTGTCCTTATAGTTGACATCTTCGCTATAGGACTGAACGTCTCATCATAATCTATGCCATAGGTTTGGGCATAGCCTTTCACCACCAGTCTAGCTTTCTATCTCACTATACTTCCATTTGCAAGCTTCTTCACTTTATAAACCCATTTATTTCCAATTACTTTATTACCATTTGATTTAGGAACAAGTTCCCATGTCTTGTTCTCCTCCAGTGCATTGAATTCTTCCTTCATTTCTTCTTCCCATTGTTTCTTACCTTTTGCTTCATCATAGTTTTGAGGTTCTTCATCATCTTTAACCATATATGCATAGTTCTTCTGAGTTATGTAAGAAGTATCATAAGAATACCTTTCTCGTTGCCTTCTAGTCCTGCTTGACCTCCTTGGTTCAAATTCTTCATATGTTTCTGGATACACCTCTTCATCAAATATAGGAGCTTCTTCATTCCTTCTTGTTAATCCACTTCTGGATGTACTTTCTTGCATATAGTATTCATCTCTATTTACCTGCACAATTGATTTTCCTTTCTCACATCTTCTTACCTCTTCTTCAAATTCTTCAGCTGTATGACTATGATCTACATACCAACTTTTCTGTTCATCAAATGTAACATCTCTAGAAACAAGAAATTGTTTAGTTAAAGGATTCCACAACCTGTAACCCATCTGCTTTTCATCATAACCAATGAACACATATTTTTCTGCCTTTCGTTCAAGTTTATGTCTAAGTTGTGATGGCACATAAGCATATGTAATTGATCCAAACACTCTATAATGATCTAGTGTTGGTTTCTTACCCCACCAAGCTTCGGGGAGTCATTCCATTTAGAGCTGCACATGGTAATCTATTCACAAGATACGTAGCTGTATTTACAGCCTCAGCCCAAAGATAATTTGGACAATTCTTCTCCTTCAACATAGCTCTAGCAAACTCAACCAAAATCCTATTCCTTCTTTTTGCTACACCATTTTGTTGTGGTGTATGCTGCAAGTTATTTCTCTCTTAATACCTACATTCCAAAGATAATCATTGAACTCTTGGGAGAAGTATTCTCCCCCTCCATCTGACCTCAGTCTTTTAAGCTTTTGACTTGTGACTCTCTCTGCATATGCATGAAAATGCTTGAAAGCTCCAAACACTTCTGATCTTTCCTTCAAATTATATAATGTTATCCATCTTGTAGCATCATCAATGAAAAGAACATAATACCTTGAGCCATTGATAGATCCTTCTTTTGTTGGTCCCCATACATCTATATGAATGAGCTCTAGTAATCCATCATGTTTGAATCCTTTCTTTTGAAATGGTAACGTGTGTGCTTTTCCCGTTTGACATGCTTCACATTTATAAACCATATATTGACTCTGCACATTTGGTAGTCCTAGTACAGACTGATTTGCAACCATAGCTTTAACTCCTATTTCATTGAAATGACCTAATCTCTTATGCCAGAGATCAAGTTCTGTAATCACTCCTTCACCATGTGTGAGCAAAGCTTGACCAATGTTCCCTTGCACTCTTAAAGTAAAGAGTCTACCTTCTTTCTTACCACAAACAATCTGATTATATCCATTCTCTGGATCTTCAACAAATACTCCTTCATTTGTAAACCTGACTTGAAAACCTTTTTCAACTATCTGTCCCACACTAATGAAGTTTTTAGGTATTGTAGGAACATACAAAACATTGGTTAGCAAATTTGCTCCACTCTTGCATTTCACTTTTCCAATTGAATGTACACTATGTCTTGTATTATCACCTGTTGGAACTCTATGACTAGAAATGTCTTTTTCCAATTCTGACATCAATTCAATGTTTCCTGACAAATGATTAGAACATCCAGAGTCAATGTAAAATACCTTTAGATCTTCTTTATCTGATGTGCTGATTGAGTTCATCATCAATGATATATGACTTTCATTCTGTGTGTCATTTGCATAGTTGTAGTAGGTGGTGTTGTAGGATTGATTCGGTCCCCAACTTCTTCCTCCATCTCTACCATAGCCTCCTCTTGGATTTTGTCTCCCTCTTTGAAAATTACTTTGATATCTTCCACCTCTGCCTCTGCTATTGTTATTCTGATTTTGATTTGATCCTTGTTGATTATGCCAACAGTCATGAGCCAAATGATTACTCAATCCAGAGATCCAGCAAGCCTTCTTGTTGTTATTTTAACTACCTCTTCCTCTTCCAAAACCTCTTACTCTTCCTCTGCCTGTGCCTTTACCTCTAGCATAATAAACTTGAGAATTCGATTCCTCTTCATCCTTTGCTTTACCTTTATCTCCTTTCTTCTTGTTCTTCATGTACATTGCAGAACTTTGTCCTTTATCTCCATCTCCCTTCAAGTCTTGCTCAAATGTGAGCATCAAACCAAGCAACTGGTTCAAATCTAGAACATAATGATTTAATAAAGTTCTGTTGATAAGACAAAAGGTTTCCACCTTTCATCTCCTCTCAAACCTGTAAGTAATTGAGCAATCAACCTGTGATCTTCAACATCTTCATCTATGGATCCAAGACTATCTGCTAGATTGTTCATCTTAGTGACATAATCACTAATACTTTGACTTGGCTTCTTCTTGAATGTTGTAAACTCTGACCATAGACTTGCTTCCCTTGCTTTCATAGTGCTTTGGAAATGATACTCCAATGCATTCGATATATCTTCAGATGATTCCAATCGTCTAATGGGTGGTAGCAAATGATCAGAGATTGTATTGTAGATGTAGGCTTTTGCACTTGCATCCTTCTTCTACCTATGCTTTAAAGCATCAAGTTCTTCTTTCTTTGGTCGGCTTTCATCTTTAAATACTGGCTTCTCTTCCTCACGTGTTACATATACCATGAGCTCCTTACTCATAAGTAAGGATTCCATTCTCATTACCCATGCGGGGTAATTATCTTTGTCCAGTTTGCCAATGGAGATATGATCTGCCATACTCCTTTCCTTCTACTGTAACCTTTGAGCTTAAAGGATAAAGAATAATACCTTTTGGACCTCTTTGTGTATGAGGATACTTCTGAAGTAACCTTTTGATGCCTTGTGTCTTCAAATTCTTCACCTTTCAACCTTTAATGAAAAACTTTTCAAAACTTCTTGTACCTTTGCCGGCATCTGCTCTTTAGGACCTTTCTGCCTTGATACCACTTGTTGATGTGTGAAACATCACAAGAAATGAATTAATGTGATACTAGGAAACCTCTATGGTCACCATTAACTCAATACATTCAAAAATTTGAGAAATGATAGCCAAAACCAAGAACTTTACTTCTTCAGATTTTTTCAGTCACTGAAATGACATACCTTCAGTATTTTGTTAATTTCTCTTAGCACAAATATTATTTCTCCAAGATCTTTTGGTGGATGAAAGTAGAAGATTACAGCTTTCCAACAAGCTATGAGATGGAAGAAACGGATCTCTAGAACTCAAGATATAGCCTTTACAAGATGACCCTATATGACTTCCAAAAGTGGAAATTTTGCCTATTTTAGTAAGTCTGGCTATCTAAAAACAAAAATTCGATCCCTAGCATCGACTTGCAACCAAAAGTTGATGCCAGGCATCGACTTTGAGCTTTGTTTTAAAGCCAGCTTTTCAGCACCTGAAACGACCGCTTAAACACAAGATATGAATAAAACACTTTTATGCTAGAAGTCGATGCCAGGCATCAATTTTATGCTGAAACTCGATGCCAGCATCGACTTGCTCTACAAACTTCATGTTTTTAGAAGATTCAACAACAGGTAACACTCAAAGAATGAAAACAATGACTTATCAGCACAAACTCGATGCCAGGCATCGAGTTGCTTGGAAAACTTGAACTTTTGAACTCATCACACAGTAGACAAGCATGAAAAATGATGGAGAGAGTCTCAAACACAAAACTTTACTTAGTTCTTCTCATACCTATGAAAAACTCAGAAACTTTACAGATGCTTTCTCACTCAGAGAAACCCGACTATACTCAGTCATACAAAATGAACTCCTTCTCACATTCTATCACTCTCTTCCACTTCTTCTCTCATCGCATCAGTTGATACAGACTAACTTATATAGATTTTCTCATTCTCGTGATTTTAAAAAACTTCTAGAACTAAAGTGAACTAACTTTACAAATATAATACACTTGTGAATTTGTTCCTTCACATAGGCATGTGATTTTCTTCTAAAGCTTTGACCTTCGAATATATGTCCAATTAGTGAGTGTTTCTCCAACAAGAAGGGCACATGCACACAATACAAAGAGAAGTGATCGAGGACCAAGAAGATCTGGGAGGATGTAGAATTCAGTGCAATGATTGACATATGACAGTTATATGGCTCATCATTGTGCCTACATGACAAAGGTAATACAAGATGCTAAACCTTCTTGCGTTGAAGATGCAATTGGAATTGCAGATTGGGAAAAATCTATGGATGATGTTGATGGTAGCATAAGCAGGTATAAAGCACGATTGGTAGCTAAAGGATATGCACAGACATACGGCATTGATTATGAGGAAACATTCAGCCCTGTAGCTACTTTGCATCAGATGGATGTAAAGAATGCTTTCATACATGGTGAGTTACAGGAAGAAGTATATATGGACCAGCCACTAGGATATGAAGACTCAAAGCATCTAGAATATGTTTACAAGTTGCAAAAAGCTTTGTATGGGCTGAAGCAAGCCCCTCGCGCATGGCATGCAAGGATTGCTGATTAATTAACCAACATTAGGTTTTCTATGTGTGATGTAGATCACTCATTATATGCAAGGAAGGCTGATGATGGCATCACTATTGTGGCTATTTGTGTTGATGACCTGATTATAGGTGGTGATAATGAAGGAAGCATCAAAGAGGTAAAGCAACTTCTTATGCAGGAATTTGACATGAAAGATCTTGGTGTGCTACGCTATTCCTTGGGCATTAAGTTTATACATACAGAAACAGGTATATGGATATCGCAAAGGCAATATGCCTTGAATATGCTACAAAAGTATGGTATGACTGATTGTAAGCCAATTTCTATGCCATTAGATCAAAATTTGAAGTTGGATACTACATCAGGTGAAGCATTGGAAAATGCTACTATGTACAGGAAAATTGTGGGAAGTTTTACATATCTCACAATTACAAAGCCTGATCTAAGTTATACTGTTGGACTTGAAAGACAGTTTATGCAGGTTCCCAGGAAGCCACATTTGGATGCTCTGAGGCGCACTCTATGTTATGTGAGTGCTACTTTGGATTATGCATTGTTTTATGAGGCTGATGTAGATTTGTAGGTTTATGGATACACCGATGGAGATTGGGCTAGTAGCATTCCACATAGAAGATCTACTAGTGGTATTCTATTCTCACTTGGGAGGGGAGCTCTTACATGGAGTAGCAAGAACCAACCCACTGTTGCTTTGTCGAGTATAGAGGCTGAGTATAGAGGTGCTGCAATGGCAACATGTGAGGCATCATGGCTAGAAATGCTACTTGCTGATTTAGGTGTGGAAGTGGGAAAGCCTATCACTATTTATTGTGATACTCTTAGCAGCATACAATTAGCACGAAATCCCATTTTCCATGCTAAAACAAAGCATATCCAGGTACATTATTACTTCATCAGGGAGAAGGTATTAGCAGGTGATATTGATCTTGTTTATGTGAGAACAGATGAGCAGGTTGCTGATATTTTCACCAAAGCACTTGGAGTTGAGAAGTTGAAGAAGTTTCGGGAGATGCTTGTGTTGATATATTTAGGTAGTGATGTGTGTGAACACACTAGGACCGCCGGGGCACTTTTTTCCCTCTTTAGGAGGTTTTTTTCCCCCGGCTTGTATATACGCCTATTGCCCTAATGGGCTACTTATCTTTGTACATTCTCTGGTAATACATTCAATATTGTGTGTTTGTGCTCCAAGCTTCTTCTTCTTCCTTTTGTTGTTCGCATGCTTCCGCAGACATCTATCTCCAACAATTGGTATCAGAGCAGGTCATCGCTTCATCTAGGGCGCCGTCGACACTCCTTCGTTTGCAGTCTCAGAATCGCACGAATTTTGGTGAGCATACTCAGCGTGTTTCCGATATCAAAACGGCTTCGCTTTATGGTGCCGAAATCGCGATTTGAGCTCGTTTCGGCCTCCGAACGCACTATCTCAGCACTTATGCAGGCTATTTCGTCTTTTTGTGCCAAAGGTATATACCAATTTCTGTTCGCGAGTTTAAGCGTCTCGAAGTCTGCTACAGGTCTAGCAGAACTTGTCTGGGCAGTTCTGTTCAATGTTTTGAGATACAGTCAATTTTTTGCATCAAGGTATTTTACTCACCGGCCATGGCTGAAAGCAGTGATGTATTCCGTATGTTGGCTATTGAGGATAAGTTGGATAGTACCAACTATCCATTATGGGCTTATATGATGCGACATGTTTTGGTTGCAAAAGGACTGTGGAACATTGTGCAGGGTGTTGAAAGACGTCCTGTTACACCTGTAACGACAGGTACTACAAATACAGGTGCTGGAGCTGATGAAGATGGTGTCGAAGATGATATTCTATAGATTCCTGTTCGTGATGCTGTTTCTGTTGCACCTACTGCAGAGAAAATTTGTTGGGATGGCAGAGATGCCCAGGCACATGCATTGATAGCTTTTTCTGTCAAACGTGCCATTATTCCTCATATTCGCTCTTGCAGAACAGCTAGGGATGCTTGGGATACACTTACCACATTGTACCAAGCTAGGAATGAGGCTCGTGTTGCTTACCTCTGAAAACAGTTGGAGAGTGAGCACATGAATGAAGGTGATTCTATGGACATTTTCCTAACGAAGATCAAAGATTTGAAGGAATAGTTGATTTTTGCTGATGAGGTTATACCAGATAGCTCACTTCTGCAGACCGTTCTGAATGGTCTTCCTGATTCATATCAGAGTTTTGCTTCTACTCTTCCGTTGATGATGAAAGGCAATCCGAATGCCTTATCATTTGAGGAGTTAGTCTCTGTTTTGTTGCAAGAAGATCAGTCCAGGCAGAACAGGTCCATTATGCGTGTTGCAGATCAAGCTTTCCTGGCTAGTCAGAAGGGTAAAGGAAAATGGAGCTCTTCTACTAGTAAGCAGAAATCTGCAAATGTTGCACATTCGAAGAACTAGGATAAAGATGAGAAGAAATCAAAAAAGCAGAAATTGTTTTGCAAGTAATATAAAGGGAATGATCATATCATAAAGAACTATCCAAAACTGGCTGCAAAAGAGGCAAAGAAAAAGGAGGCTGGAATGGTTGCTACAGAAGCCTCTACACCAAAAACAGAGTCTGCTACTCTTGTGCAGGAAGAAGAATGGGCGTTTACTACTGTTTGCAGTTTTGACCCATCTTCTCATGAGCAGTGCATGTCTGCAGTGGACTCAGATGTTTGGTACTTTGACAGTAGGGCGAACAAACATATTACCTCGCAACGCAGTTTCTTCTCTTCACTCGAGCCTGCCCCTACAGGGAATACTGTCACATGCGCCAACAACTCCTCTTATCCTGTTATGGGAGTTGGTAAGATCATTCTGACTACTGCTGATGGTAGTTCTTTCACCTTGTCAGATGCTTTATTTGTGCCACGGATCAAGAAGAATCTGTTATCAGTTTCTTCATTAGCCAAGATTGGCTTGGTTGTGAAATTTGTTGATGACAGGTGTACAGTTCATGATCTATCAAATGGCAATGTGATTATTGCTTCTGGCATTTTGTGTCATGGGCTGTATAAGCTCATAGACTATGAAAGATCTGTGAATGATTCGGCATGTGCAGTTCATGATTCTCAGGCTATGTCAGATGCAAAGCTTTGGCATGCACGCTTTGGTCATCTAATTTTTGCTAGTTTGCTATGCCTGCAGAAATCTGATATGGTTTCTTCTTTGCCCAAGCTTGAGGCACCTAGAAAACATGTATGTGAAGGCTGTATTTTGGGAAAAATGCAGCGTTCCTCCTTTCCAAAAGATGGTTCAGTTCGGGCTACACAGAAATTGCAGCTTGTACATAGCGATGTCTGTGTTCCTATGCAGACACCCTCTTTTGGGAATTACCTTTACTTCGTGACTTTCATTGATGATTTTTGCAGGCATGCATGGGTATATCCACTCAAAGCAAAGTCCGAAGTGTTCATGTGCTTTAAACAGTTTTTGGTTCTGGCTGAAAATATGTCAGCATGTAAAATGGGCACCCTCCGTTCTGATCGAGGGGGGGAATATATGTCTTCTGATTTTAATGCATTTCTAGCTGAACGTGGGATAAAACACCAGTGTACAGTACCGTATACACCTCAACAGAATGGAGTTGCTGAACGAAAGAACAGATCACTCATGGAGATGGCGAGGTGCATGGTCAAGAGTCCGGCTTTACCACATAGTTTCTGGCTTGAGGCTGTCATGTGTGCAGCATATGTACTGAACAGGTGTCCCACTAAAGTGCTGCAGTCTATCACTCCATATGAGGCTTGGCATGACCGCAAGCCATCTGTTGCTCATCTGCATGTTTTTGGTTGTTTGGCATATGCATTAGTGCCTGAACAACATCGCAAAAAATTGGATGATAAGGCAGTAAAATGTATTTTTGTTCGGTACAGTTCTAAAAGTAAAGGCTATCTTCTATATCATCCACAGACTAAACGCATTCTGGTTAGCCGTGATGTTGTCTTTGTGGAAGATGTTATTCAGCCATTGCTTTCATGTACTAAGGAGACATTTGTTAGCTCCAAAGACATGTATGATACGTTGATGCCTCTTTTTACAGGTGGACAGTCTAGTGCTGGTCCTAATGAGGCAACTTCTCAGCCTTTGCAGGTTTCATATGTTGATGCAGATCATTCTATTTCTGATGCAGATTTACATGATGCACTTGTTGATGAGAGAGCTGATATTGAGGAGGCAAAAACTATGCCAAAATGGCTGGTGCAGACTTTGCGTGACAGCAAATTAGATGCACCTTTGTCATATCGTACTCGTTCAGGATCTCATAGTGCCTCCTTTGCATCAGATTGCTATGCTATGGCTGCGTCTAGTCTTTGTGATGAGAATGAGCCTGTTTCTTTTGATGAAGCACAGAATTCAGAAAATTGGATGGCTGCCATGCAATCTGAATATGATGCTATAATGAAGAATGATACATGGTCTTTATGTGACTTGCCTCTTGGCAAGAAGGCCATTGGTACTAAGTGGGTATACAAGCTGAAGCATAAACCTGATGGTATAGTTGATAGGTATAAGGCTAGGCTTGTTGCAAAGGGTTATGCACAGGAAAGAGGCATTGATTTTGATGAGACCTTTGCACCTACATGCCGTATGACTACTGTCCGGAGCATTTGTGCACTTGCAGCCCATCATGGTTGGAATGTACATCAGTTGGACATTAAAACAGCATTTCTGAATGGTGACTTGCATGAAGAAGTGTATGTTTTTTAGCCCCATGGCTTTGTGCAGAAAGGGCATGAAAATCAGTTGTGCAGGTTAAAGAAGGCATTATATGGTTTAAAGCAAGCACCACGTGCTTGGTATGAGAAGATACATGCCTATCTGGTTGCACATGGTTTTGTTAACAGTCCAACTGAAAGCACCTTATATGTTAAGCGTGCTAATGATGTGCTTCTGATCATTGTTGTCTATGTTGATGACATGCTGCTCACTGGTCCTATTGAGAAGCATATTGCTGATTTCAAGGCTGATTTGCATGCCTCATTTGAGATGTCTGATTTGGGGCATTTGCATCACTATCTGGGCATTCAGTTTATGCAAGTTGATGGTGGAATGGCTTTGTGTCAAACGAAAAATATTGACACATTATTGCAGCATTTTGGCCTTGAAGACTGTAAGCCTATTGCCACTCCTATGGAGATAAGTTTACGATTGAGTCTTCATGATGTTGGAGATGCATTTGATGCTGTTCTCTATCAACAGGCTGTTAGATGCTTGATTTACTTATGCATTACTCGGCTAGATATTCAGTTTGCTGTCTCACAGATGAGCAAGTTTATGCATTGCCCAGGAGTCACGCATTGGAAGGCGGTTAAGCGCATCTTTCGCTACTTGAGTGGTACTCGGCTACTTGGGTTGTTTTATCCCAAGGGGGGATCCCTACCGCCAGATTTGCATGCTTTTTCTTACTCAAATTGGGTTGGTTCCTATGATACTCATGTGTCCACCAGTGGTTTTTGCTTCATGCTTGGTAGCTCATGTATATCTTGGTTGATCAAGAAGAAGCCTACTGTGGCCACTTCCAATTGTGAGGCTGAGTATAGGGTAGCTTTCACAGCGACTCTTGAGTGTGTGTGGCTCAGACGCCTTATGGCTGATTTGGGTGTTGGACAGTCTTCTGCCACCACCATCTTCACTGACAGCCAGAGCGCATTGGCAGTTGGGAGGAACCCTATGTTCCATGCTCGCACTAAGCACATTGAGGTGCATTATCACTATGTCAGGGAGAGGTTCTCTGCTGGGGAGATCAGCTTGGCATATGTGCCCACGCAGGAGAACATTGCAGACCTTTTCACGAAGGCTCTGCCTAGGGAGAAGTTTGAAGCTTTCCGCAAAGCTTTGGGCTTACTTCCTTTTGTGGAGTGATTTCCACATAGCTTGGAACTTCCTTATACATGAGTGCCAGCTACTTGTTCACCGCATCACTCCCAGGGGGGATTTGATATATTTACGTAGTGATGTGTGTGAACACACTAGGACAGCTGGGGCACTTTTTTCCCTCTTTAGGAGGTTTTTTTCCCCCGGCTTGTATATATGCCTATTGCCCTAATGGGCTACTTATCTTTGTACATTCTCTGGTAATACATTCAGTATTGTGTGTTTGTGCTCCAAGCTTCTTCTTCTTCCTTGTGTTGTTCGCGTGCTTCCGCAGACATCTATCTCCAACAGCTTGGATTACAGGATATGGCCTTGAGCTTGAGGGGGAGTGTTGAGATATCAAGCTCAACATGTGATGGTCTCGGATGACACGTATCAATTTCTCGTTTCTCTGACATGTATAGTGGTCACGCTAGTATATGGTAGGGGTACTTCATTGAGCTTTATTAGATTTATCTACCGAGAGTGATGGCACATTTGTTCCTTTCCAGCTCACTCATTAGCGCACATTAGGATTTTCCTTATGTATTGATCTTTATATATTGCGCTTGTTGTATTCTTGTTTTTTAGGTCATTCTTGTACATTCCTTTTTTATGTAATAGAAGAAGAAGAAGAAGATCCTTCTTCCTTGCATCAATTTGTGCGTGTGCTTCTTCTTGAGAGTGAGAGTGTGTGTGTGATCTCTCTTCCTTATCTCCTTCCTCGTGACACTTCATTTATGGAATATACAACTTCTTGTACATGATTCATGGTTCATTTTTGCTCATCTCTTTTGCATCCGACAATATTTTGCTATATAAGATCATGTTTTGGTTGCCATCAGAGTACATATCACATGTACTCAGTTTTCTTTGGACAGAGTGTATTGTCTTTTGCTAAACAACATCATGGTAATGTTGCCATAGCAAAAGACAATACACTCTACCCAAAAAAAATTCGCAAATATGGTTATCGGTATAGGCACCGGTACTGCCAGCAGTCGCCAGTATAAGCGTCGGTACTCCCAAGATGACCGTCGGTATGGGCATCGGTATGTGCGTCAAAAATATCGACGCTCATATCGATGGTCATACCGACGTCTATACTGGTGCCTATATTAGCGCTTTGTTTTCGACGCGCATATCGACTGCAACACCCACATCACGAGTAAATTGCGCCCGTTCATTTTCCTCGGTTAAAGCCTCAATATACCTTCGATATGTTGTAGTGACCTTGCAAAGGTTTGGTAGCTTCCAAGGCAGATTCGCTCGAAGCAGAGGATGTTGGGTGACACTCTTGGTTGTTCCTCTTGCATGTGGAATGTAATCTGTGGAGAAGCTCTTTGGAAGATTTGGCAAGAAAGATGCATGTACAATATCAATGAAAGCCCAAAAGAGTGGTCTATTTAAAAGCCCCTTGCCCTTCTAGGTAAGAGAATTGCTAATTGTAAAAACTCCCCTCCCGTCAAACATCATAAGATATTCTTCATGAGAAAAAAAGCAAGATCGAAAGAAAATGTGTGGCACATGAGGGTGACAAAATCCTTATCAACCTCCTTAGTAAACTACCTTAAAGCTCAATATTCCACTCCTTCCTTATTGCTTCTAATCCTTGCCCTTGCTTTGTGGGATAAGGGGGATCCCAAGAGCACTAAGCCCATTCAATGTATCAATTTATTTTTTTATTAATTCAAGCAAGGGAGACTAGGCGATGGCTGAACTCCTCCTATCTTTGAACCTCTCTCTAACTCTATTGTATCATTTTCTTTTTAGAAAACTTAAAACTGTTGTAACAAAATAAAGAGCTGATAATGAATCCGAACTCTTTGTCAAAAATATTCAATCCAAAATAAAGCACGCACAATGGAGAGAATGCATGTCGTCCCATTATTCATGATGATATATTCACAAGATTTTTAATGGAGTTGTGTATTTGGTATTGGGTTCCTCTATCCTTCCTCAAAGAATTTATATCTTGCTTGATTCATTTCAGTTTGTTCTTAAAAGAAGAAAGAAAGTAATCCTTCAACCTTGTATAAACTTTGAGCCACTTTTTTCTTTTTGAAAGTCCTGTTGCTTACCTTCTCTTTCATTAAGCTTGAAATATAGAGAAAATGACTCATGTACATTGGGCATCCCTTGACCCTTCTATTCCCTACTTTCCAGAGATTGAATTAGGCTAAGTTAGGCTGATCTGCGGCCTTGAATCCTGTTGTTCACAAGTGCTTGCCAGTTACAACTTACTACCCCACGCACCTTTGCCTCCTGACCCACTTCTCTTGCGTTCTTCTCATTCTATTACGGGAATCTGATGAGCAGAAAGCTTATGGATCGCGTAGTAAGTTAGTAACTCGTCATTGAGGATTCAGTAGGGCTGCTCAGATCCCATGAAGGCGCTCAACCCTACGTCATAGAAGAGGCTAGTGGCGGACCTGGACGCACCGTTGAAGGCTTGGACGAGTCACGACTCACGAGTGTCTGGACTGCAGTTTACTCTTTAAGAATCGAGAGTGTGGTACATGATAAAAGATTCTGTGAACAGTCGCTGAGCGGACCTTGGTCCACCTGGGACTCCAAAGCGAGCGGCAAAAGACGCATGCAGAAAAACTCAGAGAATAGCATGCTTGGGCCAGAATGTGCCAGCATTCGTGGACTTTCGGGCAAAAGGCGGATTTAGCCATCGACATGATTCGAGAGTATCTTGTTGAAACGATGTAATGAGGTCCGCAAGGCTCGGGGCTCGACTTTGTATAAGTTGTGGATGGAAGGGTTGCACGACCGACGTCGACCCTCTCCTGCAAGAACAGAGAGATGTCATCACGATTCACGTGTATGGTTTCGGTCATCATCATGTGATCCTAAGTGTACATTAGGCACGAGCTATCCTCTTTTCAAGAGCGAAAGTGGTCCGATATCAGTCGTCAAATCCTCGCGAACTTGTGCTCATATCACATGTGTGCTTTCTGTGTAGTCATGAAGCCGTCTTGAGCCTTGAGACGCAGCTGTCCATCAGACTCGGGACTGACGTTGTACGGCAAACCTCAGGAAATGCTATGAACAAGCATGGCATACGTATTATGAGTCTATCACCCGTTGAGCAACGTTCCCTTCTCTCATACATATTATGAGTATGCCATGTATGCTATGCCATGAGCATACATCTTGCACGCCTACCGCGTTGAGCAACGTTCCCTCCTCTCTGACCGCAAAAAGGGGTCGAGATTGGAGATTCGAGTCCCCCAAATGGCAGGTGTTGGGGATGAAGACCTGGGGCTCGGTCCGTCAGACTTCGTAGTCGAGCTGCGAGCACACGTTACGCCATACACAAGCCGTATCCGATGCTGAAGACATCATTAGCTTCATCCTACCTCTCACTTGTCGACGTGGACGTCGTTATCATCATATCATATTGGTTGACATTCGCAAGTTGGCGACCTGGCTGATTAGAACAAAAACATTCGCAGAATATAATATGCTATAAAAGGAGTGATTAAGATATTCAGGTGGAATCCATAGATCCATGAAGATCTTCATGGAATACTCTACTTAAAAAATACAATTCGATGACAGAGTACGTGTGTGTGCGTGGGGTTGGAAAGAGAGCTTTTTTTTTTTTTCAATAAAGGAAGTTCGGCCTTAGCCTAATCTCCCGGACTTTAATTATAATAAAGAAAAAAAGTTACAAGTGAATGGGACTAGTGCCCATGGGACCCCCCAAATCCCACAATGCAGGGGAGAAGTATGGCAAGCTATAGGGCATTACAGATGAGACGGATAAAATTATCATCACCCGCATGTGGGACCCATTTGGGTTTCAACTTGTTGTTTTTGAGGAGATAAATACAGTGATGTCTAAACGGTGGCGATCTCTTGACTCGGGAGATTCTTTTACCTAAGAGAAACAAGGATTTCTCGATCGACCATTCCTTAGGAGTTTGGCCAAAATTGACAGCACATCGCTCCCTCCAAATCTTCCAGAGAGTCTCACCTCTGATGGCATTCCACAGCCTCGATGAGCAGCCGATCGCCTCACCCAACATCACTTGTTGCCAGTTGATTTGGTTCGTGAGTCTCAATACTCGAGTCATGTGATGCCAGATAACACGGGACTTGGGGCAGTCGAAGAATAGGTGAGCTAAATCTTCGATGCACCGATGGCAACGCTTGCACCATGGCGACACACCACAGATTTTGTTAGCCCTTGCATTGGTCCAGATTCCTTTATGCAAGATCTGCCACATGAGAACGGACTTTTTGACCTCAATTAGGGGGTGCCAAATAGACATGAATTTTAGCTCCCACCGAAGTTTGGTCCAAGAAAGGCACCATCTCTTGTTAAGGGTGTGGTGAACATCTAAATCCTCTTTGAAGTTGGGGATTCTGGATAACTTCTTACCATTGCTCCATTTGAGGCCCTCCAAGCAAGGAAGATCCTGACCGCAGAGAAGGCGGGTAGTTGAGCGGTCCCATGCTAAACACCTGCTTTGAAGAAGAGTCCATTCCTCAAAGGTAACTCTAAGTCTCGGATCCAATTCTTCGAACCTAATCCACTGGCTGGTCTCTTGTTTCCAGAGTTGTTTCCACTGTTTGAACCCCTTGTTCCATAACCGCCTTGCAGTTTGGAGGTTCCAAGACTCCACCCCCCGAATGCCGCTGATCGGGAACCAAATAGAGTCATTTTGTCTTATGCCAACCGCCCACTTCCACTCATCACTGATTCTGATGAACTGTTTGGCCTTGTTCCAATTCTTCCATAAGGAACACACGAGGCTAGAGCCTTTAGGGAAGACCGGGTGGGGGGAGAACAAAAGCATGAGAATCCCTATGTCCTTCCAACCAGGGTGGCCAACTAAGGTAAGGTCTTCCGTGTTTCTGAAGATCAATTTAGCCCAAGAGGACTCCCTATTGCTCCAAGCCTTGATAAGCCACTTTGCCGCCAACTTGTCAGCCAATCCAACAATATCCAAAATTCCCAAGCCCCTTGAGTCTTTAGGGCTAATGCAAGTTTCCCATTTGATTTTGGGAATCCCCCTCCTGTTGGGGTCCCTAGTCCAAAGGAAGTTTCTACAGATTCTTTCCACTTTGGCCAAGTCTTTCTCCTTAGGTCTCCAACACGAGATAAAGTAAATAATTGTAGACAACATAAAAGTGTTAACAACCATAGCACGCCCTGCCAGGTTGACTTGCATACCTTTCCAATGATTCAGCTTCCTATCCAGCTTGGATAGCACCCAGTCCCAGCGTTGGTCCATTGAGATGTCGAATCCCATCGGAATGCCAAGGAGACAGAAGACTTGACCGCTAGGGATAACTTGACACCCCTGATCCACCAACAATTGGGGAGTATGTCCGCTGATTGCTCTAAAAGCAGTTTTAGCATGGTTGATTTTTGAGCCTGATGCCACACAAAAGGTGTGGAGGCACCACCAAAACACCTCAATGTTGTTTATATCGTTGTGCACAAAGGCATTCATGTCATCAGCAAAAAGTCTCACAATCATTTGGCCATGATTTAGAGGTAAGGAAAGACCCTTGAGATTGCCAGCGTCCATGTGATGCTTCAATAGGCAGCTGAGTCCATTCGAGGTGATAGCGAATAGTAATGGAGCCAGAGGGCAGCATTGCCTAATTGATCTTTTTAAACGAATTGGCTCAGAGAGCTTACCGTTGATGTTTATTCTAGTTGAAGCATTTCCAAGAAGAGTGGAAACCATCTTCGTGAACTTTTGGCTGCATCCAAGGTCTTTCAATGATTGAAGAATAAAGTCCCATTCCAATCTCTCATACGCTTTGTCGAAGTCGATCTTAATGAATACCAGATCTTGAGCAGACTCCTCAACAAAAGCAAGGCCTTCCCAAATATCGATAATGTTTCCTTTTTGTTTCCTTTTTTTAGCAAGCAATCAACGTAGAGACTCATGCTGTGGCTGTTGATATGTTCAAGAGATTCATTACTTCCATCAACATAATTGTTGACAAGCACCATCAACATAATTGTTGACAAGCTTAATAATATTTGGATGGTATAGTGGAAACCTCAACAATGGAGATCTAGGTTTTGATTTAGAAGTATCTGGGCTTTTCCTCTTGTTCATCAAGCATCTAACTTTACTGTGGTTGATCTTTCATAAAGGTGTGTGGACAAGGAGCAAAGCCAAAAGATGAATATTAATACAAGGAATTGTTGCATCTATGGTATAGAGGACGATCATGCCCTTTTGTTAATCTCTTGTTGGCATGCACAGAGGTTGTGGGAGGGTATCAATAATTTGTATATGTTGACTGACCTACCACTGCTTGGATACAACCAGCTTTTACTCGGAGAATGTAAGAATTCGGACATTGTCCTCTAGGAGTTGTGGAGAGCTCAGATCTTATGGTATATCTAGAAAAGTAGAAACCATAACCTTTTGGATAGTAGTCCCCATAATATCTTGTATAATTTCTTCCCCAACACCTAGAGAGCTAAAATTATCTCTCTCCACTCTAATGTAAGACTACCAATTATTTTCTCTCTATGCTAGGGAATGTGTGTTTCTGGGGGGATTCCCTCTGAACTTTTGTAACATCTTGTATAATCCATCTTTATCTTTGCTCTCTCTCAAAAGAAAAAAAAAACGTGGAATGAATCAAGCCAAAGATATCTAAGTTTTCATTCCTCTAGTAAGGAATCCCAACACATGATTATTAGTCCACTTTGGCCACTCACTTCTTAAGGTAGAGGTTGTTTGTTCAATCTTTTGTGGGCTACTGGACATGCATAGGCCAGTGTGGCTAGTCTACTCTTGTAATGCCTTTAGGCCATTGAAACTAGATGCCTTTCAACACCCCTTTCCTTGTGTTGCTTTGGGACTCTAACCCCTCTTTTGTGGAATACGAAGAGTCCCATGAGTATATGCCCTTCCCTTGTACAATTTTTCTTTCAATATATTCAAGCTTAGGGAGTTTAAGCTTTGCTCAAACTTTATTTTGATAAAAGAATAACACGTGAATCCTAGTATTTTTCCTGATAGGAGTATATAATGGAAAGCCCATCTATTATTAGAACACAAAGATAGAGAATGAGAAAGTGGTCGAAGTGATCTCATTACACAAAATATTTCATTAGTCTTTCCAGCAATCTAGTTATCCTCTATGACTCTGATTTATCACACTTGATTTTGCTCTGCTTCGAGCTTAGATCTTCTGCATGGCCTTCAGTTTCACAAAAATGCATCAAAGATGAGCTTTTTATTCAACCTTTCACTAAGAATAATACGGCTTCAACTTTCCATACATATGTACATACATACACACATACAAAACTATATATACATACACATATATATACATACATGCATATAGACACACACACATACATTATATATACCAATATACATGCAGTCGACATACGTTATTACATGGATACATTCATACATACATAAGAAGATACATACATGCATCCATGCATACCAGTAGGGAATAGCAAAGCTCTCTTCTAGGCCTTTTCAGACTCTAAAAATTAGGTGAAGAGTAGGTGTTCATCCTATAAAAAGAGTACCAATGTTACGTACCCTTATTTTTAAGAAAATAAAAAATAAGAAAATTCATATAATATTGTGTTCGTGCAAAATATGTTACATAAAATATTATATTAGGTCTAAGGCATATCAATAAACTACACTATCGCATCCATGATGCATTGATAAAGCATAATATCTCGTGTTGCACCCAGTAATAAAACACATTATTGGGATCAAAAGGCCTAATTAAAGTATTATTTCTCGAACATTGAGTGAGAATAAAATATGATATCCATAATATTCGGAGGGAATTTTTAATCATAGATTGTGCTAGTGAAATTGATATGAGAATAATCACCCAACATTCTCTTCTACGTAAGGCCTCTCACATACACTACAACATAATCAAGGTTTTTTCATGTGTATTTTTTTTCACTCTAGCACAATGGTGAGTATCAACATGAGGAGATCCACGTCATAATTGTCTATGTGAGGAGATATGAGGGAGGTATGATGACCATGAAGGAATGAGTGCACAAGTGTGTGACAGAAAAGCACACTAACATGCACACACATACACACACACATGCATACATGGTAAGAAAAAGGGGTGGAGCAATGAGGTCTTCAGTTTATCAAAAGAAAGTGTACAGTCCTCTTATTTTTCTTCAATCTCCAACAATGCGCACTCAAAAATGAGTCTTCTAGTTCCTTTTATAGTTTTTGTCTAGTTTTGGCTGTGTTCAGGCCTATGTCTAGTCTAGTTAAAAATTGGGTTCCTAAGCTAATTTGGGGGCTCAAACGAGCTCTGAAATGATGAAAATGATTACATAGGTAGAGCTACTACTCATCAAGCTTGAGGAATCCTCGGCTTGGAGACAATGGAGTTTAAATTATTAAAAAGTGGAATTTACAATGTAGTGTAGTGATAAAATTCATTGTTGATAAACGTTTGATTTGAAAAATGAATACTTGCCCTATTCGCCTAAACTGTGTTGGCTCCCTTGTCAACTAAATCCTCCTTGACCTTCTCTCTACCCTTGCTCTCTTTAGCTTGTTTGTCTTAAGCATCCCTGCTGTGTCACACCACCTTGGCCACTTAGTTGGCTGCTAACATCCCCCCTCTCTCACGTCTGTCATCCATGAGAGAATCTTATTATGGAGGGCATGATATGCAAAATTTTACCACATCTACAGCTAAATCATCTTCTTTAAGGTGAAGTGCATGTGCTAAATCTATCATCAGGCTATGCCAATCCATAGGACTTGGTGCAAAAGAACAATTATTATGACCACCACATGCTAGAGAGATGACTCTAGCATGTGGTGGGCATAATAATTGTCCTCTTGCATTATGTGGTGGTCATAATAATTGTTCTCTTGCATTAAATGTAAGGATTTGAACTCACAACCTCTTGGTTAGGAATGTGATGGGCAACCACTTGCCCCAAAAGCCATGGTTGAGGATTACTTCTTAATCCTCTCTCTTAGGGTGTAGTTCAACGACCTCCTATCTGTCAAGGGTGTGGTTCAATCATCTCCTTCCTATCACTTTATTACATTATTCCCCCCTTTCTCAATCATTGTCCTCAATGATCTGCTCTTGTACCCCTCTAGCCTTAGTGATCAGCCTCTTGAACTCCCTAGGTACCCTTGAATTGATGTCCTCAACCTCGCAAAGTTTCTTGAACCTTGTTCGCAACCTTGGTCTCTTGAACCCTTGCTCTCAACCTTGGTGTCTTGAACCTTCTTGTTCGCAACCTTGGTGTCTTGGGCCCTTGTTCTCAACCTCAGTCTTGAACCTTGTTCTCACCCATGTTTGGTATCTTGAACCCTCAATCAAGTGTCACCCATGGTTTCCCAAGGATTTAGACATTCTAGCTATCTCATCAGATTTGGAAATTTTGTTCCGAGAGCTTTCCAGCTGTATATTATATGCCTCAATCTGACCTACGGATCGAGAGATACACTTCAATCTTTGTTAGGCTAACTTGTGAAAGCGACGTGTGCTACTTTGTACCCTTTCATATAGAGGATGCCCAAGCACCTTTTTTAGAGGCCATTAGGTCAATTCACCTTTCCCAAGCCTACTTCCTAGGCTATGATACCAATGTAAGGAATTTAACTCACAACCTCTTGGTTAGGAATGTGATGGGCTAACCACTTGCCCCAAAAGCCATGGTTGAGGATTACTTCCTAATCCTCTCTCTTAGGGTGTAGTTCAACCATCTCCTATCTGTCAAGGGTGTGGCTCAATCATCTCCTTCCTATCACTTTATTACACCTGGCATGTGTAGATGTGGCATACTTAGTTGCTTGGCATGCAAGGCTTGTGTGAGTGCGAATAGATGTAACAAATAGGTCCGCCTTAGAATGAATATTTTTGAGTGATATTCCCACAAACTACTCAAGAACATTTCTTCAAACATCTTCTTCTAGAAAGGAGGCATATATTTTATTCATGCATGCCATGAGTAGATGGTGTTGACTTATAGTGTCTTACATATATCGTAGACTAGGTGGAAGTTCCCTTCATTGAATCCCAGAGCTAAGATGTGTGGGGACATGACATTGTGGAATGTTTTGAAGAGAAGTATCATAATGTCAAAGATCTTTATGCACATTTTGCTAATCACATTAGGGACATTCTTGAGCCTTTGTGACTAGTGTCTGATCGTCAAAATCATATAGGCTTTTGTAGGTGGTCCTCTTGGTGGAGTGAGATATGGGTAGTTAAGCCAATCTAAGCATCCCTTGCCACTGTGTACTTTCATTGCAAATTTAAGCCATGGACATTGATGCAGTACTAGAAAAAAGCATGGATTGTACTTGATATGTAAAGGGGCATTTGACAATGTCCTCAACATTTATGGGTGTATCTCTAGCAACCTTGCCCACCAATTTGGTTGAAAGATAGTTCCTTTCTTAGCTCTCTTGGGGAGGTCACTAGGCTAGAACTCAATCGTAAAGGTTGGTTCCTATCCGATTATCCATTTGACTTCCCCACTATAGTCAGCTAAAAGCACAAGTTTGGAAGTATTTTGATTTTAGTTGTTTCTTTGAGGTTTGATAGGGGCTGAATCTGTATTGTGACCCTATCATCATGTTTTCGCCTAATCTCTTCTACTTGATTTAACCATTGGGGCATGTGTGCCTTATAGGTATCCTATCCTTCTTTCATTACGTTTCCCCCTCACATTGGTTCTGGCTCATAGGCATCTTCAAAAGTTTCCTCCACCAGAAGCTCTATTGAGAATTCCTCTCCTATGCGTAGTGGGAAGTGTAGAAGAACTTCTCAGGATCAAGACTTTTACCTACAACTGAACCTTAGAATGCAAACCAGTATCAATTGAATAATATAATGAACTTGAGGCTTTGGCCACTCAACATAGACACTAATAACTTTCAAATGAGCTATCAAACACTCAATTTGGAGTAGTTATGGTTTCAAAACTCTTTGCCTCAAAACAGGTTGCATGTCCACTCAATTAGGCTGAAATATGTACTTCACTAAAAACTTAATAACTCACAGAGCATGATGAATTTGAGAAAACTATTTTAGAAAAACGACGATAAGCTTTCCAGTAAATAGTTAAACTCTAAGCATGGATACATATATTGAGAGATATGCCGCTCGCAATCAGGCTACCTAGAAATGGTGAGCAGTTGGACATAGTCTATGAGACTATAGAAAATCATGCATGAAACATTGGATTGTTTGTCAAGTGAATGCTTGACATGTTGTCACCATAAATTGGAATGATATCCACTTGCACATCAAGATCATCCAAGAGTTTCTTAATGCACATTTCTTCACAAGTTGCAAAGGTTAATCCTTTATGTTCAGCTTATGTGGATGATAGTGCAACAATAGTTGCTTCTTCGAGCTCCATGTGATAGGTTTCTTGCCTATCATGAATACATAACCTAAAGTGGATCTTTTGTCTTCCTTTGAACCAGCCCAATCAACATTACTAAAGCCCTTCACCTGCAATTCTTCATCATATCTATAAAAAAAGGCATGATTAACTGTGTGCTTCACATATCTTAGAACTCGTTTGGCTGAATTTAAATGTTCACTTATTGGAGTTTGCATAAATTGAGGAAGAACTCCAATGTGATAGCATAGATTGATAAACCTATAATACTCCTATATTTAGTTACATAATGCAAATTCTCTCCATCATTTGAGCATAGCTTCACATTTGTGTCCATAGGCTGAGTGAGTGGTTTGAAAATCTAAAAAGAACATCCACCAGGAAATTTCTTTGCATCAAGTTAGTTCCATCTTTCCCATGGACTACTTCAATGCCTAAAAAATATTTCATCTCACCAAGATTTGAAATTTTAAACTCCTTACCGAGTTTTCTTTTTGTCTCTTGTATTCCTGCAACATTACTTCCTGTTATAATGTGATCATCAACATATATGCAGACGTATACGTGCTTGCCTTCTTCTTTCTTCATGTAGAGAGAAGGATCTAGACTACTTGGACTATACCCACACCTTGTGAGGTACTCAACCAATCTTTGGCTCCAAGCACGCGGTGCTTGCTTTAGCCCATACAAAGCTTTCTTCAATCTGCAAACAAAATCTGGATTCTTTTTATCTTCAAATCCAATCGGTTAACTCATGTATACCTTTTCTTGAAGTTCACCATTGAGAAAAGCATTTTTTATGTCTAGTTGTACAATGGCCATGTCCTTGTTGCACTCACCACCATCAAGGTTCTAATTGTTCCCATCTTTGCAACTAGGTTGAAAGTCTCTTCATAGTCAATGTGTGAGTCTGCATGAATCCTTTTCCTACTAGTCTAGCTTTATGCCTAGCTAAAGAACCATCAGTGTGTTGCTTTATTTTAAACACCCATTTATTTGGAACAATCTTCATACCTTCAACCTTTGGAACTAGCTCCCATGTGTGATTATCCTTGAGAGATTTTATCTCTTCTTGCATAGCTTGCTGCTATTCATTTTGTGTACATGCTTCTTCATATGCATCCGGTTCTTTGTCTTTGACCATCTATGCCATATAAGCAAAGTGCTTTGCAATAAAACTACCATAGCTTAGCCTTTGAATTGGATACCTTTCTCTTGAAGACCTCCTTTCATTTCTTTTTTAATATTGCTTCTTCAATTGGTTCCTTTTTACCTTTGCTGTAATCACCTCTTCATACTCTTCTTCACTTGCATTTGAATGACTATGTTGGGCAGCACTTTCAGCTTCAAATCTTTCATAACATAATGTTGGTTATGAGGAATGACTCAATCTCCCCTTCCATGTTGAGTTTTCTCCATGTAATGTAGGAGCTTTTGGACCTAACATTTGAGTGCTTGTTTGTTGAAATTCTTCTTGGATAGCACCTCCATCATCTTCATAATCTTCTTCATAATCTTCTTCAAGAATCTTCTCTTTCTCTTTGTCTCCAAACCATGGTCTTATCTCATCAAATACTACATCTTGTGAGACTCATACCTCCTTTGTCATTGGATTGTAGCACCTATATCCTTTTTTCTCTAATGAATATCCAATGAAAATGCATTTTTTTGGCTTTGGCTCCATCTTTGTCCTTAGTTCTTGAGGAATGTGAACATAACACACACATCCAAAAACTTTGAGATGTGTAAGGTTAGGTTTCTTACCAGAATACACCTCTTTGATAGTTCAATTATGCACTCGAGCTATTGTGCACTTTTTCATCAAATAAACAACCGTACTAGCTGCTTTAGCCCAATAGTTTAGTGGAACCTTCATCTCATTGAGCATGCATCTTGCAACTTCTATGATATTTCTATTTTTCCTTTTAGCAATTCCATTTTGCTGAGGTGTATACCTACATGTAAGTTGTCATTTGATGCCATTTTCATAAAGAAAATATAAAAATTCTTTAGAGAAATATTCTCCTCCTCCATCAGGCCTCAAGATCTTTATGTAACATCTCGTTTCCTTTTCTACATGTGCTTTAAATCTCTTGAACATAGAGAACACATCTGATTCTTGTTTTATGCAGAACATCCATACTTTTCTTGAAGGATCATCAATAAAATTGACAAAATATCTATTACAATCCACTGACGTTTTTTGTGATGGTCCACATACATCCGTGTGTATCAAGTCAAGGACATTCCTTGCCACATAGTTGCTCTTCTTGAATGGTTGTCGGGTTGGCTTTCCTAGTTGGCATGCTTCACAAAACTCATGCAGTCTAGCATCATTGAATCTTGGGAGACCACTTACCACTTCATGGTTGCTCATGTCCTTGAGCTTGGGAATGTTGATATGTCCAAACCTTTTGTGCCACAAATCGATTTCAACAATCCTCTTGTTTCCAAACTGAATATGCATCATCTTTCCATTTGTTGGTTGAATGTCCAAAGCGAACATCCTACCTGCTTTCCTTCCTTGAGGAATCACCTTGAATCCTTCTTTTGCATTCCTTATAAAGTAGCCTTTTTCATTGAAGATAGCATGATATCCTTTCTCTATAGTTTGTCCTATTGAAATCAAATTCTTTGCAATAGTAGGAACATGAAGAACATTAGTCAATACCTTCTTGTCTCCAAGATTGATTTCTCCAACATGCTCAATTGTGTGTTGAGTTTCATCACTGGTCTCCACACATCCTTTTCCAGTTAGAGCTTGTAGATTTGAGAATGAATCTCCTTGGCATGTCATATGATTGCTGCAACCTAAATCTATAAACCTTTTTTGGTCATTATTCTCGGTGTATTGTACTCATGCTTCATGGCAAGCATGGTTTGCTTGTCTTCTTCACTTGATGTACTCACATAGTTATTTTCGCTCCTTTGGTTGCCTCGATTCAACCTTCCATTCTTTTGCCAACAATCATTTGCATAATGTCCTATTTTACCACAATGATAAAATGTTATACCTTTTTGAGGATTGTATGAACCTTGACGTCTTTCTCTATTTCTTCCTCGAACTCTTCCATGTGTGTTGTCATTTGGGTTGTCCTTGTTGTCCTTCGACTTGTGTTGGCTAGAATTTGTGTTGTTGTAGCTTCTTCCTCTTCCTCTCAAGCCTTCGCTTGAGTCCCTTACTCTACCTCGACCTACATATAACATTTGCCTATGGCTGTCCTTACCTTTGTTACCTTCTCCTTGTTGAGCAGCCTCTTTAGCCACAAGATTTGGTATAATCTCGTCGAATGTTGGTAGAGGTCCTCTATAAAGAATGTTTCTCATTAGGGGCTTCCACTTCTCTTCACTCCTCAAGCCATTGAGGGTTGTTTGGATGATGTTTTCCTCTTTCATCTTGCATCCAACTGATGCTATGTGATCTCGAAGCTCCTTGATCTTCGATGTATACTCACTAATGCTTTGGTTTGAGCTTTTCTTCATTTTGTTGATCTCATTCTTGAGTTGCATCTTTCGAGACCTTGTTGAGGTAGCATACACCTCCTCCAATGCTTCCGAAACTTCCTTGGCTATGTCTAGGCTTTGCACATGAGTAATCATAGTGTTAGAAATAACTTGTTAAATGATGAACATCACCCTTTGATTCCTCTCTTCCCAATCAGCAAATTGTCTCCTTCGTGCTCGAGTAATGTTGGGATCTTGAAGGTCCACTAGTTGTGGATCATCTCTTGTAACTCCGAAAAGCTTTACGTTTACGGTAATTTGTCATTCTATACTTCCAAGACTGAAAGCTTGAAGTTTACCTCAGATATGTTGTGGTGATCTTTCTTGAATTTATGAAGCTCCCCCTTGATTTGTAGCTTCTTCTTTGCTTTACTTCAGTTCCAATGCTTTTCCTCTTCAAGCTCCAATACTCTATTGTTGAGCTCTGATACCAATTGTTGGAGAATTCCTCTCCTAGCAAAGAAGACCTTCTTAGGATCTAGACTTTTTCCTATAACTGAACCTTAAATGCAAATTATTATCAATTGAAGAACAAAATGAACTTGAGGCTCTATTTATTCAACCTAGACACTAATAGCTTTCAAATGAGCTATCAAACAATCAATTCAGAGTAGTTGTGGCTTGGCAACTCTTTACCTCAAGAATGATCAATTTGTGAAAACGTTTTTAGAAAGAGGAGGTGGTCAAAATAAGATTTAAAAAAATAAACTTTAACTCTAAAAATAGATACATGCATTAAGAGATATGACTCTCGCAATCAGGCTACCTAGAAATGGTGAGCAGCTGGACATAGTCTATGAGACTATAGAAAACAAAATGATTGAAACCAAATGAACTACCTACAAGGGGACTTCAATGCCTTAATTCTATTGTACTTGCATGTCCTCCCTTGCCTCGATTGTAGCCAAGTGACCACAAGATCTAATGATGACTTCGTGAGCTCTTCTCCATAACTCCTCCACTCCTTTGAGCATCCACTCTTCTCATTCGTTTGAGTTTTTGGATTGATTCTCTTTTGGCCTCCACTACTTGCTGAAGCAAATGCTTACATTTTTCTTTGTTGTATTTTCTTTCTATTTGAAGAAAATCCTTTTTTGCAAAATATTTATGACCTTGCTTCTTTATTTTTAACAATCTCTACTAACTCTTCTAGTTAAGGTTCCACAAGTGGGGATGGTGGCCATTCATAATGTAACATTTGGCTTGTACTTCTTCAATCTATTTCTGAAGGCTTTTAATCTCTTGTGTGTTTGGTGGTAGAGGGATGGCTCCTGGCACCTTGGTTCTAGTTGTGGCTTGCTACTTCTTTAGCTCATCTAATTCTACCTCTAGCTTGTCACATGATTCCAAGAAATTTGCATGTTCCTCTAATAATATGTGGATATTGTAATAAGGAATAGCTTGAAACTTTCTTGGGCTAATGGTTGCTCTTTTGGTGCCTTCCATGTATGCCTCCAAGTTATCCTAATTTTGTTGTTGGAGATGCTTGTTCTCTTCCAGAATCACTGACATGTGGCATCGAAGTAAGCCCATATTCCTTTGTAACTTAGCATTTTTCTACATTTGATGATGCAACATGAGTCGCATATTTGTCATAGCCTCTTCATCCACATTTTGCAGTCTTGAGTCTAGTTCATTGTGGGCCTACTAGGGTGTGTCATATTGTTCTCTTAAGGTGCGATTGTCTTCCTCCTGTGCGTAACTCTAGCTTGTAAGCGTTGTGATTCCTCTAGAAGAATGGTGTTTCTTTCTTCCAACTATTGATCGTCATGCCAAAACTATATGGCACACTAAATCATAGTATCAATGATATTATTTACAAACATGGTTGCAATGTTTATATGGGGAAATATAGAGGAAAGGGAAGTGAGAATGGGAGAGGTGAATGCCATGCATGATGGTGTGACAAGTGCTAGTGAAGTTGGTGGAAGGGGAATGTGAGAATGTGGAGGTATAAGGGGAGGTGTTGGTGCCTTGGATGGCAAGATATCCATTAGGTCAGATAGTGTTGTGTGTGTCGAATGTACCATGTATATGGGGAAGGTAATGGCACTGGTGGTGGTGGTGTTTGTGAATAGTGAGTATGTGGTGGTGGGATAGGGGGGCCACTTAATTGTTAAGGGAATGGGCTCATGGTTTCCATAAAGGATTCCAAAAATTGAAGTAGGATGATTGCCGGTTCTTGGGGTTGATGTGCAAATGAAAATAGGAAAGAATAAGGTTCTGAGGTAATTGGTACATAGGTGGGAGGGTAGGATCAAAATCGGAGCATACCTTCAATGGGGGATGGGATTTTGACTACTACATGTTTGAATGGATGACCTCATACTATTTCAAGAGGTTTGAATGAGGTAGTGTACAAGGGATTAGTGATGGAGGAAAAAGAGTGTAGCCTGGGAAAGAGGCTATCTAAAACTAAATGAAGGGGTGCATGTGATGATTTCAGTAGTGGTGATGGTAACTTTGGTATGGGGTAGTGAGTTGGGAGGGGTGTGAAAGATGGGTTCTGCATGTTGGGTAGTTGTGGTTGTGGTTGTAATATTTACATCGTCGGTTTTAGGTGGGGATGGTGTGTGTGTGTGGAGGTGAGATGGGTGAGGTCTACACAAAGGTCTTCGTGGTTGGATTCATTATGGCAGTTGATGTTGCTTCATGAGTGGTTCTGGCCTCCTATTGTGAGATAGGTATTTGGATGTTTTTACCTGGCTTGGGCCTAGTATCCATGCACCTTTGGTTGTATCTTTTTTGTGGCTTTTGCCACATGATATATATGGATTCTACGACTCCACAAGTTTCTATCATAAGCTGAAGGGACTCTATGCAGTGAGGATCTACTCTCTCTTCTACTAGGATCTGATTGATAAGAAGTTGGCCAGTCTCAAATGAGAGTCATCCACACTCTTCTACTCTAGTAATCATGTCATATAAATTTTCTAGCTCTCTTGTGTATGTTGGGGCTCCTTCATGTTTTTTTTTCATCTCTTTATTCCTCATCATCCTCTTCTTCTTGCTCTGATTCCTATTTTTTCTCCTCATGTCCCTCTTCGTGTTGATAGCGAGTGCCTCCTTCTTCCTCTTCTAATTCTAGTATTACATCTCTAAGCAGCTGGTTGAAGTCAACATACCGAATTTTTCTAGACCTAAGTCAGATGGCATGGGTGGGAAGATCAATCATGAACCATTGGTGTTGCACCTTGGCAATCAAAGTGTAAATGAGCATAAAACATGTTTTGGTGCTGGAGAGATGTCATGTGTGATAGTGGTTCCTCAAGGTCGGGCACATGAAATGGATCCCATCATTTTCTTGGATGGAGGTACGATTGTTGTGCTTTTCCTAAACTCTTGAATTCTATTGCAGGATAGTGCTCGCTAGATGGGTATGCCATAAGCTAGGCACCTGTAAATTATGTGTGCAAGTGCACAACATCCATGGAAGTGCATATTGTGTGGCCATAGCTTATGTGCTTGGTGAATTTGGTCTATAATCCAATGAGGAAGATTAATTGTCAAGTTTTGCATGCCTACTAGGTACAAACTAAAGCATAATTTTTTGTGGGGCATAGTGAATCTATCTTTTCTAGGGAATGCAAAGTGTTGTATGCACATGCAAAAGTGGATAGTGATGTTATGACTCATTGCCACCATTTCTCTTTCATCCTAGACAAGTTTGTGTTCTTCATATTTTTGGGGACTAGTTGATACTTTTCTGTTAGGATATGCATACGATACATGTCCAAGGCTTCTTGCACTAGATTGTTGCTCAGCTAGAATTTCTTCAGCTCCTTTCTACCTCTAATCATGATTTGTGCTAGATAGGTTGAGTTTCGTTTGCATTTTGCACGTGCTCGAATGCTCGAGTAATAGAGTGATAATGTTTTTATATGTTATTATACTAAATTTCTACTTCCTATGTATACATCCCTCCATTAAGAGGTCTTGCCACTTCACTATTTGGAAGTCTTATTGATGCGTGTCGTGTGGCCAGTTGGGGGGTCTTGAACTGGGATAACCTAGAGTTCATTCGGAGCAATGGGTCTCTCTGTGGGTACTTCTATGATAGGTGGGCTCTAAATATCTATTGTCTACTAACTTGGTCCTTCTTAAGAACTCGTGCTTGCTACCTCAACCATACTTTCTCATGGTAATGATACTTTAGAATCTGATGGAAGAATGAAATCACATTAGTATTGCCTCAAAAAAGAGATAAGATCTTGTTCCCCTTGCAATACCAACATGATAGCTATGATGGTTAATGTTTATTCTAGACGTGCAGTGTGAATGTGAGTGGGTGTTAGGAGGCTAGTTGAGATGTCTAGATGCATACTTGGGATGAGCGCTATGCTCAAAATGCATCTATCCTCATGCAAGGGAATGCTTACATAATAGGCTCTAGAGGTTTGATACAAGTTTTGACTCTTCACACTTCCCTTATGGGATTATAGATTTTATTGGTAATTACACTTAAGGGTTTTATAGGTGAATCTACTTGAATTTGGGTCTTTTTAGGTACCCATTTCCAAGTAACACTAGGTCGGATTTTACTTGAGTATGTAGTGACAATATGTTTTCTTGGTGGTTTTGGTAGTATAGTTGTTAGTGAACACTCATTTAGCCCTTCTAACCTATGTGTGACTATTTCAGCATGCAAGTAGATCTTAGGAACCCATATCTATCTAAGATGGTGGTCAGCCTTCATTAAATGCTTGGGTATCCAAATGGATATTACTTTGTGAGGTTCACATCTTGAGTATTCGACCCTAGGCCCCTTTGATTTTATTAAATCTTTTGCATATACAAATGGTTCTGATAATGGAGTAGGTTGTTGCTCAGTCTTGCATCTTTAGATCTACTTCATAGTATGAATCACCTTGCTTCGAATTGGCTTCTGATTTTGGGATTCCATTGTTTGTTCCATCCGGTTCTTGGGTTTCTTTTCTTGATGTCTGTTGTATTCCTTGGAAAAGAGGAGAATTCCATTATTCCTGCCATCACATCTTTACTAACTGCATCCTTCTACATCATAGAGATTTGGACAAGAACAACATCTTTATCTACATGAATAACCCTCGAAGGACCAAGTGACTTTCCTAGTGTGGTGAGTGTGAATATTCCGAATTCAATTATGATGCATTGATTGTTCACCCAAACCTGAAAAAGTTCACTTCTTAGGTTCAAGTCAATTGCATGATCGTAGATCCAATCTTGACCCAAAATGAGAGGTTCCAAAAGATTCTCATCATGACACACTAGTATCTTGAATATCATATGGACAGCTTGCATGGAGATGCGAAGTTCCACCTCACCCATGCGAGGGGTTTCCACTCCTCCCGATCCTATGAGATAAACTTCAATAGGATTGATGAACAATTGCATGTCTTGACAACAAGAATTTCTAACCACACTAGTGGCCACCCATGAGTCAATGAAGGCTTTAACAATGTTCGCACCCATGCCTTGTCTGACGTGGAAGGTTATGAATGGATGTCTATCGACTATGCTATCAGTGCTAAAAGTCTTGGTTTGGCAGATTGCCATAGGATACCTTGGTATCTCCTGATTATCTTCCCTAGGCTGAATTCTACCTTGTCTCCTTAATTTCATATGTCAAATTCATTCTAAGGCCTCTACCCTATATTCTTCTCTAATTCACTACTCTGCTTCTTCATGTTTTTGGCTTAACATTTCAGGCACTATAGTTCTGGGCCATTCAGACACTACTTCTAGATTGAACAAGTAAGCATCAAGAAGGTCATCTGATACTCCTTGAGGACACTCTCATGAAGTTATTATAGAGAGGTGATTTGCCCTAAGCTAATTTATACCTTTCCTAACCACAATTTCAAAGTCATATTCCATTATTAAGAGGAATCATCTAACTAATCTACTAGTATTGCAAGGTTTTTTCATAAGATGCAGTAATGTTAGATGGTCTATAAAAATTTAAACTTACTTGCATGCAAATAGTGTCTAAACCTTTTAGCCGCATATACCATGCCCTAATCCTTCTCTTTCAATAGTGATATAATCTTGTTTAGCTGCATTCAATTGTGTACTGGTTTAAGTTATTGGAAGATCCATATTACCTTCACCAGTAGGTTGTGCCAGTACACACCCAATAGCGTAATTGGATGCATCCACATGAACATGGAATGGATTGTTCCAATCTGTTGTAGTCAAGATTGGTGCTAAACACATTTGCCATTTAAGATCATTAAAGGTGTTTTCACATTTGTCTATCTACTTGAAGTTAGAAAAAAGATTATACATAGGCTTTGCAAAGATTGCATACATATGAATGAAACATTGATAATAGCCACAATGCCCCATGAAAGCTTGTACTTCCTTGAAATTTAGGACTAGGTAGCTCTGCATTATCTCCAACTGAATCCTTGTCCATGAAGATTCCATTCTTTCACACTGTGTCCTAGAATCTTGCCTTGCTTGACCATTAAAACACACTTTTTTGGGTTCATGCAGACCTGATATTGTCTACATTTATCAAAGATTTCTCTTAGCTCAGGTATTGTCTTTATCTAATGTTGAAATGAGCACATAGATCATCAACATAGACTTCAAAGTTTTTCCATAAGAATTCTTTAAACACATGACATATCAGCCTTTGGAAGGTAGTTGGCACATTGTTGAGATCAAATGGCATTACCTGAATTGTGAATATGCCCCATTCTATGGCAAAAGCAATCTTATGCTGGTCTTCTGGGATAATGGCCACTTGATTATAACCAAAGAACCCATCAAGGAAGCAGTATACTTCCTTGCCTACTACCCTTACGAAGATAGATGTTTCCTTCTTCTACTTTGCTCATGTCTCCTATCTTATCTAAGGGTATTTCTTGCGCTACTCTATGTGATCCTAATTGGGAATGAGATTTAGCTACTTTTGGAACTTGATTGGCTATGTATTTCCACAATTATGGCTTAACCTTGAGTAGCTCCTCCAAAGTGAGATTGCATTTCACTTTAGTGTTCTTTAGTAATTTTGTATTCCTAGGAAGGACTAAGTCTTCGTTTCATACCATGATCGTGGGTGCTCTCATACAAGTAGACTTTTCTTCCCATGGACCTATATCTTGTGGGAATTGATCATGCATGTCATCCACTATTTCAATGGAAGGAGGATTTTCACTTTCTTTACACCATTTCTCTTCTTGAATTTCTCTTAGAAATTATTGTGAGTATTGATTTACAAAAGTAGACGTTCCAAACTCAGTGGAGTTGGGAACATAATCATCCTTGGGAGGAAGGGTTATCCTTTCACTTTTGATGTTACTCACATGTGGTGTATCTCGCTTTCCTAACTCATTTATCATCTTTTCAAATATTTCTAACAATTTATCAAAGTGTAACTATGTTTTGGTTGAGGTGGCTGGCCTCAACATGGTTTGAGCCAATTCTACCATTTTTGCACAAAGATTTGTTCTTTCAATCTCTCAGTCAGCTCTAGGGTAACACTTTCCATGTTCTATCACATTGGGCCCTTCTTGAATCTGGCTTGATATGCTTTAAGCATCATGTCTAAGTCCTCAGGAGTGGGATCCGCTAGGACTGATCCTACTCTAGGTAGTGATGGGGTTGCATGAGGTTGATTAGTTGGTGGTGGTGGTGGTGGTGATGTGCGAGAGTGCATTTGAGATGCAAGTTCTATTATCTTGGCTTTTGTTTCTCTTAAGCTTTCCTCAAGCTTGCTTATCTTCTTTGACCATTGTCTCTTCATTATCATGTGGTTATCTTTCCAAGCTCTTGTTCTTTTCTTTGTTATACTCTCAGTCTCACTAACTTTGGAACTCATTTCTTGGCCTAAGCCTTGGTTTTGTGACTACTAGCACTGTGACATTTGAAGTCATACTTCTAGTCAAATCTACTAATAACCCAATGAAGTTAATGAGGGTGATCTTTGGCACATTGTTTGGGTTCTTAGGACATTCTCGTATTAGGTGCTCCTTCGCACAATCTAGACAAAAACCTTGAATTGTCACTGATTGGGGTTGCATAGGTGCAGGTATGGGGTAATCACAAATGAAGTGATCTCCTTGGCATTCATAGCATGGTCCTCTAGGTGCTGGGGGTCTTATCTATCTAGTTCAGGGCTTAGAGTTAGGATCTTCATACATAATATTAGCATATTCTGGCTCCCAACTAGGTTCAAAAGAATTTTCATAAGAGTAAATCTCATTATGTTCTGGTGACTCCATATAGTAGGCCCGTGGACTATCCATATGAGTGGAATTAAAATTGTGATTATTTGGTTCACTTTCTAAAATCAATGATGATGTTGGCACTAATGCTCTATTCAAAGTTTTCTTCCATAGCTGCATACTTTATTGGGATCACATTGGTTGGAGGTGGAGGTTGTTGAACTAACAGTGGTTGAGGCCTTTGTTGAGCTTGATAGGGTGGATGGCAGGGTTTTTGGGGCCTAACATACTACTGTAGTGAATACTAGTTCTGGTATCTCCCTTGTTGTGGATACGACTGTGGATAATTTTCCCTAAACACTTGCTTATCATATTGCTAATAATGTGCGATGCGATTAGTATACCTCCTTTTTATGGTGTGGTATTGGCGATTAGGGTTCACTTGAGGTTGAGCCATGATTGGACACACATTAGCCATATGCTCTCCTCCACAAGTATAACATCATTTTAGTGAGACAAATCTAGGCATTTGCTTGCCAGAAACACCTAACTTTTGAGCTACCTTTTTTGCCAAATTATCAATAGAAGTAGGGGGAAGTGAGGCTTGTAGAATCATTTGAAATTTTTAAGTCTTAGAGAGCTCTATTTCTTCACCTTGGTTGTCCTCAATATCTATGCACATGCGTACACATTACTCTATGGTTCTTAGTTCCTTTATGTTACATAAGAACAAGCTCTAAAGTATTATTTTCTAGGTTCATGGAGTTTATTATTTGTGATGAATAACATGTGGAGGTGCTCACATCTCCAAATTTAGAGTAAAAGTAGATAAAAGTAAGAAGGAAAGGAGACGTGTCTATTTTTAGACAAGGAAGGCGCTTCTGTTAATAGACTCTCAATAAAAAGAGTGATTCTCTTAGTGTAGGTGTCCAAATTTAGTGATTCTTGTTGTGTCGCGAAGGTTACAACATGTACTATATACTTAAATCAGTTTTTGTACAAATTGCAATGAGAAAACCCCACGAAAGTAGGCATTTTTGTAGATCTTCTTTCTTGTGTCTATCCGGTGTCTCATCAGAGACATACCTCTC
This sequence comes from Ceratopteris richardii, assembly GCA_020310875.1. Classification (NCBI taxonomy): domain Eukaryota; kingdom Viridiplantae; phylum Streptophyta; class Polypodiopsida; order Polypodiales; family Pteridaceae; genus Ceratopteris; species Ceratopteris richardii. The sequence continues at coordinate 13,477,838 of CM035436.1, forward strand.
TTCAAACTTTCATATCTCAGTCGTTATGAGGTCTTTTTGAGCGATTTCACTTGGAGGAGTTTCCTTGGCTCTCATAGTTTTTATCTATATCAAAATTTTCCATAGATATTTAAGGTATATTGCTATTGTACATCAGTTTTCAATTCAGATAGTTAGTCATACCTTGCTGTTGTAGGCCTCCACATACCTTGACTTCAAACTATTTGTTTGGGAGGTATACTCCACCGTTTTTAACATTGTTTGTTTCTAAACCATGTTACTCAGAGTCTACTTTAAGATTATATCATTATTTTTGACAAATTATTCTCACAAAGCTTTTTGTGGTTATTTTGCTATAGTGACCCATTTCTGTGTTTGGTGAAAAGTTTGATCTCTGAAGTTTGAAATATTTGTTTGATCTTTTGAAGATCTTGGGAGATCTCATCATGTTTCATTGTGTTCATTGATGTTTAAAAGTTTGTAAACATAACATTGTGGTATCAGAGCTATTTGTTTTATTAGATCTTTTATAAAGTATATTGAATTCTCTTCTTTGTTTATAACAATTCAACATGGCAGATTTGAGTGCATCGATTGAGAAGTTATTAGATGGGAGAAATTATCCCATGTGGCAATTTAGAATGGAGTCTTATCTCATGTCTAAAGGTCTTTGGGGATTGATTACAAGTACAGAAGTCAAGCCGGTATTACCAGAAGCTCCTACACAAGCAGATCGAGCAAGAAAGCAAGAATGGATCAAAAGAGACAGAAGAGTTCTGTTTTATTATATCACAAACAATTTTGAATATGGGCTTGGGCATATAAGAGGTTTGAATACTAGTAGAGAGGCTTGGGAGTCTCTAGAAAGGCTATTTGCAACTACCAACAGAGCAAGGCAAACACAACTTATTGGTGAGTTGACAAGAGTAAAAAAGAAGCCACGACAATCAGTTAATGATTATGTTCTTGAGGTAAAATCTCTTATTGAAGAATTAGCCTCTCTTGATGCATCTGCTAGTGAGGATATAAAGTTTAATATCATGTTAAATGGCTTGAGGGAAGATGAAAGATGGAAGTATTTCATTACATCTATCATGACTCGAGAGAATCTACCATCCTTTGAAGATTTACAAACGCTCATGATGACTGAAGAAATCAACATAGAAGATGGGAACTCTTATCATTCGAAAAGAGGTAGTCAAGGACAAGCTCTTTATACTTCATCAAACAGAGCAAGAGGTAGAGGAAATTGGAGAGGAGGAGGAAGATTCAACAACAATGCAAGAGGAAGAGGAAGCTTTAATGTGACTAGACGAGGAAGAACAACACAACAAAGTCAACAGACTCAACCAAATCAGGAAGGTAACTTTACTTGCCATTATTGTGGTAAAGTTGGTCATTATGCTAGGGATTGTTTCTCCAATCCGAATAGAAGAGGTGGTTTTAGAGGACGACAAAGAGGAAGAGGCCAAGATCACATGCATCAAAACAACAACATAGTGCATGAGGAGGCTCAAACATAGAAGGAAAATATTCTTATGGCTATGCATACAGAGACACATAAGAGGAAGGTAAAAAACAAAACTTGGTATGTAGATAGCGGTTGCTCAAACCACATGAGTCACAACATGAATATGTTTGTGAACTTACACAAACCAAATTCAAGAGTCATAGTTGCTACAGGAGATAGTACTGAGCTTGAAGTAATTTACATTGGTGATTGTCCACTTAATGAACATGTAACTCTTAGAGATGTTTTGTTTGTTCCTACTATTACAAGAAATTTGATTTCAGTTGGATAGATGGAGGACAATGGAGTGAAGGTCGATGTTGACAATAATCAGTGGCAGGCTTATTAGAAGAAGGATGGAAATTTTATTATAAAAGGACAAAAGGTAAACAGATTATATACTTATGAAGTTGAAGTTCCACATTATGCAGGTTATACAATGGTTAATGGGACTCAAGTAAGTCAATTGGACTTATGGCATAAAAGATTAGGACACATAAGTGTTGGTAGGTTAAAGGATATTACAAAGAAATCATTGGTTGAAGGTTTACCACAACTACCTAAGCAATATTTGGATTTTGTTTGTGAGGCATGTCAGTTTGGAAAACAGGTACGAAGTCCTTTTTCAAAAGCAGGATTGCAAAGTAGAGGTATTTTGGACTTGATTCATACTGATGTATGGGGTACATCTCAAGAAGAGTCCGTGGCAGGTAGTAAGTACTTTATAACATTTATTGATGACTTCTCAAATTTTACATTCATTTATTTTATGAAATACAAATCCAAAGTGTTTGATATCTTCGAGAAGTTTAATCCATTGGTTGAAAAGAAAACAGGTCAAAGCATAAGAAGGTTGAGATCAGATGGAGGAGGTGAATATTTTTCTAATCAATTTCTTGCATTTTTGGAGGAAGAAGGAATTAAAAGGCAGACTACAAATAGATACACACCTCAAAAAAATTGTTGGTGCAGGGCAATCAACGATTGAAGCTTTAATTAAGATTTGGAAGCCAAAAGATTGAAGGAAAGTTCAAATTATGAAGCATGTAGGAAGTGCATATTCAGAGGATGAAAATGTGTACACATATGTATATTAATTTAGAGATAGTTCACTTATACTTTTGTATAGTCATGATATTGTAAATATTTGCCTATATATACAAGGAAAAAGTCGGGGCAAATCTGAGAGAGCATGAGAATAGAGTAATCAGTAATTCTATGAGTCATTAGACATCTTAGAAGTGAGTGGAAACTCTCTCATCACTCAGTTGTAAATTTCTTCAAGAATGGAAGAAAAATTGCGCCCGATGTTTCTAAGCATTCTCGTTCTCTGTTGAATCTTTTGCAAAATGCTTTTGTACAAATCTAAGTCTATAGTTGATTGACCTTTGTACGAATTTTCAGTTTCTAACTGTGATTGGGCTGAGAGAATTGAGTGTAGGAACATTTACATGTGTAAATGGAAACATGAGAAGTTGCAGGAGGTACAAAATTCGTTGTTAATGTTTTGGCCAGTTCTCCTTCCACAGTGTAAAGTTTTGAGCAAGCAAGCACTCACTCTTTAAGTTGGAAGGTAAACTATCTGTGGCTAAAAGCATTTTCATAAACAGGTTCTAAATTGAGAGAACCAAGTGTTAAAGTTATAGGTGTCGAAATTGACTTCTTAGAAGAGCAGTTTTAGACATAGGTAACTTGTTGAGTTCATTTCTTAAGATATACTGAATCTTTTGGAATGATTCAACTTGGAGAAGGTGTGCAAACTGTCGACGACACCTTGTGCAAAGTTTCATAAAAAACTTTACACAATTGATAAGGTAATGAGAGAGATATGTGCAGCAGATTTTCTATGTAGTCATCTCCTTCACAGATTTTTCAAAAACTTTATAATTGATCATTGATTCTCTAAATTTGGTGAAGATTTGAGTTACTCTTGTTATAGAGGTGCTCTAATTACAAGAGTAACTTTTTCTTTTGGAGATTAACGCTCTCCATCAGTGGTATCAGAGTAGGAAGCATCAGAATTGAAGGATCCCGACTGCTGCAAGCGCAAAGAATTCAACATCTGAAGGTTCAAAAGGTGAAAGCTTCAGGACAAAGCTTGAGAAGGAGGTCATACGACATCAAGTAAGACAAAAGGAACATTATTCGAAGTAAAGGTACATCTATTACTCATAAAGATTGAAGAATTCAATATACAGGTGAAGAAAGGATGGGAGATTCTCTTCAAATAGAGAAGTTGGATAGAGAGAACTATCCAGCATGGTCAATGAGGATGGAAGCTCATCTTATGAGCAAAGACTTGATAGCTTATATTACAGGTGAAGAAGAAAAGCCTCAGTTCAGAGATCCTAGTGTTCCAACTAGGGAAGAATTATCAGATTTCAAGAATTGGATGAAGAGAGATGCTCAAGCTAGGAGCATTATCTATATGGTAGTCAATGACTATTTGCTACCTCACATTAGAGGTCTTGAAAGTGGAAGTGATATATGGAATGCTTTGGAGGAGCATTTCCAAAACACCACAAAGTTAAGGAAGGCATCTTTGTGGGCAGAATTTACCACTTTCAAAAAGAAGGCTTCTCAATCCATTTCAGACTATGTAACAAGGATGAAGGACATTGCAGATGCATTAGGTGCAGTTGATGAAGACATTGAGGAGGATAAATTGGTAAGGAAAATACTCACAGGGTTGAGAGGTGATGATAAATGGAAGCCATTCATTTTGTCTACTGAATTATCACTTGATCATTTTACTCCTGACTTAAATCAGTTGCTAGGACATATGTTAACCTTTGAGCAGGATGTCAAAGGTGAAGCTGATAAAAGTGCAGGTTATGCAATGTATTCAGAAGATAAGAAGAAAAATAGCAAATGGAAGCAACAAGCAAATGAAGATGAAGGCACAACTAGTCAAGCCAACTTCCTAAGAGGAAGAGGAGGTGACAAAGGTAGAGTAAGAGGCGGGAGTAATAAAGATGGAGTCAAAGCTTGCTGGATTTGTGGTAAGACAAATCACTTAGCTAATGATTGTTGGCATAATACTCAGAGTACTGGTGGATATAAGCAGAATTTAATTCAAGAGGAAGAGGTGGCAGAAATCAAAGAGGTAATTTCAGAGGTAGAGGTAGTAGAGGTTAATTTGGAAGAAATGCAGGTAGAGGATTCCAAAGTCAACAATACAACAATACCTACTACAATTATGCTTCAGATCAGAAGGAGGATTCAACATTGATAATGAATGCAACTTGTGAAAGGCAAAGTGAAGACCAAAGAGTCTTCTACATTGACTCAGGGTGTAGCAATCACCTGAGTAGTAACATAGCATTGATGACTGATTTGGAGAATAAGATAACTAATCATGTGGTTCAAACAGGTGACAACACAAAGCACAATGTGAAGTCAATTGGATCAGTGAAGGCCAAGGATGGTAGCACCCTCTTGAGTAAGGTCTTGTATGTTCCTACAATTCCTAAGAATCTGATAAGTGTAGGACAAATTGTTGAAAAAGGTTATGAAGTAAGGTTCACTCATGAAGGAGTGTTTGTGGAAGACCCTAGCAATGCATATAAACCGATTGTTTCAGGTAAAAAAGAAGGAAGATTGTTCACATTGAAGATTCAAGGTAATGCTGGTCATGCCTTGTTCACTTATGGAGGGCATAAGATCTCTGAGTTAGATCTTTGGCACAAAAGGCTTGGACATTTCAATGAAAGAGGTATCAAAGATATGGTTAACAATGGTTCAGTGCTTGGATTGCCTAATGTTGCAGGTCAACATATGACATACAGATGTGAGGCATGTCAATTAGGTAAGGCTCATAAGCAATCTTATTCCAAGCATGGTTTTATGTATTCAGAGAAGCTTGAATTGGTACACACAGATGTGTGGGGCCATCAAAGGATTTCAGTATCAATGGTTCAAGGTATTATGTCATTTATGTTGATGATGCTACCAGATGGATCACTATCTATGTAATCAAAGATAAGTCAGAGGTATTCGATACATTTAAACACTATCATGTGTATGCAGAGATAATTACAGGTCATAAGTTGAAGAGACTAAGGTCACATGGAGGGGGAGAGTATTTCTCTAATGAGTTCAATGATTACTTGTGGAATGTAGGTATAAAGAGAGAGGTTACTTGCAGGTACTCTCCTCAACAAAATGGTGTAGCAGAAACGAGAAATAGAACTCTTGTTGAATTTGCAAGATCCATGATGAAGGAGAAAAATTGCCCAAATTACTTGTGGGCTGAGGCTGTAAACACAGCTATTTATTTAGTCAATAGGTTACCATGTAAAGCTTTGCAGAGTATGACACCATATGAGGCATGGTGGGGTAAGAGACCTACATTAGACCATTGCAAAGTATTTGGATGTTTGGCATATGCATATGTGCCATCACAATTAAGGCACAAATTGGAACCTAAAGCTGAAAAGTATGTATTCATTGGTTATGATGATAAGCAGATGGGATATAGGTTGTGGAGTCCATCCACAAAACAATTCCTTGTATCAAAGGATGTTACATTTGATGAGCAAGGTACTTGGTATGCAGGTACAATCAATATTAATGTAGGTGATGAAGTTGTGAATCAAAAGAAAGGTAAATCAAAGGTTCATATATTTGATGAAGAGGAGAATAATGAAGTACAGATTAAAGTTGAAGAAGTGCCAAGATTTGATCCTGAGTGTGATGAACCAGAAACCTCAAGGAGTGGAGAACTTAGAAGGTCATCAAGACACAAGTGGCAACCTACAAGGTATAGCTATGACACTTCTTTTCTGGCTACAAAAGAGTATGCTTATATGATAAAGGCAGATGAAGACCCTTCTACATATGAAGAGGCAAAAGGTAAGGAAAAATGGGAGAAAGCTATGCAGGAAGAATATGATGCATTGATGGAGAATCAGACATGGGAGTCGGTTCCTAAACCAAATAGCCAGAACATCATTGGATGCAAGTGGGTCTACAAGACAAAAAGGTATGCAGATGGAAGTGTGTCTAGGTATAAAGCTAGACTTGTTGTGAAGGGTTTTGCTCAGACTTATGGTATAGATTATGATGAGACCTATAGTCTTGTGGCAAAGATGACAACCATCAGGACACTCATAGCTATTGTTGCATGTAAAGGTTGGAAATTATGTCAATTAGATGTGAAGAATGCTTTTTTAAATGGTTATATTTCAGATGATGTTTTCATGGAGCAACCACAAGCATTCAGAGATGGAAGGTATCCAGATCATGTGTGCAAGCTCAACAGAGCTTTTTATGGTTTGAAGCAGGCCCCAAGGGCATGGAATTATAGACTTGTGAAGTTCTTGAAAGAACTTGGATTTCAAGTGTCTAAAGCAGATAGTAGCTTGCTTGTCAAAGCAGGTGATGATGGGTTCATTTATATGTGCATATATGTTGATGACATAATTCTTACAGGTACAGATGAAAAAGGCATTCAAAGCCTAAAGAAGCAAATGGAGAAAGAGTTCAAAATCAGTGATTTGGGAGACTTGTCATATTTCTTGGGCATGGAGATTTCATACACTCAACATGGAGTGTATATGAATCAAGAAAGGTATTTGGGAAACTTGTTGATCAAGTTTAAGATGAATGATTACAGGGTAGCACCTACTCCAATGGAGGTGAATCACAAATTGAGCAGATATGGAGGTGAAGAGTTCAAGGACATGAAACTATATCAGAGTTTGGTTGGTAGTCTGATCTATGCTACATTAACTAGGCCAGAGTTGTCATATGCAGTTGGAGTTTTGTCTCAATTCATGCATTGTCCTAGGAAAGAACATTGGATTGCAGGTCAAAGAGTGTTGAGGTACATTAAGGGTACACTCAAAGAAGGTTTGTATTATGGTTTTATATCAGATACAAACATCAAGATATATAGTGATGCAGATTGGGCAGGTAATCCTGATGATAGGAGATCAACTTATGGATATTTGTGTTATGTGGGAGATAAGTTAATTTCTTGGTGTTCAAAGAAGCAACACACAGTTGACATCAAGATATATAGTGATGCAGATTGGGTAGGTAATCCTGATGATAGGAGATCAACTTATGGATATTTGTGTTATGTGGGAGATAAGTCAATTTCTTGGTGTTCAAAGAAGCAACACACAGTTGCTTTATCATCTACAGAAGCAGAGTACAAAGGGATGGTTGAAGCTGCAAAGGAAGTGATATGGCTTAAGACTCTGATGGAGAGTTTTGACATCATTCAGATTACACCTACTATTCATGGAGATAACATGAGTTCATTGTATTTAGCTGCTCATCTTGTTTTTCATGCCAGGACCAAACACATTGAGATTCAGTATCCCTTTCTAAGAGAGAACGTGATGGATAAAGAGATTGAAGTCATACATACTTCAACAAAAGATCAGATAGCTGATATGCTAACCAAAAGCTTGGATGGCCCAAAGGTACAGATATTCAAAGACATGGCAAGTATAAAGAAGATAGAGAAAACCTCAATTGATGATTGAGGGGGACCTATTGGTGTAGGGCAATCAACAATTGAAGCTTTAATGAAGATTTGGAAGCCAAAAGATTAAGGGAAAGTTCAAATTATGAAGCATGTAGGAAGTGCATATTCAGAGGATGAGAATGTGTACACATATGTATATTAATTCAGAGATAGTTCACTTATACTTTTGTATAGTCATGATATTGTAAATATCTGCCTATATATACAAGGACAAAGTGGGGGCAAATATGAGAGAGCATGAGAATAGAGTAATCAGTAATTGTATGAGTCATTAGACATCTTAGAAGATAGATAGATAGATAGATAGATAGATATATAGATAGATAGATAGATACATAGATAGATAAATAAATAGATAGATAGATAGATAGATAGATAGATAGAAAGATACATACATACATACATACATACATACATACATACATACATACATAGATACATAGAACATCACAAATGGGTAGATACATTAATATATAGATAGATAGATGAATAGATGGATACGATGATATTTTGATAGGTGGC
>CM035436.1:13512077-13909577 GCA_020310875.1 Ceratopteris richardii
GGCACTTCTTCAACTTCAATCTGTACTTCATTATTCTCCTCTTCATCAAATATCTGAACCTTTGATTTACCTTTCTTTTGATTCACAACTTCTTCATCACTTGCATAATATTGATTGTACCTACATACCAAGTACCTTGCTCATCAAATATAACATCTTTTGATACAAGGAATTGTTTTGTGGAGGGACTGCACAACCTATATGCCATATGCTTATCATCATATCCAATGAAGACATACTTTTCAGCTTTAGGTTCCAATTTGTGCCTTAATTGAGATGGCACAGATGCATATGCCAAACATCCAAATACTTTGCAATGATCTAGAGTAGGTCTCTTACCCCACCATGCCTCATATAGTGTCATACCCTGCAAAGCTTTACATGGTGATCTATTGACCAAATATGTGGCTGTATTTACAGCCTCAGCCCACAAATAATTTGGGCAATTTTTCTCCTTCATCATGGATCTTGCAAACTCAACAAGAGTTCTATTCCTCCTTTCTGCTACACCATTTTGTTGAGGAGAGTACCTGCAAGTAATTTACCTTTTTATACCGGCATTCCACAAGTAATCACTGAACTCATTATAGAAATACTCTCCCCCTCCATCTGACCTTAGTATCTTCAATTTTTGACTTGTAATTCTCTCTACATACACATGATAATTTTTGAATGTATTGAATAGCTCTGACTTATCTTTAATCACATAGATAGTGATCCATCTGGTAGCATCATCAACATAAATCACATAATACCTTGAACCATTGATGCTTAAATCCTTTGATGGTCCCCACACATCTGTGTGTAGCAATTCAAGCTTCTCTGAATACATAAAACCATGCTTGGAATAAGATTGCTTACGAGCCTCACATAATTGACATGCCTCACATATGTATGTCATATGTTGACCTGCAACATTAGGCAATCCAAGCACTGAACCATTGTTAACCATATCTTTAATACCTCTTTCATTGAAATGTCCAAGCCTTTTGTGCCAAAGATCTAACTCAAAAATCTTATGTCCTCCATAGGTGAACAAGGCATGACCAATGTTACCTTGAATCTTCAATGTGAACAATCTTCCTTCTTTCTTCCCTGAAACAATTTGTTTATACCCATTGCTAGGGTCTTCCACAAAAACTCATTCATTAGTGAACCTAACTTCATAACCTTTTTCAACAATTTGTCCTATGCTTATCAGATTCTTTGGAACTGTAGGAACATACAAAACCTTACTCAAGAGAGTACTTCCATCCTTTGCCTTCACTGATCCAATTGACTTCACCTTGTGCTTTGTATTGTCGCCTATTTGAACTACATGATTAATTACCTTATTCTCCAAATCAGTCATCAAAGCTATGTTGCCACTCAGGTGATTGCTACACCCTAAGTCAATGTAGAAGACTCTTTGGTCTTCACTTTGCCTTTCACAAGTTGCATTCATTATCAATGTTGAATCCTCCTTCTGATCTGAAGCATACTTACATGAGGTATTGTTGTATTGTTGACTTTGGAATCCTCTACCTGCATTTCTTCCAGAGTAACCTCTACTACCTCTACCTCTGAAATTACCTCTTTGATTTCTACCAGCTCTTCCTCTTCAATTAAAGTTATGATTATATCCACCATTATTCTGAGTATTATGCCAACAATCATGAGCTAAGTGATTTGTCTTACCACAAATCCAACAAGCTTTGACTCCATCTTTATTACTTCTACCTCTTCCTCTACCTTCGCCACCTCCTCTTCCTCTTAGGAAGTTAGCTTGGCTAGTTGTACCTTCATCTTCATTTGATTGTTGCTTCCCTTTGCTATTCTTATTCTTATCCTTTGAATACATTGCTTGACCCGCACTTTTATCACTTTCACCTTTGACATCCTGCTCAAAGGTTAGCATGTGTCCTAACAACTGATTTAAATTAGGAGTAAAATGATCTAGTGATAATTCAGTAGACAAAATGAATGGCTTCCATTTGTCATCACCTCTCAAACTTGTGAGGATTTGCCTTAGCAATTTATCCTCCTCAATATCTTCATCAACTGCTCCTAATGCATCTGCAATGTCCATCCTTGTTACATAATCTGAGATGGATTGAGAGGCCTTCTTCTTGAATGTGGTAAAGTCTGCCCACAAGGATGCCTTCCTTGACTTTGTGATGTTTTGGAAATGCTCCTCCAATGCATTCCATATATAGCTTGCACTTTCAAGACCTCTAATGTGAGGTAGAAAGTATTCATTAACTCCCATATAGATAATGCTCCTAGCTTGAGCATCTCTCTTCATCCAAGTCTTCAAATCTGACAATTCATCCCTAGTTGGAACACTAGGATCTCTGAACTGAGGCTTTTCCTCTTCACCTGTAATATAACATATCAATTCTTTTCTCATAATATGAGCTTCCATCCTCATTGACCATGCTTGATAGTTCTCTCTATCCAATTTCTCTATCTAAAGAGAATCTCCCATCCTTTCTTCACCTATGTATTAAATCCATCAAGCTTTATGAGGAATAAGGTTACCTTTGCTTCGAATGAAGTTCCTTTTTTCTTCCTTGATATGTTTTGGCCTCCTTTTTCAAGCTTTGCTTTCAAGCTTTCACCTTTTGTATCTTCAAATGTTGAATTCTTTATAACTTCAGCAGTCGGGGTCCTCCTTTCTTCATTTTTGATGCGTCCTACTCTGATACCACTGATGGAGAGTGTTAATCTCCAAAAGAACAAGTTATCCTTGAAGTTAGAACACCTCTATATCAAGAATAACTTAAAACCTTCACCAATTTGGAGGATCAATACTCAATTTTCAAAATCTTGAACAAACTCTGAAGAAGGTGACTACATAGAAAGTCTGCTGCACATAACTCACTCATTGACTTATCAAATGTGTAAAGTTTTTGATACAACTTTGCATATGGTGTCATCTATAGTTTTCACACCTCCTCCAAGTTAAATCATTCCAAAAATTTTAGTAGAGCTTGAGAAATGATCTTAACAAGTCACATATGTCTAAAACTATAGTTATTTACAATCAACTTTGACACCTACAACTTCTAAGGCTTGGTTCTCTCAAATTAGAACCCGTTTAATCAAATGCTTTTAGCCATAGGTAGCTTACCCTCCAACTTAAAGAGTGAGTGCTTGCTTGCTCAAAACTTTACACTATGGAAGGAGAATTGACCAAAACATTAGCATCAAATTTTGCACCTCCTCCAACTTCTCTTCTTTACATTTACATATGTAAACATTCCTACACTCGATTCTCTCAGCCTGATCACAATTAGAAGCTGAAAATTTGTACAGAGGTCAATCAACTATAGACTTAGACTAGTGTTGGAGCAAGTCTATGACAAGCCTAAGTATTGGCTTGAGTCTCACAAAGTCTTAGAAGAAGCTTTAAAAAGAAGACTATGTAAAGTTCACTTGTGAACTACCTCTTGTAACTTTTGAAGAGTTTACTTAATGTAAAAGTAAGAGAATCTTAAGTGGTTGAGTCCACTTGATCAAGAATGGAAAGAGGAGCCACGAATTCGTGATTTGTGTTAGGTAGAGAATCAAATCAATCATTGATTGATTGGAGAGTGATTGAGGGAAGTTAGCCTCCCAAACTCAACTATAAATAGATGGCAGTTTTAGTCGTGGTTAGAGAGACCTATGTGAAGACCTCCAAGAGCTGAGCTTTATGCCATATCAAGGTGTGATTACAAGGCACACATATGTATCAGTAAGTCATTGTATTGTACAAGAAATATACTTTCATTTTCATGATTATTTGGTTTCATCTTTCCATGTTCTTGTGAAGTGTACTACTCACTACCATTACTCTCAGTTTTCTCAGTCAGCTTGCAGAGATGTTTTCTCTGAGCTTGGTGCATCATTTTCAGTGATTTAACTTGGTAAAGTTAGCTCTATAAGTCTACTATATGCTCATAAATTTGCATGTCATTTGGATGTTGCAATCTTCAGTTATGTTCATTTGAAGTCAACAGGGTCTGTTCATCTTCACCTCTCTGTCAGGTACCCGACTTTTTCACTCATCTTGGCAGAAATGTTTCTCAGTGGTTACTTATTCAAATTCCGTGATTTAAAGCTTGTTGGATTCAGCTTACTGTCTAGTATAACCATAAAAATTTTCATAATCATTGGATTTCTACATTTTGAGTTATGTTGATTTTTCTGCTCATTGGTCTATTTCTGTAGCAGCCCGTGAAAATCGGGATGATGTCATCACTTGTTAAAACTCATTCTGAGTGTGTGGTTCATTATTTTTTATGAGATTACTCTTGAAAGTTAGCTCTTTAAGTTGCCTAGACTTACGCAAGAGGAATTGAGCTAATTGCTGCTGTGCTCAGAGAATTATGTAAAACACTGGACAGGTGTATGAACCAAGAATAGCAAGTTTTCACCTCTGAGCTAACTCCAACTTATCTGTTTTGATCTATCTTTTTGAGAGTGATCTTCCAAGGTACATAGGGTGTCTAATACATCCATTGGCAAGCTAAAAGGGCCCACCATATACTCCTGGAGTTCATTTGGCTGGTGTAGATCAAGGATTTTGCAACACCTCTTCATCTTCAAGCACATACCTATCCATCTCTTCACAGTGGTATCAGAGCAAGGTTGGACAACATGGCAGATGGATTTCCTTCATCAATTGACAAATTGGACAGAGGTAACTACTCAGCTTGGTCGTTAAGGATGGAAGCTTATCTCCAAGGTAGAAGTTTATATGGTTATGTGGCTGGAGATGAAGTTATGCCAAGTTTCAGGAACAAAAGTCAACCAACACAAGAAGAGCAAGAAAGATTGAGCACATGGTGCTCCAAGGATGCACTTGCAAGGTCTTATCTCCTCAACTCTATCTCAGATTTTTTGTTGCCTCACATTAGAAGTTGTAAGACATCTCAGGAAGTGTGGGATGCACTTGAAGCTTTCTTTTCTTCAAGTACCAAAGCTAGGAAGCATCAACTATGGCTGGATTTCACAACTCTCAAGAAGGCTCCCAAACAAAATGTGACTGATTTTGTCACAAAGCTCAAGGACATAGCGGATCAGTTGGGAAGCATTGGAGAGGTAATAGATGAAGAGCAAATTGTAAGGCAGGTCATCAATGGCTTGAAGGCAGATGATAAGTGGGAAGCATTCACCACAGCTATGGATTTGTACATGGACATGCATGTACCTGATTTCAACACACTCATTGGACAACTACTTACTCAAGAGGCAAAGCTTATAAAAAATGGAGAAAGCTCTAAAGGTAATCAATCTTCAGCTTTCTACACGGATAAAAGCAAGTCTAAAGATAACAAAGGAAAGGCAAAGAAAGTGGATGATGAAGAAGGTACATATCAAGCTAACTATGCAGGTAGAGGAAGACATGGCAGAGGTAGAGGAAGAGGAGGTAGACAAGGCAGGGGGAGATCCCAAGACTCCAACTCATGTTCTATTTGTGGATTAACTAATCATACAACTGAAAATTGCTTTAGGAATTCCAGGAATCAAAGAGGCAGAGGATACAATAGAGGAAGTTATGGCTACTCAAGAGGAAGGTTCAACAACTACCATGCCAACTACAACAATTAGAATCATTCAAACTATCAAGGAGGCTACAAAGGAAGGAGAGACTACAATAACTACACAGAAGACTCAAACAAAGAGGATTCATTATTGATCATGAACATGGCTATGCCACAAGGTAAATCTGATGAGCATGTTTTCTACATAGATTCAGGTTGTTCAAATCATGTGGCAGGAAATGTGGCACTCCTATCAGATTTAGAAGATCCAAGGAATAAGCATGAGGTACAAACAGGGGATGATACAAAACATCCTGTGGAGAAAATAGGCAATGTCAAAGCACGTGATGGAAACATCAACCTACTCAGTAAGGTACTCTATGTCCCTACCATTACAAAGAATTTGATAAGTGTTGGGCAGATAGTAGAGAAAGGGTTGCAAGTCAGGTTCACAAAAGCAGGAGCATTTGTTGAAGATCCAAGTCAAGGATTCAAAAGAATTGCAAAAGGTGAAAAGACAGGTAGATTGTTCACATTTGAATTACAGGACACTAGAAACATTACTCTCTTTAATTATGGTAGTCAGACACTCACAGAATTGGAAGTATGGCACAAAAGGTTAGCACATATTGGTGAAAGGTCATTAAAGCAAATTTGCAGGGACCAAAGTGTACTTGGACTTCCTAACTTGTCAAAACAACATATGATTTATAAGTGTAGTGTATGTCAATTTGGAAAGTCTCACAGGTTACCATTCATGAAGAAAGGTTATATGCATGGAGATCTCTTGGAGTTGGTTCATACAGATGTATGGGGACCTAGCAAAGAAGCTTCAATATCTGGATCAAGGTATTATGTTTCCTTTATTGATGATTGCAGCAGATGGACTATCCTATTCTTTATGAAACACAAAGATGAAGTTTTTTCATGTTTCAAAAGATATTTGGCGCTTGTGGAGAATCAAACAGGTAAATCACTAAAAAGGCTAAGGTCAGATGGAGGCGGAGAATACTTCTCCCATGAGTTTGATTCTTTTCTTCAAGAAAGAGGAATCAAAAGAGAGGTAACTACAAGGTACACTCCTGAGCAAAATGGAGTGGCAGGAACTCCAACTATTTTTGGTGACAATATGAGTTCTATTCACTTGGCTGCTAATCCTATTTTTCATGCAAGGACTAAACATATTGAAGTTCATTATCACTATGTACGAGAGAAGGTTCTAAGCAAAGAGATTCAAATATCATATGTGTCCACTCATCAACAATGTGCAGATATTCTAACCAAAGCATTGGATGGTACAAAGCTTTGCAAATTCAAGGCTATGATTGGTTTGCAGGTAATCTTGGAAGATTGAAGACCTCAAGCATACTTGGCTTGAGGGGGAGCTGTTGGAGCAAGTCTATGACAAGCCTAAGTATTGGCTTGAGTCTCACAAAGTCTTAGAAGAAGCTTTAAAAAGAAGACTATGTAAAGTTCACTTGTGAACTACCTCTTGTAACTTTTGAAGAGTTTACTTAATGTAAAAGTAAGAGAATCTTAAGTGGTTGAGTCCACTTGATCAAGAATGGAAAGAGGAGCCACGAATTCGTGATTTGTGTTAGGTAGAGAATCAAATCAATCATTGATTGATTGGAGAGTGATTGAGGGAAGTTAGCCTCCCAAACTCAACTATAAATAGATGGCAGTTTTAGTCGTGGTTAGAGAGACCTATGTGAAGACCTCCAAGAGCTGAGCTTTATGCCATATCAAGGTGTGATTACAAGGCACACATATGTATCAGTAAGTCATTGTATTGTACAAGAAATATACTTTCATTTTCATGATTATTTGGTTTCATCTTTCCATGTTCTTGTGAAGTGTACTACTCACTACCATTACTCTCAGTTTTCTCAGTCAGCTTGCAGAGATGTTTTCTCTGAGCTTGGTGCATCATTTTCAGTGATTTAACTTGGTAACGTTAGCGCTATAAGTCTACTATATGCTCATAAATTTTTATGTCATTTGGATGTTGCAATCTTCAGTTATGTTCATTTGAAGTCAACAGGGTCTGTTCATCTTCACCTCTCTGTCAGGTACCCGACTTTTTCACTCATCTTGTCAGAGGTGTTTCTCAGTGGTTACTTATCCAAATTCAGTGATTTAAAGCTTGTTGGATTCAGCTTACTGTCTAGTATAACCATACAAATTTCATAATCATTGGATTTCTACATTTTGAGTTATGTTGATTTTTCTGCTCACTGGTCTATTTCTGTAGCAGCCCATGAAAATCGGGATGATGTCATCACTTGTTAAAACTCATTCTCAGTGTGTGGTTCATTATTTTTTATGAGATTACTCTTGAAAGTTAGCTCTATAAGTTGCCTAGACTTCTACAAGAGGAATTGAGCTAATTGCTGCTGTGCTCAGAGAATTATGTAAAACATTGGACAGGTGTATGAACCAAGAATAGCCAGTTTTCACCTCTGAGCTAACTCCAACTTATCTGTTTTGATCTATCTTTTTGAGAGTGATCTTCCAAGGTACATAGGGTGTCTAATACATCCATTGGCAAGCTAAAAGGGCCCACCATATACTCCTGGAGTTCATTTGGCTGGTGTAGATCAAGGATTTTGCAACACCTCTTCATCTTCAAGCACATACCTATCCATCTCTTCACAACTAGTACAGAAGCATTTCACAAGAGATTCAACACAGAAGGAGAACTCTCAGAAATATCGGGTGCAACTTTTCTTCATTTCTGGAAAACTTTACATCTGAGTGATGAGAGAGATCTTACTCACTTCTAAAGTATCTAATGGCTCATACAACTTCTAATTTCTCTATTCACATGCTCTCTCTCATATTTGCCCCGACATTTTTCCTTATATATATAGGCAAATATGTACAAGCTCATAAATATACAAAAGTATGAGTGAGCTAACTCTAATTTAATGTACATATGTATACATATCTTCATTCTCTGAACATATACTTTCTTCATGCTTCATGACTTGATCTTTTCTTCAATCCTTGACTTCAAAACTTCATCAAAACTGCAATTGTTGATTGCCTTGCACCAACAGAGCAGACAAGGAAGCCAATGTAGATTACGTCAATAGGCCAAGTATTCATTTGTCAAATCAAACATTTATCAACATTGATCTTCATCATACATTGCATTGTAAATTCTATTTATGATAGACTCCATTTTGTCTTAGAAAAGGAGTCCTCGAGCTTCAGGAGTAGTAGTTCGACCTATTTACCAATTTTCATAATTTTCAAAGCTCATTTGAGCCGCAAATTAGCTTAGGAACATAATTTTTAACTAGCCGAGTCACGAAGTGTGAATAGGGCTAAAGCTAGTCAAAAACTATGAAAGGAGCTAGAAGGCTCATTTTTTAGTATGGATTCTTGGAGATTGAAGAAAATGTGTGAACAAGGCCAAAGCTAGTCAAAAACTATGAAAGGAGATAGAAGGCTCATTTTTTTTTATGAATAAAGACTCCCTTTCTCCATCTGTTTGTCTTATCTTGTATGTATGTGTGTGTATGTGTGTGCATGTTAGTGTGCTTGGTACTCATTTGCTCATGGTTTTCTTAGAATATGTGTTCACATGCCTCCAAATGAAGGTCTCATTCAATCATCATAGATAGTAAAAGTTATTGTTTAGTAAAATTGAGTGCACCATAGTAGAGTAGAGACCTTGCCCATCACAAAAATATGAAAAGGACCTAGAACACCTCATGGAAAATCAATCTTGCCTAGGATAATTACACCTGAATGGATTCCCCAAGATAACAAAAGCATCAAGTTGTCTCTAATAGAGACATGATTGAGGCCTTTTGGATATTTAAACCAGATCAACCTAGTGAGGTATGTGGAGCCACCATATATCAGTTCAAAGAACCTGAGGCTCCAGGAAAGGTCCTCTACTTACACAACACGTCAAAGAGAATCTTCTTGATGACCAAGCATGGGAGACATGTGTACACTTGGAAGGGTGAGTTCATTTTTCCCCCAAGAAGATCTAACATGTCTCATGGACAACATGGAGCTCAGTCATCTTAGATTCATGGTAGCCATAAGGAAAGAACTAGAGAAATACTAGAGGTAAGCTTTGCAAGCGTCTCATGAAGAGATAGATCAGGATTGGAGATAGATAGAGTCAAATAGAAGAGGTAGAAAGGCCCAAGATATCAAAGAGGCACAAATGAGCTTCCCTTGCCAAGACCTAGAGAGCACCTTAGAATATTGAGGCCTACTCAGTTGGTAAAGCCCATGAAGAACTTCTTCGATGTCACTAGAAACCCGTATGATCATTTAGTGGAGTGTAGAGAAGTGTTAATGGCTGAACAATTTGATGATTTGTTCACTCAATATAATGCTTTTAGTCTAGCTCTAAAGAATAGAGCCTTATTGTGGTTTTAACCACTCTATCAAGATCAATTCAGGAACATAGACCAATATCTAGAAGCATTCATCACTTATCTTTTTAAGAGTGGCATAAGGCACAATACCTCATCCTTGCATTTGAGTACACTGCACAAGTAAAGTATGCATATAGGAAAATCATTGACTTCCTAACCCTCAATTACACACACAACACACCTATTCAACTAACCTCTAACCTCAAAGAACACTCTATTGGTTTTGTAAAAAGAACAAAGCATTATCATGTTTCCTATGCAATCATGGTTGAAGTAGTAGGAACTAGCTCTCAGGTAGGCATAAGTCAGCAGATTATCAATATGGAAAGCTTACCCATCATGCCTAAGTCAAAAAATGACCAGAGGACTTACATAGCATACAAATCATCCCCATACAAGATCCCCTGAGTGGCCACACCATGCTAGTTGGGAAGACCTCCCATTGCTATAGCAAGGTAATGGGACCATTAAGAGAAGGTTCTTACCTTTGTGAAGGCAGAAATAGAGTTCAATGGAAAATGGGGGGAAGTTACATTTTTTCACTCATGACTTTGAGCAATTACAATATGCAAAGAGCTATGCCTAGTGTGATAAGACGCAGTATTGGACACATATTTCAGTGCTAAGCTTCCCAACCCTAATTTCTTGCAATGTTACTATCTCATCAACACCCTAACACCCAATAAGAATCCCAAAGATTCAAACACATTTGTGCTTCCATCTCTAACACTAGGAAATGGATTGAAGCAATTCAGGTTAACCAACAATTCAGTGTGTGACACTCTAGACAAGAAAGGGATGCACATCCCCATTGAGAAGAAAATCCTAGTGCTAAAAAGTATGAAGAATAGGAACCTCACAAAGCTCAAAGACATGGTGGCCATGATGCCAATGTCATAGTCCACCTGAGAATGTGCATGAAAAAATTTTGCTTTTCCAACACAGGAAGGGTTCACCATGCCCCATAAGAAAGTATGGTTCAATTTGTATCCCACCGATACTCAAAACTTGACTATTAACCTACCACATTAGATCATTGATCAAATTCATCTGGTACACAAATGATGGTCATGCAAGGTAGTACTATATGGATGTTGTGTCCTCACAAGGATTATCTATCAATGTCTTTCATATGACATTGGAATCCAAAGAGCTTTGATGTGGAATAGGGTACAAAAATTCAAAGGTACAACATCCATAGGAACCGCCATCAAAGCGGATGCGAGGAGCACTACCGTGTGCTCAACCTTGAGGACCCACTTTAACCCCAAAAATCACTCCTCCACCACGATGATGCATATTTGTAGCTCTTAAGGTCCAAGTTTAATATTTCCTCTAGTCCTTAGAGATCTCTAATGCCCTCAAGGAGTCCACCTAGAAGAACTCACCAAGGAAGATTTTGGGCAGATCCTACGAGAGGTGAACATTGAGTCAAGTGATGAACAAGTTGTCGAGGGATCACGTCCAAAAGCAACTACAACACAAGTGCAGGTTGCCATAGTTGATGAAGAAGAAGATGAGGAAGATCAAGATGAAGATGAAGAATCGAAAGAGGGCAATGATGAACATGAGGGAGGAGACCATGAAGAGTAACAAGAAATGCCTGAACACATATATGCTTCCATTTATACACCCCAATTACAATTATTCTATGATACAATTACGATTGTGCAAGAATGACATAGAGTCATGTTTGTGTCAGGCCAAGCCATGATGGATGTGATCCTCATAGATGAAGGGGTGGACCCTTAGTTCATTAATTCATTCAAATGATTGATAGAATCATTGGGAGTTCAAGGAGTGCACACGACACAACACTAGTCAATCCAATATGACAGATGAAAGAGTGGAGATGAGGCCATGGCTAGCCATGAATATACCTATCACCATATTTGAATAGAAATTTGTTGAGAATATGAGTGTGCATCCCCTTTTTGTATCTTGGTGTCACTCTATTTCTATTCTATTTCCATCTTATAGTATATCCTTTTTATTTGGGTTCCTTGCTATTTGCTTCTACCATTGTATTCATTCTCCTTTGAGTGGAATTATCCCACATGAGATGTACTTTGGAGAGCACCTCCCAAATCTATATAAGGAAGTCTTGTCCCCCCATTTGTACTTGGTTAGAAGCTTGAGGAGCCTACTCCATGCTCTTGGGAAGCTCATTTTCAATCAATGTGATTTTACCCATTTCTTGGTCTACTCGCTTTGAGTCTCTCATATGCTTTGTTTTGTGAGTACACCCTTCTTTTCATTTTGTTTCTGCGCATGTACTCTTTACATGGTATCAACGTGCTAGGTGGAGGTTTTGGTGGTGCATTTGGTGGTCAATTTTGGTGGTGGTGCTGGTGCTTGATTTTGGTAGTATTGCTCTCCACCCATTTAGAGAAGCTTTTTGCCATTAGTTTGCACTCTTTGGGGCCTCATGCTGCCCATTTTCCCACCCTCCCACAATTTCGTCTTCATTGTTTTGTACCCCTTTTTAATCCCACTTTCCAACCCTCCGCCACTTGCTCTCGACATGTGTTTTGATGCATTTTCATGGCTGTACAATATTTTTGTTGCTCAAATCACACCTTATGAAATTCAGTTTGTTTTTGTGGAGTTGTTTAATCTCATAAGTTTAAAAGTTTTCATAAACACTATTGACATTTTTGTAGAATTATTATCCTGATGAAATCCATCTTCTAGTGCTATCAGAGAATCAAATTCCTCGCTACATATTTTCCGTTGTCTACTTGCACTCCCTTATACCTGCTTGCACTCTCTCTTCAGCATGAAGTCATTGCAGCTAGACTAGGCCAAGCACTATGATCATTTCGGAGAAATTTTAGCACACTTTGTGATGAGGGTAGTGTCACTTCTAGTTGTTTATCTAATTAGATCTTCTTGATCCTCTGAACACACACAACTAGGGAGACAGACACAGAACAGGCGGCATGTAAGGCGGATGTGAAAGGGCTTTGCTTGCATCAACCATAAAGGCCTATCCAAAGCAACTGTTGACACTATGAAAGAGCACTTCAATGGAGCCATCTATGGGCGACAAAGAGTGAGAAAGATAAGTACTATGCTTCATGATCTGTAATCTCTACTCATCTATTGTCCATCCTCGTATTCACCTGTGCAGCATTAGGCATTTAGGAATAGGCGAGCTACGTCGAGAGAGAGAGAGAGAGAGAGAGAGAGAGAGAGAGAGAGAGAGAGAGAGAGAGAGAGAGAGAGAGAGAGATTGCAGACATCTAGACATAGTACTCTGCCACTGGACTAACTACTGAGTGCCATATCTCAGCGTTAGAGCACGAGTATTTACAGTGTGGATAATTTTCTGTGTAGAGCTTCAGCTAATTAGCGCTCATCCATTGCAGCCTACTGAAACAAATGCCATCTCTCATCGGAATGCACAACAGTAGGTGAAGTTCTAACAGTTGAAAAATACTAACATATTCTTCGTGCTATCTTCTCTAGAAGCTCCCGCACAAAATCAGAGAGAGAGAGAGAGAGAGAGAGAGAGAGAGAGAGAGAGAGAGAGAGAGAGAGAGAGAGAGAGAACGACAAAAATACTCTACCGCTTCTTGATTAGAAACGTCGTAGTAGCTCTCTACTCAATCTAAAGGCAGCTCCATCACGATCACCTATTTCCATTTGTGCTCAATCCTCATCAGGCTATCAGAGTCTCCTAATGGAAAATCTCTAGTGAGAACAAGAGAGAACAAGCTAATATCCTTTAATATCCTTAGCAAGCCAGGCGCCCGACCCACACTATTCCAGTCATCTTCTGCAATCAGACGTGTTTTGCTCATCTGGAGCATGAGAGAGAATGGATCTCTGAGCAACGAGTGGTCATTGCACACCAGGAGATCGATGTGCGCCATTTCACCAGACGACTTTCTTCTAACCATCATGTAAGGTTTCGTAAAAATCAGATGCACATTGAAATGTCACGTTTCTCCATCATAGAGAGATGACTGAATATAACAACAAATTAATCTGATTCGGGATGTGGCAACTATTCCACCGGTCAGTTTAGTGCTAAGAGGATATCTTGCTTCTTCTTCTTTATTATATGACATCAATATTGACATCCTTGGAAACCTTATGGTGTCTGCTCTCTAACCATCATACATGGATAACTCAAAAGCACATACATTGTATTTCTCCTAAAAAGCATCATTACGGCGGATATAACCATTTTCCTTTTGGTTTCTTTGTAATATCCAAAGGTTTGTTATTCTCATTTTTGCACACCTTTTGAACGTGCTATACTTTTGGTACTTTATAAATGCATATAAAATCTTCAAGGGTGTTTTGGCCTTCAATTTAAACACTCTTTCCCCAACATTTTTGTAATATTCTTAATGGCACCAACCCTCCTTGTATCTAAGGGGTTCTTTTGTAAAACCCAAGGATATTTGAACCTTAGTTTGGCATAATACTTTGGCACTAAGTGCCCACTTTTGTACCATCAACAAATATAAGCAAGAGGAGTGTTTTGTGTGTGTAGCTTGGAGGCTACTCTAAGCCCCTAGGTGTGACGTTCTTTGTGTGCAACGGGCTAATCTAAGCCCTCCTCTTCCCTTTGCATCATCTCAATTGTTGTGCCAAGCTTAGGACTACTCTAAGCCCCCCCTCCAAGGTGTCTAATTCAATTTTGGTGCAAGTGTAGGGTTAGTCTAAGCACCTCCCTACCCCATATCAATTTTTTGCAAGTGTGGAAACTTCATTTCGACAGCAGTCATGTCAACAATTTCAAATGCCATGTCTACGACTCAATTATATTCACCCTCCTTTACACCGATATTCATGCCAAAAGATGAGGGCACAAATCACAACCTATGGAAGGATACAATTAGGGGCTATCTCTATATAAACTTGTTGTGCGAGGTTGTTGAAGGTACAAAACGAGAGCCCGATAAGGAAATCGATCTTGGAGCTTGGAATATATGGAATGTAAAAGACCAACAAGCATTAGGTGGATTTCTCCTCGCATGTGCTGAATTGAAAAAGGGTCACATCACTACATTTGAGACTTTCATAGAAGATTGGGATATTCTAGCCAACCTATATGAGGATAAAACACCTTCAAAGATTTATATTCTAGAGGTCGAGTTTCACAATTTCACTATACGTCCACAAAACATTATCACAAAAGTGATTGCCCAATTTGAAGATTATCAACACAAGTTAGCACTTTGTGGATGACAAATTTCCAGTGAAGACATGGTTATAAGATTGCTTAACAAGCTTCCTAGGTCCTATGAAACATTCATGACTACTTTGTATAATAGAGGTCAAGAAATCACTTGGGAAGAAGTTAAAAGATTGTTGCTTCTCCATGGCTCTCAACAAAATACCCAAGCTACCCAAGAAACAACCATGAAGGATAAAGCCACCTTCCACAAGACTAAAGGACAAAAAGACGATGAAGAAAAGAAGGAAAAAGGCAAGAAGAAGTTCACTTGCAATTTTTGTGGCAAGCATGGGCACATCGAAAAATATTGCTTCAGGAAGAAGAACAAGAATAAGTCTAAGTCTACTTCAAAGACTGAACATCACTCTCATTGTCGAAGTGAAGATCTCTTTCTCACAACTAACACAAGGCACTTGTCACCACCACTCCCGAGAAAGAATGGATTTTTGATAGTGGGGCTTCATCACATATGTTTCATGACAAAGATGATTTTCATGAGATTGAAGAGCACAAAGGTCAAGTTTATCTAAGAGACAAGTGTATTGAGATCCAAGAAAGAGGCAAAGTTCATGTCACTAACTCAGAAGGCTAGAGCAAGTCACTCAAAGATGTTCTTTATGTACCAAGCCTTTGCAAGAACTTTCTCTCAGTGAAGGCCATTAAAAAGTGCAACATGAAGGTGCAATTCGATCACAACAAAGTTCAAGTCATTAATTGTGAATCCAATGAAGTGATAGCTCAAAGCTTTTAAGACAAAGGTCCCAAGCTTTCAAGTTTTATGGCCAAACATTCAAGTCTTAGCTTGTGGCATTAGAGATTTCAACATACCTCTTGCTTAGTTAAGATCTATTCCAATTATCTTTTCAAGGGTTTACCCAAGATCGCACAAGTGGAATTGAATTGCCCAGCATGTACTAAGCAAACAGTTGCTTACCTCTACATCTAAACCCTTTGCATTAGTCCATGCCAACATTTGTGGACCTATGCATACACCTTCTCTAAGTGCTTCATTTTACTTCTTCCTGATAGTAGATGACTTTACTAGATACACTTGGGTTTATTCACTCAAGCATGAAGAGGATGCCCTTTCCAAGTACACAAACAATTCAAGAAGACTTTCCAAGTTCTCTGAAGATCATCCGATTTGATGGAGATAGTGGCTTTGTCAATGATACCTTCTCCAAGTACTTGAAGCAAGATGGAATTAAGTATCAAGCAAAGCAAGATACTCAAAAAGGTATTGCCTTACAGAAGATTCAAAGTGTGATGCAGATGGCCAAGTCTATGCTTAGTCAAAAAAAACTTCCACTAAAGTTTTGGGGTGAAGTAGTACAGATAGTAGTACATATTTAGAAAAGAGGATTTTTAGATGTCTTGAAGAACCAAACTCCATTTGAGGCTTACAGTCAAAAGAAGCCGAGTGTGAGCTATTACCGTGTCTTTGGTAGTGATGCCTATGTCTAAGGCCATGATGGTGATCGGCCTAAGCAGTACATTTTCATTACGTACAGTGACTAAATTACAATAACCAAAGATTGCATGTTTGATGCATGCTCTAAGTATTCATCCCTTTCTGATCCTTCCATTGCCGCTTGAGAGGAGGATCATTCCAATTTTGGATAGTCACACTATGTGGAGCATGCTCTCATTGTACACTACTTTCCTGATCATGATACAGTTTAGGACTAGGAGGAATCAGAGATACCCTCTCAGCTTATACCTCAGATGGCTACACCTCCTATCATACCATTGACGGTTTATATTTCCCCTCAACTTTAGTTGGGCATTACTCCAGGATCACTGACTCATCATTTTCCATTCCTATGTTTGCGAGTCCACTTACCTCATCTACAACATTCTGAGCATGTACTTTTCAATTCATGGAGTCCATAATATTTTTCTTGACCACAGGATACTCCTGCATTTACTTGGATTCATCCCTCAGTTGGATCATCTTCTGGGCCAACTTCTTGATTTAGAGGGGGCTTCCATGGTCATATCAACACACATCAGCACTTTGTACACTCCATGGAGGACTACAACCTATAGATGTACTACCATGTGACTATGATTTTATGCTTTATAATTTATATCTCATGCTTTTTTTGGCGATACACATCTTGTGGTGGATATTATCAAAGCTTTGGAGGTTCCCACATACCACATGGATTCATCCTACCTATCTCACATTGAGGTGAGCTCGTCCAATGAAATCTTGTTCCATTCTTGTACCTCCTTGGTGGCATACCTATGGAGATTTCGCTTGATCCATATGGTGGACATCTTATGGATTACCTAGCGATCCCACATGGTCAATACCACTTGGAGGCTCTGGAATTCTAGATGGAGACTTCCGATTTGGTGCTCATGCTGTTGTTGCTACATTCTTGGTGGAACTTTCTCTCATACCCTAGCAGCCTCCATACTCTAGGAAATGGAGCTGTAGAAGGGGTGTTGAGAATATGAGAGTGCATCTCCCTTTTGTATCTTGGTGTCACTCTATTTCTATTCAATTTCCATTTTATATTATATCCTTTGTATTTGGGTACCTTGCCATTTGCTTCTATTGTTGTATTGATTCTCCTTTGAGTGGAATTATCCCACATGAGATGTACTTTGGAGAGCCCCTCGCAAATCTATATAAGGAGGGTCTCTCCCCCCTTTGTACTTGGTTAGAAGTTTGAGGATCCTGCTCCATGCTCTCGGCAAGCTCATTTCTAATCCATGTGAGTTTACCCATTTCTTGGTCTACTCACTTTAAGTCCCTCACACTCTTTCTTTTGTGACTACACTCTTCTTTTCATTTTGTTTTTGTGCATGTACTCTCTATAGAAGCAACCACAGAGCCAACGACTATTGCAATAGCCACAGTCGATCTTACCATTGATACCTTTGTACAAACTTCACCTATCTCACCTTAACATCCCTTATCTACCTTCCCCCACCACACACCACTTTAGAAACAACTGTAATCTTAACAACCACTACCCACATCCCTACCTCCACCACCTCTTTCTCATTCTTGGAAAGGATATCTCAAGGGACCCTTTTTTCTTCCATCACAAATACACTTTTTGCTCTCCATTTATATGCAGAGAATCTACCATTGGCCACCCCATCATAGCTAGTGTAGAAGGACACTCAAGAACCACTGTGGGTATTTTAGATATCATTGCTTATCCCCGTACACACATCCCCATCCCCCACGATCCATACTTTCCATTTGCCTCATCCATCTTTCCCTATACCTGCATCACCACCATTGCCCCATCGCATTATGTATGATTAATGGAAAGCCTCCTTCGTGTTCCCACCACATAAACATTAGGTTCACAAATGCTTATATCCACTTCACTATACACAAATACCATGATCACTACACCTACCATCCCCACCTTCATGGTAGCTCCCACATACACTACACTATCCAATGTTATGGACATTTCTCCACCCATCCTACCTCCTGCTTCCCCCACACTTCCACCACCCCTAATGCCCCCTCCACCAAAATCACCAGCACCATCCTGCATTGCATCCACCATTCACATTCCCATTTCCCTTGCATTAAACCCTACCTCCTTTGCATCTACAAATATAAATAATACATTCAATACAATGATTGAGTGTGTCTCACAGCTTCAACAAGACTATCAACAATTGGAAGACCTAAATGTTGTCTTAGAGGTAGAATCTCAAAGATTACAAGCACAAGTGATAGCATTGGAAGCTGAAAACAAAACACTCCAAGCTAAATACCTCACACTATAGCATGGTCACGAAGAACTAGAGACCAAGGTATCGGATGTGGATGCCCAAGCTATCAAAGACTTGGATGACATGCTACATGAGCAACAAGTAACCAATGCAAACTTACAAAGAAATCTACGGCTTCTCAGAATGCACATGTGTATGGCTTTAGAAGAGAATAAGAGACTACAACAAAAGAACCAGGACAATCTCGAGGCCGCCATGGAAGGTGAAGTGGGCACAACAATCATTCCCACAAGGTTTCAAGCTATTCCCTTGGATCACATGAAGATATTACTGAAGGAACATGCTAGTTTTCTAGAGTCATATGAGAAGCTAGAAGTAGAGTGTGCTGATCTCAAGAAGCAGTAAACTATAGTAAGCGCATGTAGGTCTGAGGCTACCACCATTCCAAAAACTAAAAAGGAACTAGATACCCTCTAGAAGCCAGTATGTCCAAGCACAATTATTAAAATATGAAAGATCACCCTCTCTACTTCTAGACCAAGATCCAAAAGCAGTAGTGGAGATTCTTGTAGAAGAATCATTCGAAGAACCTCCATCTATGCTTAGCATGCGTGCATTGAATATTTACCTACTTGCTATAAGGAGACCTTTGAGGAGATGTTTTCTACAAGGTTCTAGGAGTACCACTCTGAGATTTGCATTCCCAAAACCACCCAAATGTTGCACCTTTTTGGAGTACAACAATCACTCCATGCAGACCAACTACAACTCCCACATCCGGATATGCTAGGTCGAGTAGACTAGGATCAAGTTATGGTAGATCTGACATGAGGACTATGCTTGGAAGACATCATCTTGCCATGGATGCCATAGAATACTACATCAAACACCCTTCACAATAAGGGTCTCCCAGAGATGACACACACGAGAGAGAGGGAATTTTGGCACAACCACGGCAATCAAGGTGGCTTTACAAGACAAGGCAGAATCAAGCAAAAGTAGGGAGAGCACTCAATGAAGGATTGGCAACTAGGCCTACATAATTTTTCAAATGATAACTCTTCTACAACAGTGAGTTTAAAACTACGCACCATTGTAAATACCATTTTTGATGATTCTTACTCCATTTTCTGCAAGCCAAGGAGTCCTCGAGCTTGAGGACTATTAGATCTAAGTACATACCAATTTTTGTACTTTTTAGAGCTTGTTTGATCCTCCAAATTAGCATAGGAGCCTATTTTTTAACCAAGCCAAACTCTAGGTCTGGACAGGGCCAAAGCTAGTCAAGAACGATAAAAGGAGCTAGAGAGCTCATTTTTTATGAGAGAAAATAGGGAATTGAAGTGAACAAAAGAGCTTGTAATCTTGTTTTAGGATAGTCAAGCATTCCATTGCTCCATCTCTTTTCCATGCTATGTGTCCACATGTGTGTGTATGTGTGTGCATGCTTGTGTGCTTCTCACTCACTCACTTGTGCACTTCACTTGGTCATGGTCCTGATACCTCCTCATGCCTTCCCAAATTAACAATTATGAGATGGGTCTCCTCGCATTAGTACTTGCCATTGTGCTAGAGTGACACATACATTATAGACTCTATTTTTTATTCCTCCCTTCCATGCGTTAGGAGTTATGAATCTTCACAATAGACCTTGAATGCACTAAAAGCATTCACCTCTTCAAACATGAAGGCTAGGAAAAATCAAGCATAGATGGATTTCACATCTCTGAAGAAAAAACCCAATAATAATGTCATCCAATTTGTCACAAAGATTAAGGATATAGTTGGTAAGTAAAGATGCTTTGGAGAGGTCATAGAAAAAGATCAAATAGCCAGAGATGTCATCAATGGAATGAAAGTAGATGATAGGTGGTAAGCATTCACCACTACTATGGACGTATACATGGACATACAAGTGAATAATAAAAACAAACTCATGGGAAAAATCTTCACTCATGAAGCTAAGCTTATGAAGAATGGAGAGAAACAAAAATGTAATCAATCATCTATCTTCTACATAGATAAAAGTAAAATTAAAGATATTAACAATAAAAGCAAGAAGTCTGATGAACAATCAAGCACCTCCTAAGCTTATTTTTGGGTAGAGGGAGAAATTCAAGAGGATATCTCAAAGGTCCTCACATCAAGCCATAGAAGGATTAACCAATCATTTCACTGAGCTTTTTTTCAAGACCAATGAGAGAGGAAAATAATATAATAGAGTAGGATATGGAGCTCCTAGATTTAGATACAACAAAATTTACGACTAAAATAACAACTACAATAATAGCTATCAAGTTGGCTACAAAGGAGGAGGAGACTACAACTATTACATTGATTATTAATCACAAGAAGATTCACTTCAAATAATAAACCTAACAATGAAAGAATGTAAATCAAACGATGATATATTCTATATTCATTCTAGATGTTCAAATTATGTAGTAGGGAATGTACCACTACGCTCAAATTTGGAACACCCCAATGACAAGCTTGAAGTGCAAACAAGAGATGACACAAGCACACTGTGGTTCAAATTGGAAATTTGAAAACTAAGAATTTGATAATTGTAGGACAAATTGTAGAAAAAGGATTATTGGTGGGCTCAGAAAGTATGGGCTTATGTAGAAGACCCATACCAAAGACTCAAGAAGATATCCCAAGGGTAAAAGATAGGTAGAACATTCATCTTTGAACTCTAAGACACAAAGACCATAGCATTTCCTATCTTAATCGTGAACTTAATAAACTCAATTTCCCTCTTATCCCATAAACTCATCGCTATATTGTAGGCATGCATGCATAGTAAAAAGGATATGTTTATGCATCTAAGAAGATGTTGGCATGTGTAAGGATCAAACATTGAACCCCTCTTTAAGGCATGCAAAAGTTCCAACTAGGAATTATTTTGTGCATAAATGAAGGTGAAATTTGAATGCATAGGGAATATCATACATACAAACTTGTAGTACATATTTGACACAATCCATAAAGTTTGGGACTCTTTGGTATGCACAAAAAACTTTTTTCCCTAGAGAAAACTACGAGCATGAAATTGGAACTAAAAAGTTTTTCGTTATGATGCATGATCAAATATTTCAATGTCTAAATTGTGGACATTCGTTCTTCTAAAAAACTAACAAGAAACATCGATGTATCCATTTCCAAGTTTTGCTTTTAAAACTACGTGTTAGAAATTGTTCCGAAGTTAAACTTCATCCATCCCTTGATTCCATTTTTGGTTCCAATTCGGTGTTGCATTCTACCTCTTCAATCTTCAGTATCCTTCCCTTTGCGTTGTCATACTTACTTCTATGCACAATTATTCACAGTCTCATTTTCAACTTTCCATATAGAAGGCATGGATTGTATATATATATGTATAAAGTATTGCACCCTAATAATTTTTATATCTATAAGGTATTTGGAGGAGAAAAAAGGATAGCAAAAGAAATCTGACTACGTTTTCCTTATCGTCAAGTCCTCATAGGTTTTCTTCGTAGAGCTTTGGTTGTTTTGGAATTCAAGTGTCCTAGCCTGTCCAATAGCCAACTCTTTATACTTCATCTTGAACATATCTTCTCCATATAACTTACTGGCTCCAAAAGAGAATGTTTTCATCTCTTGCATGTATAGAATCATGTTGCTATCATATAAAGAGAAAACACACAAAAGGGACTCAAGGAAAATTCACATAAACGATGAGCATGGGAAACGTTATCCTGCATACTCTAAAAAAAAGGCACTTGAAAGCCTATATAAGAGAGGCTTGACTCACTTTTCTTATGAAGCAAAGAAAAGAAAGAGACAGAGAGAGGCTTGCAGGCTACTCCATGGGTGCATTCTCTTATTCATTCATACTCCAATGATGTGTTAGGGATTGTGTGTGTGTATGGAGGGGGGGGCCTTCTTGGCTACCCATGGACTAAGGGGCTCATGTAGCCTTTCTTTGACCTCTCTTAGAGGTAGTTCTTATGTTTGGTTGGCAACATGCACCTTAAAAAGTCTTTTATGAGGGTAAAAGAGTGCCTAAAGAGGGATCTCAACAAGCTTGAGCTAAGAAGATGAGGAGTATAGTATGACTCTAGTACCAATGGTGTATAACAAATTTTCCTAGTTTCAAATTAGCTATAATAAACCACCAAAGTTAGAAAGAATACATCTCCACTCATCCATTTCCACCCATATATATCTATTTAAGCCAAGAGGTGCATATTCTAGCCCTGTTCCAAGAATCCATCAATGTGGACCCCGAAATCAAACTTGGATAATATTCTTCTAAGACTAAGGCTACCATGGCTTAGGATAAATACCTGAGGCTCGAACCATTCAATTCATGTTCCTTTTCCAAGGATTCTTAACACTAATTCTGTACTAGGACACTTGAGTGTTCTGCTTTTACACTAAATTGATTGATTTTTCTTGATGACACCCTTGAGGCTTTGATGGCATACTCACTTGGATTAGATAGCCCACATCATATAATTTAAGAGAAAAATATAATCTTTAACATTTTACAACTTCACATGGGTTATTAAATGAAGAAGAAATGGGAATTTTTAAAAACTCAACTTTTAGCATAACTGAAAAAATAACATCATTCAAACATTTTGACAAATTGGACATGTTTTAGGAAATGGAAAGCTATTCATGGACTTTGGAAATGTAAATCAAGTGTCTAAGGATCTCTAGAGAAGGTGGAACACTTCCATAAGTGATAAACATGGACTCAAAACTTGCCTTCTCTAGAGCACTACCATTTATCGCACCTTTTAAAGAATGGCTCACTATAATTTGTTGTAAGTGAGATCACAGAGAATTGGCAAGTTATCAATGGATAAGCTTCATACTAATTGAATGCATATTTTTATTCAAAGCTAGAAGGCTTCCGCTTTGAACTAGTAGCCATTGCATTTGGTGTTGACTTTCATGCTGAATTGGCAAAGCATATATTTCTATGTTCATGAAAAGAACATAGCTCCAAAGGTGGAATAAAAAATTATGATAGAAAATAATAATTATTAAAATGCTATTCTAAGTATTAAACCTTCCAAAATATTCTTTCATGCCTTGTTTCATTCTTAATCTCATTGAATAATATGTGATCTGCAATGGTGATTGTGATAAGAATGAAAAAAATTGGCATACATATTTCATTTGACATAAAGAAGATGGCATCCATGATGGAAATAATGAAATGTTTTCAAATGATCCTTATCATTTTATGATATAGAAGATTATATCAAAGACTTTTGAGTATCATATTTAGTATGTGTTGATGTGTGCAAGGGATTGTGTGTTTATGCATATAGCAACTATCAAAAAAATATTTTTACTAAATATGTTAAAATTAAATATTCTTTTGATCCTATATGTACATGACTCTTGTTTCTTGGTAGGAACTGGTTTATTTCCTTGGATATCAAGCTAAATGTTTGTAATTTGGCATTATTTCCATTGGATGTTAATACTTGTATGTGGATATATTGGTTGGTGGATATATCTACTTTGTTTGGTGTAAATACATATGAAAAACTTCGTTGATTTTAAACAGATTGGTAGCTCCCTTATGTGTACACCTTGTTTTGATGTCTTATTTTCTTGCTTCATGTGAAGAAACTGGATCTCTTCCATAAGTGTACATGCTTTTTTATGTGTCCACAAACTATTCATGATTGTATCTATAGAATTTGGTTGATGCCCACACAACAGAAGATTCTTCATTGTGTCCAAAGGCGTGAAAAATTTGGAGGATTTCAATAAACTATTTAGCCTCGTATATGTATACTTTGGTTTATTATATCACACATTTTGTACTTGGTAACTTCAATGTTGACACCTTGGATGATGTCCATAAATTCTTTTGAGTCATATATGTAGGCTTTAGTTCTTGTTTTTGGTGACTAGAGTCATAGCAGTTGATTTTATATGTGTATACCTTGCTTTTTGTCTTCATACCTTGTTTGATTGTTGTCATATTTGTATACTTCTATGGATTCCCATAATTTTGTTTGAACCATGTTTAGAACTAGTTACTATTTTTGGTGTAAAAAGTCAAAATAATTGATTTTATTTGAATTGAAATGCTTTTTCTAAGTGAATTTGAGGTTCATACTACGTGATCTATGTTTCAAGCAATGTGTATAATTTTTTCTTTCATATGATGAATTTTTTCCTCTTTATAAAAATATATTTGGTTAAGAATTTTCATCCTATTCACTACCATAGCGTCTTGAGAGGCTATTTACATGAACACAAAACATGATTTATTGTCTTTTATAATTTTGCATTAACCTTTGAACTATATTTAATATGTGTGTTAAAGGCTTTTCTCAAATTCTCTTTGTCGAAGGTGTGTGATTTTTTGGAAAATTATCAAAAGAGGACACTTAAGTGTCCTCTTTTGGTACCAAACTAGTGTTAACAAGGATTCTTCTCTCATGTGGACCCCGAAATCAAACTTGGATAAGATTCCCCAAGACTAAGGCTACCATGGCTTATGATAAATACCTGAGGCTTGAACCATTCAATTCATGTTCCCTTTCCAAGGATTCTCAACAAAATCCAAGCCTCTACAAGGGCCTTTTAAACCCTTAATCCCATCTTATTAGCATCTTGGAATTATGATTATTAAACACATAGTTTGGTAGAACGTCTTCATTCAGCATAGTTTATTGTATGGCACTAATTGTGAATAAAGTTTTGGTAAAAAATCTATAATTTTGTTTTTGCAATTTCACAGCATGTTATTTTAGCGTGTATACTAATTCCATGTCTCCTTCTTGAAGTTTCTTGCCTTTAATATACACATCTTTTAGGATTTTTTGGCATCCCTTGGTAGAATATATTTGGCTACCTCTCTTAGAGATATTTCTTCTCTATTGTGACATTTCATCCACTTGTCTAATTATTTCATGAACAATCCACTCGAAGCTCTTTTCAATATATGCCAAAATTGCATTATGAATTTCCTTTTCATTAGATATATAATTGTTTTCAAGTCTATTGAGCAAAGTAAACATAACTACATCAATCCTTTATACTTGAACATTGGCTTGATGATGATAAGATGCATATTTCTTATACAAAATAAAATAATTGTTCAACAAAACCACTTCAATGATGAAGAGGATTCCCCTTTAGTTGATTATTTTGATAAATAAACCAATATGTGTAAAAATTCATTCAAAGAGGAATTTTAGAGTGGCTGAAATATCACCTTCGTTGTGGGTCTTGATTATATTCATTTGGGGAGATAGTGTATCAGAGCTATGTTGTTCTCAACATTTGAGCCTCATGCAAGGTGATTCATTTGTCCAATCATAGGTCTTAAAGGGAACATGATCTCTCTTTAATGTATATTTTGCATCTAATAGATATTACAATTGCTATGGGGTATGTGCCACCATTGGATTAGAGACAATATCAGTTTAGCGATGCACTTAGGTGTCAAATTTCCTCTTTCCATAACAAAATATGACATTTCTAAGAAGGGAAAGTAATCATTCTCATCTATGTGAAGAGAATTAGTGTAAAGATGTAAAATGTTATCCATTGCTTGCTTATATAGTTTTTTTTTTTCAAAATGGAAGTTCGGCAATGGTCTCTTGTCCCAGACTTTAATTAATAAGGAAATCAACTATACAAGTGAATGGGCTTAGTACCCATAGGACCCATCAAATCCCACAAAGTTGGGGAAGAGCAAACAAATTTAGAGAGCTCTACAAAGAAGGTGTATCACCCTCTCGTCTCCTTCATGTGGGGCCCACTTACTTTTAACCTTATTATTCTCTAGGAAAAACACTGTATGATGTTTGAAAGGGGGGGTTTCTTACAATCGGAAATTATTTTTCCTGATAGGAAAAGAGACTTTCCTAATGACTATTCTTTAGAAGGGCTTCCAAAATTAGCAACACACCTCTCCTTAAGATCTTCCTGAGAGTCTCACCTCTAATTGCATTCCACAAAGAGGAGGAACAACCTATTGCTTCACCCAAAAATGCCTCCTTCTAGAGGATTTGTCCCAGAAACTAAAAGATTTTCCCAAGGGTATGTCAGTTGTGTCCCCTGCTTGCTCCATTTTGACAAACTTTACTCTAAGTTATGATCCACCATCCATGATAGGATCCTTTACAACCTTAGGTCTACTTAATGCAATAGCTTTTTGGTTCGCTAAGCCCTTTTCTAAGGGGGTACAGAGTGGGAGGCACCCTTGTAGATAGTCCCCCAACATCTTCTTTATTTGAGAGAAGGCCTCCTATTGGACCGAAGATATCATATATAAATTAATAGTGAAGGTAAGGAAAGTGAGAGAGCTCCACTTATAGTGAGAACTTGGAGTTTTTTCTTTGTTTGACACACACTTAGGGAACCACTTGAATAGACGCATGGTTATTGTTTTCACTTTTCGCAATCTCGTATGGAAGGCATGGAACAGTATTGGTTCTCTCTCAAAGATATAAATTTAAGTATTGGTATGAAAGGCATGGAACAGTATTGGTTGTTGGTGCAGTGCAATCAACAATTGAAGTTTTAATGAAGGTTTGGAAGTCAAGGACTGAAGAAAAATTCAAGTTGTGAAGCATGAAGGAAGAATACATCCAGAAGATGAAGAGATGTACACATATGTACATTAATACAGAGATAGTTCACTTATACTTTGTATAGTCATGATATTCTAAATATTTGCCTATATATACAAGTAAAAAGTCAGAGCAAATATGAGAGAGCATGAGAATAGAGAAATCAGTAATTGTATGAGTCATTAGACATCTTAGAAGTGAGTTGAGTCTCTCTCATCACTCAGATGTAAATTTCTTCAGGAATGGAAGAAAAATTGCGCCCGATGTTTCTGAGCATTCTCCTTCTGTGCTTGATCATTTCAAGAATCCTTTTGTAGATGTCTAATTCCATAGTTGATGATTCTATGGTTAAAGTTTGAGAGCCTAATTGTAAACGGGCTGTGAGAGTTATGTGTAGGAACATTCATATGTGAAGAAGTGTTCACTGGTTCCTGAAATAGGCGCAAACTTCGATGTTAATGTTTTGGTCAGTTCTCCTTCCACAGTGTAAAGTTTT
The DNA here is from genome assembly GCA_020310875.1 of Ceratopteris richardii. NCBI lineage: Eukaryota > Viridiplantae > Streptophyta > Polypodiopsida > Polypodiales > Pteridaceae > Ceratopteris > Ceratopteris richardii. Next base: position 13,539,980 of record CM035436.1, read on the forward strand.
CAGCAAGAGAGCACTCAATCTTTAAGTTGGAAGGTAAGCTATTTGTGGCTAAAATAATTTTCATAAACAGGTTCTAGATTGACAGAACCAAGTGTTAAAAGTTATAGGTGTCTAAATCGACTTCTCAAAAGAGCAGTTTTAGACATAGGTAACTTGTTGAGATCATTTCTCAAGATATACTGAATCTTTTGGAGTGATTCAACTTGGAGAAGGTGCGCAAATTGTAGGCGACACCTTCTGCAAAGTTTCATAAAAAATATTATTCAATTGATAAGTTAATGAGAGAGATATGTGTAGCAGACTTTCTGTGTAGTCATCTCCTTCACAGATTTTTCAAAATCTTCATAATTGATCATTGATCTTCTAAAATTGGTGAAGGTTTGAGTTACTCTTGTTATGGAGGTGCTCTAATTACAAGAGTAGCTTGTTCTTTTGGAGATTAACACTCTCCATCAGTGGCATTAGAGCACGAAGCATCAAAATTGAATCAAGGAAGATCCCGACTACTGCAGGTGCAAAGAATTCAACATCTAAAGGTTCAAAAGGTGAAAGCTTGAGGACAAAGCTTGAGAAGGAGTGCATACGACATCAAGGAAGACAAAAGGAACATTATTCGAAGTAAAGGTACATTTATTACTCCTAAAGATTGAAAAATTCAATATACAGGTGAAGAAAGAATCGGAGATTCTCTTCAAATAGAGAAGTTGGATAGAGAGAACTATCCAGCATGGTCAATGAGGATAGAAGCTCATCTTATGAGCAAAGACTTGATAGCTTATATTACAGGTGAAGAAGAAAAACCTCAATTCAGAGATCCTAGTGTTCCAACTAGGGAAAAATTATCAGATTTGAAGAATTAGATGAAGAGAGATGCTCAAGCTAGGAGCATTATCTATATGGCAGTCAATGACTACTTGCTACCTCACATTCGAGGTCTTGAAAGTGCAAGTTATATATGGAATGCAAAACACCACAAAGTCAAGGAAGGCATCTTTGTGGTCAGAATTTACCACTTTCAAAAAGAAGGCTTCTCAATCCATCTCAGACAATGTAACAAGGATGAAGGACATTGCAGATGCATTAGGAGCAGTTGATGAAGACATTGAGGAGGATAAATTGGTAAGGCAAATCCTCACAGGGTTGAGAGGTGATGACAAATGGAAGCCATTCATTTTGTCTATTGAATTATCCCTTGATCATTTTACTCCTGACTTAAATCAGTTGCTAGGACATATGTTAACCTTGGAGCAGGATGTCAAAGGTGAAGGTGACAAAGTGCAGGTCATGCAATGTATTCAAAGGATAAGAAGAAAAATAGCAAAGGGAAGCAACAAGCAAATGAAGATGAAGGCACAACTAGTCAAGACAACTTCCTAAGAGGAAGAGGAGGTGGCAAAGGTAGACGAAGAGGCAGGAGTAATAAAGATGGAGTCAAAGATTGTTGGATTTGTGGTAAGACAAATCACTTAGCTAATGATTGTTGGTATAATACTCAGAGTAATGGTGGATATAATCAGAATTTTAATTCAAGAGGAAGAGGTGGCAGAAATCAAAGAGGTAATTTCAGAGGTAGAGGTAGTAGAGGTTACTTTGGAAGAAATACAGGTAGAGGATTCCAAAGTCAACAATACAACAATACCTACTACAACTATGCTTCAGATCAGAAGGAGGATTCAACATTGATAATGAATGCAACTTGTGAAAGGAAAAGTGAAGACCAAAGAGTCTTCTACATTGACTCAGGGTGTTGCAATCACCTGAGTTGTAACATAGCATTGATGACTGCTTTGGAGAATAAGATAACTAATCATGTAGTTCAAACAGGTCACAATACAAAGCACAATGTGAATTCAATTGGATCAGTGAAGGCCAAGGATGGAAGTACCCTCTTGAGTAAGGTCTTGTATGTTCCTACAATTCCTAAGAAATTGATAAGTGTAGGACAAGTTGTTGAAAAAGGTTATCAAGTTAGATTCACTAACGAAGGAGTGTTTGTGGAAGACCCTAGCAATGGGTATAAACAGATTGTTTCAGGTAAGAAAGAAGGAAGATTATTCACATTGAAGATTCAAGGTAATGTTGGTCATGCTTTGTTCACTTATGGAGGGCATAAGATCTGTGAGTTAGATCTTTGGCACAAGAGGCTTGGACATTTCAATGAAAGAGGTATCAAAGATATGGTTAACAATGGTTCAGTGCTTGGATTGCCTAATGTTGTAGGTCAACAATGACATACAGATGTGAGGCATGTCAATTAGGTGAGGCTCATAAGCAATCTTATTCCAAGCATGGTTTTATGTATTGAGAGAAGCTTGAATTGGTACACATAGACGTGTGGGGACCATCAAAAGATTTTAGTATCAATGGTTCAAGGTATTATGTGATTTATGTTGATGATGCTACGAGATGGATCACTATCTATGTGATCAAAGATAAGTCAGAGGTATTCAATACATTTAAACATTATCATGTGTATGCAGAGAGAATTACAGGTCATAAGTTGAAGAGACTAAGGTCAGATGGAGGGGGAGAGTATTTCTCTAATGAGTTCAGTTATTACTTGTGGAATGCAGGTATAAAGAGAGAGGTTACTTGCAAATACTCTCCTCAACAAAATGGTGTAGCAGAGAGAAGAAATAGAACTCTTGTTCAGTTTGGAAGGTCAATGATGAAGGAGAAAAATTGCCCTAATTATTTGTGGGCTGAGGCTGTAAATACACCTACTTATTTGGTTAATAGGTTACCATGTAAAGCCTTGCAGGGTATGACACCTTATGAAGTTTGGTGGGGTAAGAGACCTACCTTGGATCATTGCAAAGTATTTGGATGTTTGGCATATGCATATGTGCCATCATAATTAAGGCACAAATTGGAACCTAAAGCTGAAAAGTATGTATTCATTGGTTATGATGATAAGCAGATGGGATATAGGTTGTGGAGTCCATCCACAAAAAAAATTCTTGTATCAAAGGATGTTACATTTGATGAGCAAGGTACTTGGTATGTAAGTACAATCAATATTAATGCACGTGATGAAGAAGTTGTGAACAAAAAAAAAAAGGTAAATCAAAGGTTTAGATATTTGATGAAGAGGAGAATAATGAAGTGCAGGTTGAAGTTGAAGAAATGCCAAGATTTGATCTTGAGTGTGATGAACCAGAAACCTCAAGGAGTGGAGAACTTAGAAGGTCATCAAGGCACAAGTGGCAACCTACAAGGTATAGCTATGACACTTCTTTTTTGGCTACCAAAGATTTGCTTATATAATAAAGGCAGATGAAGACCCTTCTACATATGAAGAGGCAAAAGGTAAGGAAAATTGGGAGAAAGCTATGCAAGAAGAATATGATGCATTGATGGAGAATCAGACATGGGAGTTGGTTCCTAAACCAAATAGCAAGAAGATCATTGGATGCGAGTGGGTCTACAAGACAAAAAGGTATGCAGATGGAAGTGTGTCTAGGTGTAAAGCTAGACTTTTTGTGAAGGGTTTTGCTCAGAATTATGGTATAGATTATGATGAGACCTATAGTCCTGTGGCAAAGATGACAACCATCAGGACACTCATAGCTATTGCTACATGTAAAGCTTGGAAATTATGTCAATTAGATGTGAAGAATGCTTTTTTAAATGGTTATATTTCAGATGATGTTTTCATGGAGCAACCACTGATGGAGAGTGTTAATCTCCAAAAGAACAAGCTATCCTTGATGTTAGACCACCTCTATATCAAGAATAACTTCAGACTCCACTTAATTTTAAAGAACAATCACCAAACTATCAAGAAATTGATCAACTGTGAAAAATCACTTCTCAAAAAAAGTCAGCTGCACATTAATCATTCATTGATTAATCATTCGTGTAAAGTTTTTCATAAAACTTTCTAGAATGTGTTGCCTAGAAGTTGCGCATCTTCTCCAAGTTAAAAATCCTCAAATGCTTGAGTAGATTGTGAGAAATGACTCAGACAATGTACCTATGTCTGAAACTCTCTCTGTAATGACGACTATGACACCTGTAACTTCTAAGCTATGGTTCTCCCAAACTACAGCCCGTTTAATCAAATGCTTCTAGCAATAGATGGCTTACCTCTCAACTTAATTGTTAAATCCTCATTTGTGTAAAACTTTACACTATGCAATGAGCACTGTCCATTTCTTTGACCATTGAATCTGCGCCTGTTTCAGAAGATATTCAGAACTTTCTACATATGAACGTTCCTATTCAAAATTCTCTCAACCTGTTCGCAATTGAACTCTCAAATTTTAACCATAGATGGATTAACTATAGACTTAGACATGTTCAAAAGGATTTCTCAAAAGATTAACCACAGAAGGAGAATCAGAGAAAAGATTGACGCGCAATTCTCTGAAGATATTTCTTCTCATAACTTTTCATACATCTGATGGATGACATGCATAATGTTCATCTCATACTCTCTCCTATTCTTCTATTCTTCACTTCTATTGTCTTCTCTATCTCTTCTATATCTCTCTCTACGACTATGAACATGTATCTATATATATATACGAGTCTTACTCGTCAATTTTCCAAATACATTGAAATATTTACAAGAGTAATGTACAAAAGAACTTTGTTTCTGAATCTCCTCTTTCTTGAAACTGATCTTCAATCTTCCAATCATTTTTCCACTTCTGGATTTTATGTAATCACTAATTCTTGATTGTTCTGCTCCAACAACCACAAGGAATCAGAGATGGAAGGTATCCAGATCATGTGTGCAAGCTCAAGAGAGCTTTGTATGGTTTGAAGCAGGCCCCAAGGGCATGGAATTATAGACTTGTGAAGTTCTTAAAGGAACTTGGATTTCAAGTATATAAAGCAGATAGTAGCTTGCTTGTCAAAGGAAGTGATGATGGGTTCATATACATGTGCATATATGTTGATGATATAATTCTTACAAGTACAGATGAGAAAGGCATTCAAATCTAAAGAAGCAAATGGAGAAAGCGTTCAAAATCAGAGATTTGGGAGACTTGTCATATTTCTTGGGCATGGAGATTTCATACACTCAACATGGAGTGTATGTGACTCAAGAAAGGTATTTGAGAAACTTGTTGATCAAGTTTAAGATGAGTAATTGCAGGGTAGCACCTACTCCAATGGAGGTGAATCATAAATTGAGCAGATATGGAGGTGAAGAGTTCAAGGATATGAAGCTATATCAAAGCTTGGTTGGTAGTCTAATCTATGCTACATTAGCTAGGCCTGACTTGTCATATGCAGTTGGAGTTTTGTCTCAATTCATGCATTGTCCTAGGAAAGAACATTGGATTGCAGGTCAAAGAGTGTTGAGGTATAGTAAGGGTACACTCAAAGAAGGTTTGTATTATGGTTTTACATCAGATACAAACATCAAGATATATAGTGATGCAGATTGGGCATGTAATCCTAATGATAGGAGATCAACTTATGGATACTTGTGTTATGTGGGAGATAAGTTAATTTCTTGGTGTTCAAAGAAGCAACACACAGTTGCTTTATCATCTACAGAAGTAGAGTACAAAGGGATGGTTGAAGCTGCAAAGGAAGTGATATGGCTGAAGACTCTGATGAAGAGTTTTGACATCATTCAGAGTACACCTACTATTCATGGAGATAACATGAGCTCATTGTATTTAGCTGCTAATCCTGTTTTTCATGCCAGGACTAAACACATTGAGATTCAATACCATTTCCTAAGAGAGAAGGTAATGTATAAAGAGATTGAAGTCATACATACTTCAACAAAAGATCAGATAGCTGATATGCTAACCAAAAGCTTGGATGGACCAAAGCTATAGAGATTCAAAGACATGGCAGGAATAAAGAAGATAGAGAAAACCTCAATTGATGATTGAGGGGGAGCTGTTGGTGCAATGCAATCAACCATTGAAGTTTTAATGCAGGTTTGGAAGTCAAGGACTGAAGAAAAATTCAAGTTGTGAAGCATGAAGGAAGAATACATCCAGAAGATGAAGAGATGTACACATATGTACATTAATACAGAGATAGTTCACTTATACTTTTGTGTAGTCATGATATTGTAAATATTTGCCTATATATACAAGTAAAAAGTCGGGGAAAATATGAGAAAGCATGAGTATAGAGAAATCAGTAGTTGTATGAGTCATTAGACATCTTAGAAGTGAGTTGAGTCTCTCTCACCACTCAGTTGTAAATTTGTTCAGGAATGGAAGAAAAATTGTGCCCGATGTTTCTAAGCATTCTCGTTCTGTGCTTGATCATTTCAAGAATCCCTTTGTAGATGCCTATTTCCATAGCTAATGAATCTATGGTTAAAGTTCGAGAGCCTAATTGTAAACAAGCTGTGAGAATTATGTGTAGGAACATTCATATGTGAAGAAGTGTTCACTGGTTCCTAAAACATGCGCAAAATTCGATGTTAATGTTTTGGTTAGTTCTCCTTCCACAGTGTAAAGCTTTGAGCAAGCAAGCACTCAATCTTTAGCTTCAAAGGTAAGCTATTTGTGGCTAAAAGAAGTTTCATAAACAGGTTCTAGATTGAGAGAACCAAGTGTTAAAAGTTATAGGTGTCTAAATCGACTTCTCAGAAGAGTAGTTTTAGACATAGGTAACTTGTTGAGATCATTTCTCAAGATATACTAAATCTTTTGGAGTGATTCAACTTGGAGAAGGTGGGCAAGCTGTAGGCGACAGCTTGTGCAAAGTTTCATAAAAAATTTTACACAATTGATAAGTTAATGAGAGAGATATGTGCAGCAGACTTTCTGTGTAGTCATCTCCTTCACAGATTTTTTAAAATCTTCATAATTGATCATTGATCTTCTAAAATTGGTGAAGGTTTGAGCTACTCTTGTTATAGAGGTGCTCTAATTACAAGAGTAGCTTGTTCTTTTGGAGATTAACACTCTCCATCATTGGTTCTCTCTCAAAGATATAAATTTAAGTGTTGGTTCTCTCCACAGTAGAGAGAGAGAGAGAGAGAGAGAGAGAAAGCAAGGGGGAGCGAGGGAGAAAGGTGAAAGAGAAAAAAGAAGCAAGGTGTCTTCACAATTTCACAAGGAATGTTGCTCAAACTACAAAGCCCGAAAAAAGGGAGATAAATAAATGGAGGCAAGATAATCTGCTTGCCACCTCAAGAAGGCACTCCAACCTCTTTGCAACCTTTCTCTTGGTCCTTTCTTCTTATCTTCCCCTCCTCCTCTTTTTTTTCCTTCTTATTTATTTCTTTTGTTAGCATAGTGTTCGGACCCTTAAAGGTTAACTTCACTTTCCACATCTTCGTGCTTTTACAAGAAAAACCGCTAGAAACTCTTTCTTTTTCCCAAAATGAAAAGTGCACAAGACAAGAGTCTTGAGATCAAGCTGTAACTCATACAATCACTCTTAAAAATGAGGAAATGGATGCCAATAAAAGAAGATCATATGCTAATGCTTCAATCGCCTTAAGAATGAGGAAATGGATGCCAATCAAAGAAGATCATATATTAATGCTTCATCGCCTTCGAAGAGCAAGCTCTATATACTAAAAAAACCTTTCTTTCTTTTTCAATAATCGTTTACTCAAAGGTGATGGAATTCATACCATTTCTATTAGACATGGTGTTCTTGGAACAACTTCTTCACTTTACACTGACATATTTTTTATCATATGCAATCAAAGTTATTGACATACTTTAACATGCGTTTAGTTTCGTATGTTCCCTTGACAATGCAACAACTCTACCACTTTAAATTTCATAAATCCGTGTGACCAAAAGAGCTACTCTTTCACATTCACGTAGACACAATAGTTGAACTCTTCCTAATGAAATTGATCGTATGCTCTCAATAATAAACCGGTGTGCTTGACTTATGTGCCTCAGGATGGGAGTTGGGACATTGCCATACATAGCTGATGAAGTAATTCTTTGTTCCACCTAATGATTGTGATCAATGAAGCTCTGGAACTTCTTGTACGTACCTGATCAAAGAAGCACTCATCATAGAAACCTTCACCTACCCATATGCACACTATACGTATGTGACAACCTTGAGCTTTTTTGGACAAAATATCTTAAGTTATGAAGAAAAAATAAAATAATACTAGAGAGTTACAAAGAAGTTTTATAAACTAAAATCCCGTTCATGAGGGACCCAATTGTTCTTTAGCTTGTTGTTCTTTAAAAATGAACACCTTTGGTCACTAACGGATGATTTTTTGTTATCACGAATCCTTCGATCTAAACAAATAAGGGATTTCTCCATCAATCACTTTTTAGGAGGCTTGTCAAATTTGAGCATATAGCTTTACTTCCAACTTTTGGAGAGTGCTCCTCTGCCAATGGAGCTCTATGGACCAAAAGAGAAACCTATTGCTTTAGGAATCAGAGCTTCCTTTGAGTTAAATTAATGGGCCAACAAAAGGACCTCGGAGAGGCACTACCAAGTTTTGATACTCTTAGGAAATTCAAAAGGTAACCTAAGTAGTCCTTTCCACTTAAGAATCTCTTGCACCATGGAAGATGACACCCCCAAGTTTTCAGGCTCCTCTCTTGTAAACACTTGAATTGAAACACTCCTATCCTGTCATTCAAGACCTCGATTTCCACGTGAGAGCAAATCATGCACCCTAAGCCATGACACTCAGGTCTCATTAGAGAGACAAAGAGAGAGAGAGAGAGAGGGCGGAGAGAGAGAGAGAGGCATGGCTCACGAAATCCTGCATGAAGCCAGACGACAACCAGAGAGAGAGAGAGAGAAGGGGAGAGAGACGGAGAAAGAGGGAGAGAGAGGGAAGAAGAGCAGAAAGAAAGGGTGGCCTTGTTGTAGTCTACAGGATCCTCACTCAAGAACCGAGCACCATAGCCTGCACTATCGTCCAAGCTTAACCTCTTTTTGTAACCAACCTGAGTCAAGTTTTCTTTTACAACATTTCCACATTTTTTCCGCATAAAGACTTTAAATTGCAAAAAAAAGAGGAATATACAACAGATTCATTGAGAGGTAGAAAGAAGTTTAATAACACTTTTGTGTCTTTCATGAGGTTCACTTACTTTCAAGATTTTGTTTTCTATTCCAAACACCCTATGAAGTCTAAAAGGAGGGGTTTTCTTACAATTAATGATCCATCTTTCTACATGGCCAAGTGAATTTTCTATTGGTCATTCTCGGGGGCGGGGGGGGGTGTAAAAGTTGATAGCACATATATCTTTCCATATGTTCCAAAGAGCTTCACCTTAGAAGGCATTCCATAACGAAGGGGAACACCAAACCACTTCCCCAAGTAAAGCTTGCTTCCAATTGATTTGACATTGCATAGAAATAGCATGAGTGAGAGTCTACCACATGGAATAACTCCTTGGGCAAGAGAAGAAGAGGTGGACAAGGTCTTTGCTAGCACGGTGGCATCACTAGCTAAGCAAAGTTAATGGAATGCCTACACGTACATTTTAATATACATTACATAAAGCAAGATTGAGTTGTTGTGTTTAAAACCCTACTCAAGGGAATTGTAACTCATATTAGGACAGAAATTTTGAGTATAGAAAATTAACTTTGGATATTATATCTTACTTGATCTAGGTGTAAGGAAACCACTACCAAAAATTTCTTCATTTGAAATGAAACACAGAACTTCAATAGGTGCTTCTTTTAGTTGAGGAATTTCTAGAAGAATTAGGTTTGTTTTTGCACATGGAAATAACAATCATAGTCATAAGGATAAATACAATATTTGATGTTCGTGATATCATTATGCGTGAGAAATGATAAAGTATGGAATTGTGGAATAAGAGTATTTTTCTATATACTAGGATCGCTCCAGCATGCTCGTAAGAGTACTTCAAAAAGACGATCCGATCCGACATGTTTGATGAATGGACATTGGACATAAAATCACATTAATATTTCTTCAATAAGAATATAGGGGGTGTGAATATATACTGACTCTTACCCCTCATTATTGTAAAGTCCATTCTCGAGCTCTTTCATGGATGGGCATCCAAACTGACATGTTGAATGAGGGTGCAATGCCACAGTTTATGCTTATTAGATGGCTTCCGGAAACTATCAAATTGGATTTTTGTTTTCCTTTTAAGGAGGTTTGGCAGGTGGCTACTCCTCTAATTCTAACTTTGAAAGTACAAGTATACAAGTGAATCAGCATAGTATCCGTAGGACTCTGTGTATTCCACAAAGAAAGGGTTATACAAGGTTAATATTGATTTCAACTGATTTAAACTAGTCTAAGTGATTATATGCCCAGCCTGGAGGTTGAATAGAGGACCTCCACCTCAAGAGACTAATGCCAAACCAACCCACATATAGAAGGTGGACATGAAACTGGATTTTGGATACACATTATAATATATACTAAAGTTTAAGAACATTAGTTCTCTAGCTTCCTGATCTCATTTCGTGGTACACATGATAGTAGATTGGAAATCACATCTGAATTCTACCCCATTGCTATTAAAGTCATACGTTTGAGGTTGACGGATTGGTTTGTCAAAACCTTATGCTGAAGAAATTTTATCAATAAATGTGAAGTGATACAACACTATATAGGTGATTAAAATCCTTGTCTCTTGGTGCAAGGCAATTAACAATTGAAGTTTTGAAGTTAAGGATTGAACAAAAGATCAAGTCATGAAGCATGAAGAAAGTATATGTTCAGAGCATGAAGATATGTATACATATGTACATTAACTTAGAGTTAGCTCACTTATACTTCTGTATATTTATGAGCTTGTACATATTTGCCTATATATATAAGGAAAAATGTCGGGGGAAATATGACAGAGCATGTGAATAGAGAAATTAGAAGTTGTATGAGCCATTAGACACTTTAGAAGTGAGTAAGATCTCTCTCATCACTCAGATGTAAAGCTTTCCTGAAATGAAGAAAAGATGCGCCCGATATTTCTGAGAGTTGTCCTTCTATGTTGAATCTTTTGTGAAATCCTTTTGTACTAGTCTAAGTCTATAGTTGATTGACCTCTATACAAAATTTCAGCTTCTAATTCTGATCAGGCTGAGAGAATTGAGTGAAGGAACATTTACATGTGTAAATGTAAAGAAGAGAAGTTGTAGGAGGTGCAAAATTTGATGTTAATGTTTTGGTCAGTTCTCCTTCCACAGTGTAAAGTTATGAGCAAGCAAGCACTCATTCTTTAAGTTGGAAGGTAAGCTACATATGGCTAAAAGCATTTGATTAAACGGGTTCTAATTTGACAGAACCAAGCTTTAGAAGTTGCAGGTGTCAAAGTCGATTGCAAATAACTACAATTTTAGACATAGGTGACTTGTTAAGATCATTTCTCAAGATCTACTGAATCTTTTGGAATGATTTAGCTTGAAGGAGGTGCGCAAACTATAGATTACACCTTATGCAAAGTTTTATAAAAAACTTTACACATTTTATGAGTCAATGAGTGAGTTATGTGCAGCAGACTTTCTGTGTAGTCACCTTCTTCAAAATTTGTTCAAGATTTTGAAAATTGAGTATTGGTGAAGGTTAGTGAAGAAAGGATGTGAGATTCTCTTTAGATAGAGAAATTGGATAGAGAGAACTATCCAGCATGGTCAATGAGGATGGAAGCTCATCTTATGAGCAAAGACTTGATAGCTTATATTACACGTGAAGAGGAAAAGCCTCAGTTCAGAGATCCTAGTGTTCCAACTAGGGATGAATTGTCAGATTTAAAGACTTGGATGAAGAGAGATGCTCAAGCTAGGAGCATTATCTATATGGGAGTTAATGACTACTTGCTACCTCACATTAGAGGTCTTGAAAGTGCAAGTGATATATGGAATGCATTGGAGGAGCATTTCCAAAACACCACAAAGTCAAGGAAGGCATCCCTATGGGCAGAGTTTACCACATTCAAGAAGAAGGCCTCTCATTCCATCTCAGATTATGTAACAAGGATGAAGGACATTGCAGATGCATTAGGAGCAGTTGATGAAGATATTGAGGAGGATAAATTGGTAAGGCAAATCCTCACAGGTTTGAGAGGTGATGACAAATGGAAGCCATTCATTTTGTCTATTGAATTATCACTAGATCATTTTACTCCTGATTTAAATCAGTTGCTAGGACACATGCTAACCTTTGAGCAGGATGTCAAAGGTGAAAGTGATAAAAGTGCAAGTCAAGCAATGTATTCAAAGGATAACAAGAAGAATAGCAAAGGGAAGCAACAAGCAAATGAAGATGAAGGTACAACTAGCCAAGCTAACTTCCTAAGAGGAAGAGGAGGTGGCAAAGGTATGGGAAGAGGCAGAAGTAATAAAGATGGAGTCAAAGCTTGCTGGATTTGTGGTAAGACAAATCACTTAGCTCATGATTGTTGGCATAATACTCAGAATAATGGTGGATATAATCAGAACTTTAATTCAAGAGGAAGAGGTGGCAGAAATCAAAGAGGTAATTTCAGAGGTAGAGGTAGTAGAGGTTACTTTGGAAAAAATGCAGGTAGAGGATTCCAAAATCAACAATACAACAATACCTACTACAATTATGCTTCATATCAAAAGGAGGATTCAACATTGATAATGAATGCAACTTGTGAAAGGCAAAGTGAAGACCAAAGAGTCTTCTACATTGACTCAGGGTGTAGCAATCACCTGAGTGGCAACATAGCTTTGATGACTGATTTGGAGAATAAGGTAACTAATCATGTAGTTCAAATAGGTGACAATACAAAGCACAATGTGAAGTCAATTGGATCAGTGAAGGCAAAGGATGGAAGTACTCTCTTGAGTAAGGTTTTGTATGTTCCTACAATTCCAAAGAATCTGATAAGTGTAGGATAAATTGTTGAAAAAGGTTATGAAGTTAGGTTCACTAATGAAGGATTTTTTGTGGAAGACCCTAGCAATGGGTATAAACAAATTGTTTCAGGGAAGAAAGAAGGAAGATTGTTCACATTGAAGATTCAAGGTAACATTGGTCATGCCTTGTTCACCTATGGAGGACATAAGATTTTTGAGTTAGATCTTTGGCACAAAAGGCTTGGACATTTCAATGAAAGAGGTATTAAAGATATGGCTAACAATGGTTCAGTGCTTGGATTGCCTAATGTTACAGGTCAACATATGACATACAGATGTGAGGCATGTCAATTAGGTAAGGCTCATAAGCAATCTTATTCCAACCATGGTTTTATGTATTCAGAGAAGCTTCAATTGGTACACACAAATGTGTGGGGACCATCAAATGATTTCAACATCAGTGGTTCAAGGTATTATGTGATTTATGTTGATGATGCTACCAGATGGATCACTATCTATGTGATCAAAGATAAGTCAGAGGTATTCAATACATTCAAACATTATCATGTGTATGCAGAGAGAATTATAGGTCAAAAATTGAAGAGACTAAGGTCAGATGGAGGGGGAGAGTATTTCTCTAATGATTTCAATGATTACTTGTGGAATGCAGGTATAAAAAGGGAAATTACTTGCAGGTACTCTCCTCAACAAAATGGTGTAGTAGAAAGGAGGAATAGAACTCTTGTTGAGTTTGCAAGATCCATGATGAAGTAGAAAAACTGCCCAAATTATTTGTGGGCTGAGGCTGTAAATACAGCCACATATTTGGTCAATAGATTACCATGTAAAGCTTTGCAGGGTATGACACCATATGAGGCATGGTGGGGTAAGAGATCTACTCTAGATCATTGCAAAGTATTTGGATGTTTGGCATATGCATATGTGCCATCTCAATTAAGGCACAAATTGGAACCTAAAGCTGAAAAGTATGTGTTCATTGGATATGATGATAAGAAGATGGGATATAGGTTGTGGAGTCCATCCACAAAACAATTCCTTGTATCAAAAGATGTTACATTTGATGAGCAAGGTACTTGGTATGCAGGTACAATCAATATTTATGCAGGTGATGAAGAAGTTGTGAATCAAAAGAAAGGTAGATCAAAGGTTCAGATATTTGATGAAGAGGAGAATAATGAAGTACAGATTGAAGTTGAAGAAGTGCCAAGGTTTGATCCAAAATGTGATGAACCAGTAACCTCAAGGAGTGGAGAACTCAGAAGGTCATCAAGACTCAAATGGCAACCTACAAGGTATAGTTATGACACTTCTATTTTAGCTACCAAAGATTATGCTTATATGATAAAGGCAGATGAAGACCCTTCTACATATGAAGAGGTAAAAGGTAAGGAAAATTGGGAGAAAGCTATGCAGGAAGAGTACGATGCATTGATGGAGAATTAGACATGGGATTTGGTTCCTAAACCAAATAGTGAGAAGATCATTGGATGCAAATGGGTCTACAAGAAAAAGAGGTTTGCATATGGAAATGTGTCTAGATATAAAGCTAGACTTGTTGTGAAAGGTTTTGCTCAGACATATGGTCTAGATTATGATGAGACCTATAGTCATGTGGCAGAAATGACAACCATTAGGACACTCATAGCTATTGTTGCATGTAAAGGTTGGAAATTATGTCAATTAGATGTGAAGGAAGATATATCAAAGTTTGGTTGGTAGTCAGATTTATGCTACATTAACTAGGCATGATTTGTCATATGCAGTTGGAGTATTTTCTCAATTCATGCATTGTCCTAGGAAAGAACATTATGTTGCAGGACAAAGAGTGTTGAGTTACATTAAGGGTACACTCAAAGAAGGTTTGTATTATGGTTTTATATCAGATAAAAACATCAAGATTTATAGTGATACAGATTGGGTAGGTAATCCTGATGATAGGAGATCAACTTATGGATACTTGTGTTATGTGGGAGATAAGTTAATTTCATGGTGTTCAAAGAAGCAACACACAGTTGCTTTATCATCCAGAGAGGCTGAGTACAAAGGTATGGTTGAAGCTGCAAAGGAAGTGATATGGCTTAAGACTCTTATGAAGAGTTTCGACATCATCCAGAGCACACCCACTATTCATGGAGATAACATGAGTTCATTGTATTTAGCTGCTAATCTTGTTTTTCATGCCAGGACTAAACACATTGAGATTTAGTATCATTTTCTAAGAGAGAAGGTGATGCATAAAGAGATTGAAGTTATACATACTTCAACAAAAAATCAGATAGCTGATATGCTAACCAAAAGCTTGGATGGACCAAAGCTACAAAGATTCAAAGACATGGCAGGCATAAAGAAGAAAGAGAAAACCTCAATTGATGATTGAGGGGGAGCTGTTGGTGCAAGGCAATCAACAATTCAAGTTTTGATGAAGTTTTGAATTCAAGGATTGAAGAAAAGATCAATTCATGAAGCATGAAGAAAGTATATGTTCAGAGAATGAAGATATGTATACAAATGTACATTAACTTAGAGTTAGCTCACTTATACTTTTGTATATTTATGAGCTTGTACATATTTTCCTATATATATAAGGAAAAATGTCGGGGAAAATATGACAGAGCATGTGAATAGAGAAATTAGAAGTTGTATGAGCCATTAGACACTTTAGAAGTGAGTAAGATCTCTCTCATCACTGAGATTTAAAGTTTTCCATAAATGAAGAAAAGTTGCGCCTGATATTTTTGAGAGTTCTCCTTCTGTGTTGAGGCTTTTGTGAAATGCTTTTGTACTAGTCTAAGTCTATAGTTCATTGACCTCTGTACAAATTTTCAGCTTCTAATTGTGATCAGGCTGAGAGAATTGAGTGTAGGAACATTTACATGTGTAAATGTAAAGAAGAGAAGTTGTAGGAGGTGCAAAATTCAATGCTAATGTTTTGGTGAGTTCTCCTTCCACAGTGTAAAGTTTTGAGCAACCAAGCACTCATGCTTTAAGTTGGAAGGTAAGCTACCTATGGCTAATAGCATTTGATTAAACGGGTTCTAGTTTGATAGAACCAAGCTTTAGAAGTTGCAGGTGTCTAAGTCGACCATAAATAAGTACAATTTTAGACATAGGTGACTTGTTAAGATCATTTCTCAAGATATACTGAATCTTGTGGAATGATTTAACTTGGAGGAGGTGTGCAAACTATAGTCAACACCTTATGAAAAGGTTTATCAAACTTTACACATTTGATAAGTCAATGAGTGAGTTATGTGCAGCAGACTTTCTGTGTAGTCACCTTCTTCACAGTTTGTTCAAGATTTTGAAAATTGAGTATTGATCCTCCATATTGGTGAAGGTTTTAAGTTATTCTTGATATAGAGGTGTTCTAACTTCAAGGATAACTTGTTCTTTTGGAGATTAACACTCTCTATCATTGTCGTGGGCCATCCATACACAACTTCCAAGATGAGGCCACCATTTTCGATGGCCAATATTAATCATACTTCTTCTTCATCCAAGAATCAAGTTAAGCCAACATAACCCTATCTTGCATTCCCCAATCGAAAGTTGGTTGGAACACCATAGTGCTAATTTCAGGAGCACATATGGAAAAACACATAAGTTTTTTTCTCTCTAAATTACTTCTAATAATAAAAGGATGAATTAATAAGAACTTTTTCTTGTTGTCTTAGGTTTGTTCTCTACTCTCTAATTACACTCCTCTCTTTCGTACAAATATTTTTTAAATTCACTTGGACAGACTCGAAATTTGCTCCCCCTCGCTACATTACACTCAAGTGTATTATGCTACATTCCATTATGAACTTTGTACCACCTTTCCATGTGTCCAAATGCAATTTATGAAGATCATGTGGATGCGGCTACAGTGGGACATGAAGCTCATGGCTATCTGGCACCCTCTCATATAAATCAAAAAGTCTATCCTCTTATGGAAAATTCTTCATCAGGCGATCACGACCAAACTAAAGGCTATCAAAATTTGTGGGGTGCCTCCTTGGTACAACCACTGCCACCAGTCCATTGAAGATGTTTCTCACATCTTCTTTACTTGTCCCAACTCCAATAGGCTCTGGTTAATTGTCGGAAAAGAAAATTAGACTTCAAAAACATATCAGTTGGAAACAAGCTCTTCTTCGAGGTCCTATGGAAGATCTGGCGGGAAAGATTTGCTTATTTCTTTGGCAACTCCCCCAAAGAGTGGTCCATTGAGAAATCTTTGTTGCTCGTCGACAAAAGAATCGCTAAGTTTAAGAAATCCCCCCCCCCCCCCCAGTCCCCCTTCAAGCATCATCAAGAGCTCCTTTTGATCAACAACAAGCTTAAACCCAAGTGGGCCCCACATGAGGGTGATGAGAGGGTGATTACCCTTCTTTATAATGCTATCTAAACTCTGTAAAAGCTACCCCTGCTATGTGGGATCAAGGGGATCCCGTGGGCACTAGTCCCCTTCACTTGTACTTTTGTTTTAATTAATACAAGTCAGGCAGAGAAGGCCAAGGCTGAACTTCCTTTATTTAAAAAAGAGAGTATAGAGCATGTGAATATATGACTAACTCTTAGCCCTCATTATTATAAATTCCATTCTTGAGTTCCTTCATGGATGGACATCCAAACTGGCATGTTGAATGAGGGTGCAATTCCACAGTTTATGCTTACTAGATGGCTTCCGTAACTATCAAATTGGATTTTTTTTTTCTTTTAAGGAGGTTTGACAGGTGCCTACTCCTCTAATTTTAACTTTGAAAGTACAAGTATACAAGTGAATGGGCATAGTACCTGTAGGACCCCGTGTATTCCAAAAAGGAATGGTTAGACAAGATTACAATTGATTTCAGTTGGTTTAAACTAGCCTAAGTGAATATATGTCGAGCCCAAAGGTTGAGCAAAGGACCTCCGTCTCAAGAGACTAATGCCAAACCAACCCACATACAAGAGGTGGACATGAAACTGGATTTTGGATACACATTATAATATATACCGAAGTTTAAGAACATTAGTTCTCTAGATTCCTCATCTCACTTCGTGGTACAGATGATAGTAGATTGGAAATCACATCTCAATTCTAACCCGATTGCTATTAAATTCATACGTTTGAGGTTGACTGATTGGTTTTTCAAAACCTTATGCTAAAGAAAGTTTATCAATAAATGTGAAGTTATATAACACTGTACCGGTGATTAAAATCCTTGTCGTGGGCCATCCATGCACAACTGCCGAGATGAGGTCACATTTTTCGATGGCCAATATAAATCATACTTCATCTTCATCCAAGAATGAAGTTGAGCCAACGTAAACCTATCTTGCATTCCCGAATCGAAAGTTGGCTGGAACACCATAGGGCTAATTTCAGAGGCACATATGGAAAAATACATCAGTTTTATTCTCTCGAAATTATTTCTAATAATAAAAGATGAATTAATAAGAGCTTTTTCTTATTCTCCTAGGTTTGTTCTCTACTCCCTAATTACACTCCTCTCTATCGTACAAATATTTTTTAAATTCACTTGGACAGACTCGAAATTTGCTCCCCCTCGCTATATTACACTGAAGTGTATTCTGTTACATTCCACCTTTCCATGTGTCCAAATGCAATTCATGAAGCTCATGTGGACGCGACTACGGTGGGACATGAAGTTCATGGCTATCTGGCACCCTCTCATATAAATAAAGAAAGTCTATAGATTTATGGAAAATTCTTCATCGTGGGATTCGGACCAACCTAAATGCTAGCAAAATTTGTGGGGTGCCTCCCTAGTGCAAGCATTGCTACCGGTCCATTGAAGATGTTTGTCACATCTTCTTTACTTGTCCCAGCTCCAACAGGGTCTGACAAATTGTCGGAAAAGAAAATTAGACTTCAGAAACATATAAGTTGGAAACAAGCTCTGCTTGGAAAAGCGAATGACTACTCTGTGACACTCTAGAATGTCATTAGAGAGGAGTTCCTATGAAAGATCTGGCGGGGAAGATGTGCTTAGAACTTTGGTGACTTCCCCAAAGAGTGATCGATTGAGAAATCTTTGTGCCTCATCGGCAAAAGAATCGCTAATTATAAGAAATCCCCCCCCCCCCTTCAGGCATCATCAAGTGCTCCTTTTGATCAACAACAAGCTTAAACCCAAGCGAGCCCCGCATGAGGGTGATGACAGGGTGATTACGATTCTTTATAATGCCATCTAAACTCTGTAAAAGCTACCCCTGCTCTATGGGATTCGTGGGATCCCGTGAGCACTAGTCTCCTTCACTTGTACTTTTCTTTTAATTAATACAAGTCCCACAGAGTAGGCGAAGGCCAAACTTCCTTTATTTTGAAAAAGAGAACATAGGGCATGTGAATATATGATTGACTCTTACCACTCATTATTGTAATGTCCATTCTCGAGTTCCTTCATGGATGGGCATCCAAACTGGCATGTTGAAAGAGGGTGCAATTCCATAGTTTATGCTTATAAAATGGCTTTAGTAAACTATCAAATTGGATTTATTTTTTTTTCTTTAAGGAGGTTTGGAGGGTGCCTACTCCTCTAATTTTAACTTTGAAAGTAGAAGTATACAAGTGAATGGGCATAGTATCCGTGGGAGCCCGTGTATTCCATTAAGGAGGGGTTACACAAGATTACAATTGATTTCAACTTATTTAAACTAGCCTAAGTGATTATATGTCCAGCCGGGCGGTTGAACAAAGGACCTCCGCCTCAAGAGACTAATGCCAAATCAACCCACATACAAGAGGTGGACATGAAACTGGGTTTTGGATACACATTATAATATATATTGAAGTTTAAGAACATTAGTCCTCTAGCTTCCTGATTTCACTTCGTGGTAGAGATGATAGTAGATTGGAAATCACATCTCAATTCTAACCCCATTGCTATTAAATTCATACGTTTGAGAATGATTGATTGGTTGGTCAAAACCTTATGCTGAAGAAATTTTATCAATAAATGTGAAGTGATACAACACTGTACCGGTGATTAAAATCCTTGTCGTGGGCCATCCATGCACAACTGCCGAGAGAAGGCCACATTTTTCGATTGCCAATATAAAAATCATACTTCTTCTTCATCCAGGAATCAAGTTGAGCCAACATAACCCTATCTTGCATTCCCCAATCGAAAGTTGGCTGGAACACCATAGAGCTAATTTCAGCGGCACATCTGGAAAAATATATCAGTTTTATTCTCTCTAAATTATTTCTAATAATAAAAAGATGAATTAATAAGAACTTTTTCTTATTGTCCTAGCTTTGTTCTCCACTCCCTAATTACACTCCTCTCTTTCGTACAAATATTTTTTAAATTCACTTGGAGAGACTCGAAATTTGCTCCCCCTCGCTACATTACACTGAAGTGTATTCTACTACATTCCACTGTGAACTTTGTACTGCCTTTCCATGTGTCCAAATGCAATTTATGAAGTTCATGTGGACGCGGCTACGGTAGGACATGAAGTTCATGGCTATTTGGCACCCTCTCATATAAATCAAAAAGTCTATCTTTTTATGGCAAACTTCATCGTGGGATCTGGACCAACCTAAAGGCTAGCAAAATATGTGGGGCCCCTCCCTGGTGCAAGTGCTGTTACCCATCCATTGAAGATGTTTCTCACATTTTCTTTACTTGTCCGATTCCAACGGGCTCTGGCAGATTGTTGAAAAAGAAAATTCCACTTCAGAAACATATAAGTTTTAAACAAGCTCTTCTTGGCAAAGCGATGGGGTGCTCCGTGACACTCTAGAATGCCATTAGAGGGGAGGTCCTATGGAAGATTTGGTGCAAAAGATGTGCTTAGAACTTTGGCGAATCCCCCAAAGAGTGGTCGATTGAGAAATCGTTGTTCGTCATCGGCAAAAGAATTGCTAACTGTAAGAATCCACCCCTCCCTTCAGGCATCATCAAGTGCTCCTTTTGATCAACAACAATCTTAAAACCAAGTGGGCCCTCCATGAATGTGATGAGAGGGTGATTTCCCTTCTTTGTAATGCCATCTAAACTCTCTAAAAGCTACCCTTGCTCTGTGGGATTCGGGGGATCCCATGGGCACTAGTCCCCTTCACTTATACTTTTCTTTTAAATAATACAAGCCTGAGAGAATAGGCCAAGGCCAAACTTCCTTTATTTAAAAAAGAGAATATAGGGCATGTGAATATATGAGTGACTCTTACCCCTCATTATTGTAAAGTCCATTTTTGAGCTCCTTCATGGATGGGCATCCAAACTGGCATGTTGAATGAGGGTGTAATTCCACAGTTTATGCTTATTAGATGGCTTCCATAAACTATGAAATTGGATTTTTTTTTTCCTTTTAAGGAGGTTGTGTGGATGCCTACTCCTCTAATTTTAACTTGAAAGTACAAGTATACAAGTGAATGGGCATAGTACCCATAGGACCCCGTGTATTGCACAAAGGAAGGATTAGAGAAGCTTATAATTTATTTCAACTACTTTAAACTAGCCTGGAGGTTGAATAGACGACCTCCGCCTCAAGAGACTAATGCCAAACCAACCGAGATATAGGAGGTGGACATGAAACTAGATTTTGCATACACATTATACTATATACTAAAGTTTAAGAACATTAGTTCTCTAGCTTCCTGATCTCACTTCGTGGTACAAATGATAGTAGATTGGAAATCACATCTCGATTCTAACCCCATTGCTATTAGATTCATACGTTTGAGCACTACAACATATCGAGGGTATACGAGGGTTTTATCGAGGAAATTGCATGCGTGCATTTTCACCCCCATGTCAGTGTAGCAATCGGTACAGGCGTTGGAACTAAAGCGCTAGTATAGGTGTCAGAACTAAAGCACCGGTATAGGCAATGATATATGGGTCAGTATGAGCGTTAGTACAAGCGTCAGAAATACGGACGTGCATAGTGATGCCTATAACAACGACCGTGGTTGGAGTACCGACGCTTATACCAGCGACCTAGTGCGAGTACCGTCGCTTCTACTGACGACCATATATGCAAAATTTTTTCTGGGCAGAGTGTGTTGCCTTTTGCTATAGCAACATTACCATGATGCTGTTTAGCAAAAGAAAATACACTCTGCCCAAAGAAAACCGAGTACATGTGATGTGTACTCTAATGGCAACCATGAGGCTCGTGTTGCTTACCTCGAAAAACAGTTGGAGAGTGAGCACATGAATGAAGGTGATTCTATGGACAATTTTTTGACAAAGATCAAAGACTTGAAGGAACAGTTGATTTCTGCTGATGAGGTCATACCAGATAGCTCACTTGTGCAGACCATTCTGAATGGTCTTCTTGATTCATATCAGAGTTTCACTTCTACTCTTCGATCGATGATGAAAGGCAATCCAAATGCCTTATCATTTGAGGAGTTAGTCTCTGTTTTGTTGCAGGAAGATTAGTCTAAGCAGAACAGGTCCATTATGCATGTTGTAGATCAAGCTTTCCTGGCTAGTCAGAAGGGGCAAAGGAAAATGGAGCTCTTCTACTAGTAAGCAGAAACCTGCAAATGCTGCACATTCGAAGAACCAAGACAAAGATGAAAAAAAATCAGAAAAGCAGATATTGTTTTGTAAGTATTGTAAAGGGTTGCAGAATCCTCTACACCAAAAACGGAGTCTGCTAATCTTGTGCAGGAAGAAGAATGGGCGTTTACTAATGTTTGCAGTTTTGACCCATCTTCTCATGAGCAGTGCATGTCTGCAGTAGACTCAGATGTTTGGTACTTTGATAGTGGGGCAACCAAACATATTACCTCGCAGTGCAGTTTCTTCTCTTCACTCGAGCCTGTCCCTATAGGGAATACTGTTATATGCGCCAACAACTCCTCTTATGCTATTATGGGAGTTGGTAAGATCATTTTGACTACTGCTGATGGTAGTTCTTTCACTTTGTCAGATGCTTTATTTGTGCGAGGGATCAAGAAGAACTTGTTATCAGTTTGTGCATTAGCCAAGATTGGCTTGGTTGTGAAATTTGTTGATGACAGGTGTACAATTCATGATCTATCAAATGGCGATGTGATTATTGCTTCTAGCATTTTATGTCGTGGGTTGTATAAGCTCATAGACTATGAAAGATTTGTAAATGACTTGGCATGTGTAGTAAATGATTCTCAAGCTATGTCAGATGCAAAGCTTTGGCATGCACCCTTTGGTCATCTGAATTTTGCTAGTTTGCTACGCCTGCATAAATATGAAATGTTGTCCTCTTTTCCCAAACTTGAGGCACCTGGAAAACGTGTTTGTGAAGGTTGTATTTTGGGCAAAATGCAGCGTTCATCCTTTCCAAAAGATGGTTTAGTTCGGGCTACTCAGAAATTGCAGCTTGTACATAGTGATGTCTGTGGTCCTATGCAGATACCTTCCTTTGGGAATTATCTTTACTTCGTGACTTTCATCGAAGATTTTTCCACACATGCATGGGTATATCCATTGAAGGCAAAGTTCGAAGTGTTCATGTGCTTCAAACAATTTTTGGTTTTGGCTGAAAATCTATCAGTATGTAAAATGGGCACCCTCCGTTCTGATCGAGGGGGGAAATATATGTCTTCTGATTTTAATGCATTTCTGGCTGAACGTGGGATAAAACACCAGTGTACAGTGCCGCATACACCTCAACAGAATGGAGTTGCTGAACGAAAGAACACGTCACTAATGGAGACGGCGAGGTGTATGGTCAAGAGTCAAGCTTTACCACATAGTTTCTGGCTTGAGACTGTCATGTGTGCAGCATATGTACTTAACTGGTGTCCCACTAAAGCGCTGCAGTCTATCACTCCATATGAGGCTTGGCATGACCGCAAGCCATCTGTTGCTCATGTATGTATGTATGTATGCATATGCATGTGTCTATGCACATATGTGTGTGTATACATATGTGAGTGTGTATGTATATGTATATATGTCTCTCTTTCTCTCTCTCTCTCTCTCTTTATGTTTCTCTAGATCCCTCTCTTTCTTTCATCTCTCTCTCTCTATGTCAAACAAAAACAAAAAAAACACTTACATCGATGTAATTGTTTGGATCGTTGTCGTCAAAGTCCACTTAATGTTTTCCTTGGTTGAATTCCAAAGATCCGATGCCAAAATCTCTTGCAAAACTAAAGAGAAGAGAAATTAGAAAATGGAAAACATAAAAAAAGAGAAAAGAGTGTTGTAATATGTGCGATACTTACCAAAACTTCATATGTAGAGAAATAGAGAGGTGTGCAAAGAGAGAGAGAGAAAGAGTGAGAAATAGATAGATGTAGCTCGCGCATGCAAACTCGATAGTAGCAGGTTTTGTTTCAAAATGCGATGAATGTCAAATTTTTGCTCTTGGGTCCAGTTAAAACACTACATTAGTATATGCATCGGTATGTGTGTTGGTATAAGCGTCGATACATTACAGAAACGAAATTCGATCCACCTCGCTACATTACACTGAAGTGTATTGTGCTACATTATAGAAACGAAATTCGATCCGCCGAGTGTATTCTGCTATACTGTGAACTTTATATCACTTTTCCATGTGTCCAAATGCAATTTATGAACTTTATGCCACCTACATTTAAGGTGCATTCTCCTACGCCTATTTGATGAACTATGCCGGCTGGACTATGTTGAGTAGACTTGTTAGCTACCATTTTTTTTTTCCAGGAGGTTTTAACTTTTTTGACAAAAGTGTTATAAATTAGGAGAAAAGGAAAGAGATCCAAGGAGATTATCGAGAGGTAGAAAAAAGACTTATAACTTTTTCTTCACCTTTGTGAGACATTCACTTATTCTTATTCTTCAGCTTATCCTTTTCTACAATCAACACTTGTGATGTTTAAAGTGGAGAGATGTTTTACTTTTTCTTATGCTTCTTCCAAGGAAAAACAGCGATTTTTTTAGATGTCGTTCTTTTGGGGGGTTTTCTAAAGTTGGTTGCACTCGTTTCTTCTGAATTTTCAGAGAGCTTCACTTTTCATGGCATTACCAATAGCCATGGAACAGCTCATAACTTTTCCGAGAAAAGCTAGCCGGAAAAGCTTGTTTCCAGATGATTTGATGAGAAATAAGAGGATCTTATTCACACATTGCCAGATCGGGGCGTCCTTAACACATGGAAAGAAAAGGTTGACCTAAGTCCTTCCTATCACTTACGTATCTTTTACACCACTGAGTAATAGCACAATTTTATTTAGCTCTTGTGTTGGTGGTGCAGAAATTCGTCACCTTAGGACAAGTTTTTTGTCCTCCAAAAGCGGGTGTCACAAGTCTTGAAATTGAATTCCTATGTAATCAAAGACCAATATGTGCACCACTTCTTGTTTAAAGCTTTATGGATATCCAACTTTCTTTTAATTCATGGAATATCCTCCATATTGCCATTGCTTCGCTTTAGACCCTTCAAATGCTGGCCAAACAAGAGATAATCTTGGACGGGTAACAAGCGCTGATTCTTCGCCTTAATAGGTGTTAACCTTGATAGTCCACTCTACGGCTTGAATCTCATCGAGTGTCTTTTGTCTTATTGCAAATGTACTTTCACTTGGAAAAACCTTCATACCAAAGCTTCTTAGTTCTTATACCAAAAAACTGTTAGGTCTTTGGATGTTTTCTTTCTCAACACTCCTGATTCGCGGAGATGGTTAAATTTATTAATGAAGTGCTACGCATAGAATGGTAATATACGAATTTCCCGACCTTTGCCATAGCGCGCTTACTGCCATTGCTGAAGAAACGGCGGCTGATAAACGATGGTATTGTGTTTGCCAGTCAGCTGTTGCGCATTCTCGAACACGTGCTGTGCTTTGCAGACGTAGTATGTATGGTGCAGCGTGCGACGCTCTGGGCGGGTCGTATCTGAATCATTGCAATCTCCTAAACTCTGTTGCTACCAAGAGTCCCGTGACGGGCCGACAGTTGTAAAGCGGAACCACGAAGGACGGAAAGGGTGCGTTCGATTCGCGCATGAGCTGTTCCGCTGCAGTTCACAGGCCGGACATGCCGTCGTAGAATGATCCAAGGGACGTTGTTTATCGCGTCGTATCTTATACCACTTCACGTTATTCCTCCAAACTGTCGTACAAGTGTTCACTTCCATGTCAGACCCACCCACTGCTGTGATGCAAACATCATGATGGCGTTATATCTTATACCATTGAAGCTATTTTACACTGCGGCCGAACCCCTGACAAACAGTAGATGAAATAGCCATATATTTCGGCCGGTCACAGCTGATGATGCCTGCTCATGGCGTGGCCCTAAATTCTGTCGTCATAGTTCTCGGGTCCCGTGTCTGTTACAAATAAAGGAAGGGTCATGAAGACTCCATTACCCTCACACACAACAAAAAAGAAGGGACATTGGATTCGCCACAACATAGGACCATGAAAAGACAACGGGTTATATCGATGGAGCAGTGATAACCTGCTTTATTGACATTGCGAGCCGGGCACGTGATGATGTCGGTGCCTTTTCGCACGACAGGACTAACCATTCGATCCATGCAACATTTTCTATGCACCATATCTCATGTAGCAGCCTTCTAAACAATGGATTCTGACGGATGATCTCACCAGCATTCGACAATGGATTTTTCATCACAAAGAAGATCTCAATTCTAACCCGATATTGGAAAATCTCCTCTTTCAAAGTCCATCTCTCCTGTCTTAAATAAATGCTGTTCTGTCGGATATTGGCACCGAAGGTACTTACAGACTCCATCGGTGCTCACTCCGGAGGTCACGGGAAATTTTCTATAATTGCGCATCCGAAAGAACTAGATATTATCGTAACGTATGGCACAAGGCCTATAATTTGCGGTGCTCTTTTCCATCAAATGCTTTTTTGTTCTCGGGTAGGAAAAGTGTTTGCCTTTCAAGTTAGAGTGACCCATGACCATCTATTTCTCAATGGACACACTCAAGCTAAATTTCCATGTGAATTGAAAAGTAGTAATAGCAAACTCACTTGTCATTCTTATATGTACCATTTACATGACAATCTAGACACACTCTTCATGAAGGGCTTACGAGTAGGAAATGCTATGTAAAGCTGAACCAGGGTCATCCTTATATAGCTTTTACAACGGGAGTCCATATACATAAACATAGTAGGGAGATACAAAATAGTCCATAAAATATACACTCTCATAATGTCTCCACATAGAAAATTCTGACTATCTCAGCCCTACAGGCCAAGGGGATAGGCATGCCAGACTATGCAAAAGAGGGCAAGCCCCCCTCTGCACTCCCCCCATTAAGGTTCTATGGGGAAAATGCACAACACCATAGCTCCTTTATCTTCTTCTTGAATGGCAACCCAATGGCATAAAAGTTTATGTCCTACCTACCATGATAGCTAGGCTCACAAAAATCATCTATAACCATCAATGGTCATACATAGACCTCATCTAACATAGAAATTAGGGTTCCACAAATGTTTAGCTCTCACAACGGCTTCCCCTCGTAATGGGGACCTTACAACTAAGAGCACCATGGATCATTTGTGATCACTTGAGGGTGAAGTATTGAGTATATCTAACAGCCCATCCCCTCAATTTCCACCCTATAGTGAACTACCTCCTTGGTCCAATGCCAAGCTTCATAGAACTGGCTCCCTCCCAAGAGCCTTAATGAAGATGTCTGCTCCATTTCTTTAGTTTGGCAATTGCTTATCGCCACAAACCCATCCTCAATCAACTCATGCACATAGTGATATTGAATTTTTATTTGCTTGCTATGTGCATGGAAAATAGGATTCTTGGCTATGGTCATGCAACTTTGGTTGTCACACTTCAACTCTCTAAGCTCTTGTCCTTGTAATCTTATGTGCCATAGGATCCTCCTCAACCATACTCCTTCACATGCTGCAATACATGTAGCTTTGTACTCAGCTTCAATTGAAGATAATGCTACAATTGGTTGCTTCTTACTGATCCAAGAAAAATTCTAATCACAAAGTCATCTACATAGAATACAAGCATAATAGTCTTCCCTCCTCTCTTTAGAACATACAAGTTAGCATCAGAAGCACATCTTTTGAAACCTAGATAAAAAAAGATACTTATCTATCTGTCAATACCTTGCTCTAGGGGCTTCTTTTAGCCCATATAATGCCTTCTTCAGCTCACATACCTTATTCTCTGAATGGGCAACATCAAACCCTGGTGATTGAGACACATATACCTCCTCTTTAATGTGGGATTGCCTTGGTCCATTTGCAACCTGCTCTGGTGAATGTGGGGTGGGGTTTGCAAAATCATAGAGATGCCTCACCCAATGTGGCAATGGCTTTTCCTCTTGGGTGATGGCAGGTTGGTGAAGATGATGCTTCCTTTTCTTGTGTAGAAGGGATAACTCTTGGGCAAGCTTCATAGTCGATTTCCCCTTTGCCTGATGATAAACTGGAAGCTCTCTATTCCTCCTCCACTGCATGTGGTTGCTCCTCAAATACCACATAGTGACTCACCATGATCTTCTTAGCCTAGGATCACAAATCTTAAAAGCCTTCTGATCTTTGGTATACCTTAACAAGATACATTTGATGCTTTTTGGTTGAAGCTTGTTTCTCTCCCTATCCAGAAAATGTACATAACAATCACTTCCAATTACTTTGGATGGGAAACCCAAGCCTTTTTACTAGTGTAGGCTTCTTGTAGAGTCTTTACATCAAGTGCCCTGGCATAAGTAGGATTCAAGATGTAGATAGTAGTGTTGATAGCCTCTGCCCAAAATTGATTAGGCAAACCTCCAACATGCACCTTGCCATCTGCAACCCCGTTCTATTGAGGGCTATGTGTCACTATGAGTTGATGCTTGATTCCTCTACTCTTGTAGAAATCTTCACACTCTGTTGATGTGAACTCACCACCACCATCTCTCGTGAATTTCTTCATCTTCTTCCTTGTTTCAATTTCAAAAAGTTGAAGCCATTCTTTAAACTTACCAAAATCTTGAGCCTTATCGCAAATGAAGTACACCTAGAACTTCCTACTATAGTTGTCAACAAGTGACATCAAGTAGGAAGATTTGCTCAAGACCTCTGAAGGCATTTTTCCATAGAAGTGAGTATGCACCAACTCTAGAGGATAGCTTGCCCTGTTATTACTTTCTTGTGGAAATGCCTTCCTCTCTTCCTTGCCCATCATGCAAGCTTCACATGGTTCCTTCATTTCTACAATCGATCGTAAGTATGCAACCATACCCCTCTGATGCCATAGCTTACCTATGCCCACACTTGTAGTGGTATTAAGAGCATATAATGCATATTCATTGGTCCTCATGCTAGTCCCAACAATCTTGTTCTTAATGTCCATAATCTTGGTCCTCTCTTATTGAAAGATACTTGATGATCTTGATCAGTTAATAGAAGCTATTAAAAGTATATTTTGTTTGATTTGTGATAAAATACATTTGATAGCATTTTGGCATCCATATTCAGGTTAATGAAATAAATCGTGCCTTCATCCTCTACAAGACATCTTGCATTGTTGCCTACCTTTACTCTGGTGGCCTCCTTTAGAGGCTATAACGAACTATAAAGGTCCTTTAGGCTATCACAATATGGATGCACCCCTCCTTGGGTGAGGTGGCACTCATGCCACATGGCATCTATTTGGATTACTATCATATGGTAGAAGAACTTACAAAGTATGATCTCTTATGAGGAATAAAGAGAGAACTTATGAGAGGAGACTCTCATGTGAGTTATCTTAGAGGAAGAAGCTCGGCGGTCTGATGGTATGGACAGATCATCCCTGTGTCATCCGTGAAGGATATACGGTAGCACGAGAAACAAGAGTTCATAATAGTGGTATCAGAGCAAAAGATTTGGGCCACTTTCATATGTGCAGGTGAAGGGGATTGAACCTAGGAAGCTGGAATTGGAGGTAATCTAGCTAACCAAGGTGCCATTCCTTTTCATGGTGTATGTAGTTCAGTGCAACAGATATACATCTATTCAAGTGCTGACAAATGGAACCTTTGCGAGAGCTCCTTGAGATGGAGCTTCAAGACATGCATTTTTTTAGAGTAGAGATACTCTCACAAGAAGTAAGGATTGTTGAAGCAAGAACATAAATCCTCACATTTATGAAGTAAAGTAGGAAAGCTTTCAGGGACTTCTTCCACAAATGGATGTGAAAGGGGCAGGAAAATTAGTAAGGCATCGAGAAGCAGTAGAAGATGATGCTCTTCTCTATGGAAGATAGGGACCTCTATGGCATCGTGCATGATTCTAGCAAGAAGGAGTTATCACTTCAAGTTCCAGGTTTAAGTATTTTTGAATTTCTATAAGAATCTTCATTTTTGAGTAAGGATAAGGAAAGGATAGGGTGTAAGTCTTTCGATGAAAAATCATATTTATGGAGAGTATGAGATATATACTCTCATATTAAGTCAATATTTCCTCCAAAGTACAAGAAATAATAGGCTTTGGGTATTACAGAATAGCCCTCTTGCATAATTTTGCATAAATTCCAGGCGCTATTTTTTACTAGTAGCCATTTTGGGAAAGGGAAATGAAGTGGGATTTTTCTTACTTTGGTAGGAAAAGCCATGCACACGTATAGCCTAGTGTATTGACTTCCATATAAGATTAAGAAATCCAAAATATACCTTAGTATGATGGGAGTTTGAAGCTCCACAAAACCCCCTTCCATCACAGTTTGAGAAAAAAATTTCAGCACTTGAATCTAAGAAATTCCTATTTTGGAAGAGGGAAAAAGAGGTACGATAGCTATGGATGGATGGAAAAAAGTATATATACTGAGAGTATGGTGTATGGAATTCATAATGGAATCATAGAATTCATTAAAAGGATAAGTTAAGGAGGAATTTTGTATCCTCAAAGACCCCTTTCCACACATTTTGAAAAAAAAATTCAGATGTTAATTTTTATCAAACCTCACTTTTGGGAGTAAGAAAAGAGACCATTTATGAGGCTTCCCATGGATTAGTGCACATGTACATGAAGTATAGTGTATGAATTAACATGGAGAAGAGAAAATCCAAGAAAAATCCACATTAGGAGTGGATTAAGAGTTTGCTAAAAGCTCCCTTTTAAGTTTTCGCATGAAAGCAAAAATCTTGATTTATGCCTCTTTCGGGGAGCGAATTAGCATGCACGAAGGGAGGATTTGGAAAGGTGAAAATAGGCCCAAGCATCTTCATACACCACTCTCTGAGGTTATGGAGAGAATTTTAGGATTTTCTTGATGGAAGAATGCTTTTGGGCACCCCAAAAATCACACTTCCACACTTTTTCGAGCCCCTCCAACAGTCCACTAGTTGGCATGTCCCGCTTGGAATGGCCATACCTTGGGCTAGAAAACTCCAAATTGGACATGCTATGGCTCACTTTGAAGAGTAGAAATTTCACTTTATAAAAAGAAATTTTGGAAAATATGTATTTTTGCAGGTTTGTACAGCTCTACAAGGTTTGAACAATTTTTGGCAACTACCTTTCGGGAGCCATATTTTAGACCAGGAAGATGATTCAAGTAATTTCACTTTGAGACACTTGTGCATGATATATATTTCAGTTTATGATTATTTGCAAGTCCTAAAATGGTTCTTGTAGGTCTAAAGAGGGATTAAAAATGCATTTTTTGGATAAATTTGCATTATTTTGGTAATCATCTGACCATGCTTTATGTTTTGGGAAGTGATCTGATGTTTTCCGACACTTCAAAGCTTATTTTAGGACTTGAGGAGGAAGGTGCGGAGGTCTTGAAGCTCGTCAAGAAGGATTGGATGCATGCAATTCGAATACCAAATCATTCAAGGACGTATGCTTTATGCTTCAGGCATTTTACTTTATGTTATGGCATGTTCTCTATGTACATGCATAGATTGGATTGCATACATCAAATTTTGATCATTGTTTAAATTTTAAAAGTATGGATCAACAAGCGAGAAGTAAACTTTTTGATTGTTTGCAAGAAAGAGGATTGTAGAAACTACATGCTTATGCAACAAAGAGAACTGTTGCTAGCATTTTCTTTTATGTTTTTGCAAGTTATGGAGTCCATATATGAGTTTATGGCGTGCATGCCATGGGCCAGTCAAGCCCTAGGTTGTTGGGTGGCATGTGTGCCACTGAGCTTATGGTTAAAAATTTTTTGGGACTCCATTTCCTTGGGAAATGTTGTTGAAAATTTTCCCCCCTCATAGCGTTATATACACACTTATCTTTAGGTAAGAATTTCATGGCATGGTAACATGCCCTTTTTGCAAACTTCAGTAAAGTTTATATATGA
Source organism: Ceratopteris richardii (assembly GCA_020310875.1). NCBI lineage: Eukaryota > Viridiplantae > Streptophyta > Polypodiopsida > Polypodiales > Pteridaceae > Ceratopteris > Ceratopteris richardii. The sequence continues at coordinate 13,571,957 of CM035436.1, forward strand.
TGTTAAGCATGTATTTTGATGGACTTAGTACCATAATGATATTATAGATAAGGCAACTTCAGTAGTAAATAAGATCCCTACATATAATCCTTATGGATTTAGACCATAAGATTGCTAAGGGGAAGGACATGTACCTTCACCATTAGGAATGTGCACAAGCAATCCTATAGGTTATAGGAAGTTGCATATAGGCATGGGAGATACATATATGATACTCTCCAAAGAAGTGAAGATTTACTTATCTTCACAAGAGTCTGAGAATATGATAAGGAGACAAAAAGTGACTAGTTTCACTCATGTACATCACTTGAGCAAGTAGTGAAGAATTTTCGCTACACTACTAAGGAAGCCAATTAGATGGAATCACACAGATGGGTTTCATGAGATAGCATCAATGGGTGCTTATGTGATTCAAAATGGTTGGTTCAAACTTCGTGTGAAAGCAAATTAGTTGGACATCTGTCATACCATACTCGTTTAGGCTCTCATAGTGCTTCTTTTGCATCATATTGCTATGCTATGGCTTCCTCTACTCTCTCTGATGAGAATGAGCATGTTTCATTTGATGAAGCACAAAATTTCAACAATTGGATGGCTGCTATGCAATCAGAATATGATGCTATCATGAAAAATGGTACCTAGTCTTTATGTGGCTTATCCCCTCGCAAGAAGGCCATTGGCACTAAGTTGACAGGTATAAGGTTAGGCTTGTTGAAAACGATAATGCACAAGAGAGAGGCATTGATGTTGATGAAACCTTTGCTCCTACATGTAGAATGACTACTCTTCAAAGCATTTCTGCACTTGCAACTCATCATCGCTGGAATGTACATCATCTAGACATTAAAACTACATTTCTGAATGGTGACTTGCATGAAGAAGTGTATGTTTTTCCGTCCCGTGGCTTTTTGTAGAAAGGGCATGAGAACCACATGTGTGCATTATATGGTTTAAAGCAAGCACCACTTGCTTGGTATGAAAAGATACATGCCTATCTAATTGCACATGGTTTTTAGAACAATCGAACTGAGAGCACCTTATATGTTAAGCGTGCAAATGATGTGCTTCTGATCATTGTTGTGTATGTTGATGACATGCTACTCATTGGTCCTCATAAGAAGCATATTGCTGATTTTAAGGCTGATTTGCATGCCGCATTTGAGATGTGAGATTTGGCGCACTTGCATCATTACTTGGACATTCACTTTATGCAAGTTGATGGCGGAATAGCTTTGTGTCAAATGGAATATATTGACACATTATTGCAGCATTTTGGCCTTGAAGACTATAAACCTCTTTCACTCCTATGGAGACATGTTTACGATTGAGTCTTCATGATGCTAGAGATGCATTTGATTCTGTTCTCTATCAGCAGGCTATTGGATGCTTGATTAAGTTATGCATTATTCCTCTAGATATTCTGTTTGTTGTATCATAGATGAGCAAGTTTATGCATTGCCCCGGTGTCAAGCATTAATAGGGGATTAAGCATATCTTTTGCTACTTTAGTGGTACCCGGCTACTTGGATTGTTTTATCCCAAGGGGGGGATCACTACGGCCATATTTACATGATTTTTTTACTCTCAATGGGCTAGGTGCTATGACACTCATGTGTCCACTAGTGGATTTTTCTTCATGCTTGGTAGCTCATGTATATCTTGGTTGAGCAAGAAGAAGCCTACTATGGCCACTTCTAGTTGTGAGACTCAGTATAGGGAAGCTTTCGTAGTGAGCGTTGAGTGTGTGTGGCTCAGATGCCTTATGGCTGATTTGGGTGTTGGTCAAGCTTTTGCCACCACCATCTCCATGGACAATCAAAGCACATTGGCAGTTGCAAGAAACCCTATGTTCCATGCTTGCACTAAGAACATTGAGGTGCATTATCATTATGTTAGGGAGAGGTTCTTTACTAGAGAGATTAGCTTGGCATATGTGTCTACGCATGTGAACATTGTAGACCTTTTCACAAGGCTTTGCATAGGGAGAAGTGTGAAGCTTTCTGCAAAGCTCTGGGCTTAGTTCCTTTCGTGGATGGATTCCACATAGCTTGCCGCTTCCTTATACATGAGTTCCAACTCCTTGTTCATGGCATCACTCCTAGGGGGAATTTGTTGATATATTTAGGTAGTGATGCATGCAAACACACTAGGACCACCTGGGCACGTTTTTCCCTCTTTAGGAGGTTTGTTTCCCCTGGCTTGTATATATGCCTATTGCCTTAATGGGTCATATATCTTTGTACATTGTAGTGGTAATACATTCAGTATTGTGTGTTGTGCTCCAAGCTTCTTCTCCTTCCTTGTGTTGTTCACGTGCTTTTGTAGACCTCGAACTCCAACACCCCAATGTATTCTGAATGATAGTCAAAACACTATCAGTAGTACTTGTAACTAGAGCATAGAATGCATTTGTGTTTCTACGTTGCCAAGCATGTAGAAGATCAACAACACAAGGAATCATTCGACCAAGATTATTTCAATCAAGTGTTTCTTGGAGCTCATGATCATTCCCAAGAACAATCTCCAAAGCTCATATGATTAGACTTCCATAGGGTGTAGTTCGTACCATCAAGTTTATCTTTTGTGGAGGTTGGTGGTCGTATGTGCAATGTTGGGATACATCATTACTACTCCTTTCTATTCTCCACCTACTCCTATTGATGAAACACCTTGATTCCTAATTGTAGATGATGACGTATTGCTTGACATCTTCTCTCTTTTATCATTGAAAACTCTATGTTTCCTCTTTTGCACCACTCAAAGCCTCTTGAGCTCTAGTACCATGTAAGAAGAATAACAACACAATAGAATAGACTATTAGATATAGTTGAGAGGAAAACATAGACATAGGTAGCAAACTCTGAGATAGAGAACTCAAATTCTTAGATTTCCACGTGTAATGCAGCTACAATGATGGCGTTAGCTTAGATGGTGATCTAGTCAGAATCTAGATGAAGGGCTTACTATTGCACAAATGGTATGTAAAGTGCCATGCTTATATTACTTTTACAAGGGGAGTGAATATAGATAAACATAGTCGGGAGATACAAAATAGTGGACAAAAGGGGAAAGCCTCTCTTTGAACTCCTCCCATTATAATTCTATGGGGAAAGTATGCGATGCAACGGGTTCTTCATTTTTTCCTTCAATGGAAACCCAATCGCCTTGAAGTTTATGCCCTACCTAACCTAATGGATAGACTCACAAACATCATCTATAACCATCAAGGGTCACATATAGACCTCATCTAACTTAGAAGTTAGGGTTCCACAAATGTTCGAGCTCTCACAATGGCTTCTCTTCATAATGGGAGCCTTACAACTTGGAGCACCATGGATTTGAGGTCACATGAGGGTGGAGTATTGAACATATTTAATAGATTAGTCTGAGCAAAATAGGTCCATTATGCACGTTTCACATCGAGCTTTCACAGCTAGTCAGAAGAGCAAAAGTAAATGGAGTTCATCTACTAGTAAGGAGAAATCTATTATTGCTAAAAATTTGAAGAGGAAGACAAAGATGAGAAAAAAAAAGAAAAGAAGAAACAATTTATCTAATACTATAAAGGAAATGGTCATTTAATAGAATTGTCCAAAACTATTTTCAAAAAAAGGCAGAGAAGAAAGAGACTGGATTGGTTGTTGCTAAGTTCTGTACACGTAAAATAGAGTCTGCTAATCTTGTTCAAGATGAAGAATGTGCATTTACAATGGTATTTAAGTATGAACCATCCTGTCATGAGTAGTGTATGTCTACAATAGACTCAGATGTTTGGTAGCTTGATAGCAGGGCAACCAAACATATTACCTCGCAATGCAATTTCTTTAGTTCACCTGAGCCTTCCACTATAGGGAGTATTGTCAAATGTGCTAGCAACTCCTCTTATCCGATAATGGGAGTGGGTAAGATCCTTTTGACCACTACTAGTGGTAGTTCTTTGACATTGCAGATGCTTTATATGTACCACAAATCAAGAAAATCTATTGGCCATTTCGGCATTATCCAAGATTGTCTTGGTTGTCAAATTTTTTGATGAGAGATGTATAGTTTATGATCTCTCAAATGGCAATGTTGTTATTGCTTCTGGCATTTTATGTTGTGGGTTGTATAAGCTCATAGTTTATGCAAAATATGTTAATGATTTACATGTGTAGTTCAAGATTCACATGCTAACTCAGAAGCAAAGCTTTGACATGCAGGCTTTGGTCATCTCAATTTGCTATGCCTACATAAATCTGAATAGTGTCTTCTCTACCGAAACTTGAGGAACCTTGTAAACATGTATAAAAAGGCATGTCTAGTTTATTGCACATGGTTTTGAGAACAGTCCAACTTAGAGCGGCTTATATGTTAAGCGTGCAGATGATGTACTTCTAATCATTGTTGTGTATGCTGATGACATGTTGTTCACTAGTCCTAATGAGAAGCCTATTGATGAATTCAAGGCTGATTTGCATGCCTTTTTTGAGATGTCAGATTTGGGGCACTTGCATCATTATTTGGGTATTCCGTTCATACAAATGGATGGGGCAATATCTTTCTGTGAAACAAAATATATTGACATATTTTTGCAGTGTCTTGGCCTTGAAGATTGCAAACCTAGTGCCACTTTTATGGAAACAAGTGTCTTCATCTTATTGGAGATGCATTTGATGTTGTTCTCTATCATCAAGCTATTGGATGCTTGGTTTACTTATGCATAACTTGGCCTAAAGTTTTTTGTCTCTCACATGAGTAAGTTTATGCATTTTCGAAGTGTCAAGCGTTAGGAGGCCATTAAGTGCATCTTTGGCTACTTGAGTGGTGCCTAGCTATTTGGATTGTTTTATCCCAAGGGGGGATCATTACCACAACATGTACATGCCTTTTATGGCTCACTCCATTTGTTGCTATGACACTCATGTGTCCACTAGTGGTTTTTGCTTCATGCATGGTAGTTCATGTATGTCTTCGTTCAGAAAGAACCAGGCTATTGTGGCCACTTCTAGTTGTGAGGCTGAGTATAGTGTAGCTTCTAGAAAAACTCTTGAGTGTGTGTGGTGCAGATGCCTCTTGGCTAATTTGGGTGTTGATCAATCTTCTACCACCACCATCTTTACTTATAGTTAGAGAAAATTGGTGGTTGTGAGGTACCCTATGTTCCATGCTTGCACAAAGCACATTGAGATGCATTATCATTATGTGAGAGAGAGGTTCTCTACTAGAGAGATTAGTTTGGCATATGTGCCCACACAAGATAACATTGTAGACCTTTTAACAAAGCCTCTGCCTAGGGGGAAGTTTGAAGCTTTCCACAAAGCTTTGGGCTAACTTCCTTTTTCGGAATGTTCTCTTTCCACATAGCTTGACTCTTCCTTATACATGAGTGCAGGGTAACATCTTTCCAACCTATATTAATGGTTGCCAAGTCAAGCTATATCAAGAACCTAGATATGCTAACGATACTCAACACTGCTAAGAAGCTAAAAGAAGAAAAGGTAATGGTTAGAGAAGAAGCACATGCAGAGGTCAGAGAGCGCATGTTGACCTTTTTTCCTAAAACTTGGCATAACTTCATCTCCAATGACATAACCATATAGATTCTTGCCTTGAAGACAAGCTTCCATACTCAATGACTAGGCTGAGTAGTTACCTCTTTCCAATTTGTGAATTGATGAAGGAAATCCATCTGTCATGTTGTTCAACCGTGCTCTGATACCATTGTGAAGAGATGGATTTGTATTTGATAAAGATGAAGTGGTGCTACCAAAACTTTGCACTACACTAGCCAAATGAACTTTAGAGATATATGATGGACCCTTTTAGCTTTCCAAAGGATGTATTGGACACCCTATGTACCTTGGAAGATCACTCTCAAAAAGATGGATCAAAACCGACAAGTTCGACCAATAGTCACCATGAAGAAAATTTCTATTTTGGTCATATATGCTTCAATATTTCACTCGGTGCTCATTCTTTGATCAAGATTGGTCAGAGAGCATTTAGCAGAAATTAATTAGAAGCAAAGCAACCTAATTAGATTCTGCTAGATTTTGGTGCTTCTTTCCCACACCTGGTTGCTAAATTTTGGTGCTTCTTTCCATGTGACACTACATAGAGAATGATTCTCTAATTATGCAACAAAGTCTCTTCATACCATGGGACTTGGTGACTCTTACGAGTGTGCCATTGTGGGGAATGGAGATGTGGTTGTGCAATTCATTGATGGTTCAAAATTTACCATGCATAATGTACGCCATGTACCTCACTTATGTTGGAACAAAGCAATCACAAATTGATGATTACAAAGAGCTTGAAGCAAGTCAATAATCAGGTTGAAGTTCAAGAAGTCATTTGAGAAAGTGAAGAGATTTCAGAAGTGAAGCTTGTATGTACATTACAGATGGGAATTCTTGTATTATGAGTATAGATGATCCTTAGGATGATAAGGAATAATGTAATAGACACAGGATAAGTCTAGAATCATATGTATATAAGTCAATGATGTAAATAAATACATGTGAGAGTCATTAGAAGACAAGTGTCATAGAGATAGATGACAAGAGAGTCATCTTCAAAAAATAGCAACAAGTATTTCGTAGATTTCTCTCAGTCTGATCATGTGGATCAAAAATCCTTTTGCACACATCTAATCTAGAAGCTAGTGAAGCTATATTCAAAGTTTCATGGTCTGATTCCTCTCATGCTGTGAGTATGATCAATAGGAACATGTATATGTAAAGTTTGCAGATAGACCTCTCAGAGTCACGCACTTTTCCGTGTCAATATTTTGCTTAGATCTGAGTGCTCAGTTTAAAGTTTTTGATGAATGAGCATTCAAAATCTAATTTGGAAGGTAAGGAAGCTATGGCTTAAAGCATTTAGCAAAATCAGATCTGTGCTGTGAGAAATCAATCTTAGAAGTTAGCTATGTCAAAGTCTCTTGTTCAGGAAGACAATTTTTGACATACTTTTGATCTTAAGGATCAAATTAAAGTTTTAATGACTCTTTTTAAGGAATAATGGTTGATATGATTGCACAAAGGTAGTGTGGAGATACGTGCATCATTGAAGGAGACAGTTGAAGAATGAAGATTTTCACTCAAAGAAGTGATAGTTGAAAGTTTTGATAAATGAAGATAACATTTGTGTAAAGTTTGATCCATAACTAATATAGAGTTGATCTTAAATCAGTATAGATCAAACCTTTGGAGATTCAGAGGTCTCCAACAGTGGTATCAGAGCTGAAGGTGCAATACAAGTGAAGTAAAGGCATTGGAAGTTCGGACTGTTGCAGATATTGAAGTTTCTTCTAATTGAAGGTGGACAAAGTAAAATTCTTGAAGATAACCTACAGAAGTACAAAGTACGAGTTCAAAGGATCAAGAAGGATTAAAGCTTCATATCAAAGGTACACTCTATTATCATAAATCATAGTAATTGTAGACACAAAAGATCAAAGATGGGAGAAAGCTTGCACATTGATAAGCTAGATAGGGAGAACTATCCAGCTTGGTCCATGAGGATGGAGGCACACCTCATGAGCAAAGATTTGATGGCATTCATTACAGGAGAAGAAGAAAAGCCAGAGTTTGAAGATCCTAGTGTTCCAACTAGGGAGGAACTTGCAGGTTTGAAGAATTGGATGAGAAAGGATGCTCAAGCTAGGAGCATCATTTACATGGTTGTAAATGATTATCTTCTACCTCACATCAAAGGATTAGAAAGTGCAGCAGATGTGTGGAATGCTTTGGAAGAGAATTTCCAAAACACAACCAAGTCAAGGAAGTCCTCATTATGGGAAGAGTTCACAACTTTCAAGAAGAAGAGTTCACAATCAATTTCTGATTATATGGCAAGGATGAAGGATATTGCTAATGGCTGGGGAGAAGTAGATGAAGACATTGAAGAGGTTAAGTTGGTAAGGCAAATACTTATAGGTCTAAGAGGAGATGAGAAGTGGAAGCCTTTCATATTGTCCATAGAATTGTCACTAGATCACTTCACTCCTGATCTTAATCAATTTTTAGGACACATGCTAACTTTTGAGCAGGACATTAAGGGAGACAATGATAGGAGTGCAAGTCAAGCTATGTACTCCAAGGACAAGAAAAAGAATGGCAAAGGGAAGCAGTCAATTGATGATGAAGGAACTTCAAGTCAAGCTAACTTTAGAAAAGGAAAGATGAACTTCAGAGGTAAAGGAAGAGGAGGTAAGAACAAAGATAATACTAACGCTTGTTGGATTTGTGGTAGAACCAATCATTTGGCAAATGATTGTTGGTATAACAATCAAAATGGTGGAAGCAATAACCAGAGCTTCAATCAAAGAGGTAGAGGAGGCAAAAACCAAAGAGGCAACTTCAGAGGAAGAGGTGGTAGGACATCATATGCTAGAGGAGGTGGAAGAAGTTTTCAATCTCAGTCCTACAACAATAATTATTATAATTATGCATCAGATCAGAAGGATGACATGACTCTCATCTTGAATGCAACTCATGAAGTAATAGGAGAAGACCAAAGGGTGTTCTATATTGACTCAGGATGTAGCAATCATCTGAGTGGCAATATATCATTAATGACTTATATGGAAGCAAAGGTGAATGGACATACAATTCAAACACGAGATAACACCAAGCATAAAGTGGAAAGCATTGGATCAGTGAAGACAAAGAATGGAAGTACACTCTTGAGCAAGGTACTGTATGTTCCTACTATTCCTAAAAACTTGATAAGTGTAGGGCAAATTGTGGAGAAGGGATATGAAGTCAGATTCACAAATGATGGTGTTTATGTGCAACATCCAAATCAGGGATATAGAAATATCATTGCAGTTAAAAAGGAAGGAAGGCTGTTTACTCTCAAAGTCCAAGGTAATGTAGGACATGCTTTATTTACATATGGAGGTCAAAAGATATCTGAGTTAGACCTATGGCATAAAAGGCTAGGTCATTTTAATGAGAGAGCCATAAAGGAAATGTCAAGGAATGATGTGGTGCTTGGTTTGCCAAATGTTGAAGGGCAACACATGGTGTACAAGTGTGAAGCTTGTCAATTAGGTAAAGCACACAAAAGTTCATATAATAAATCAGGGTACAAGTATTCAAATATGCTTGAATTGGTTCATACAGATGTGTGGTGTCCTTCAAGGGACAATAGCATAAATGGATCCAGATATTATGTGTTATTTTTTCGATGATGAAACCAGATGGATTACTTTATATGTAATCAAGGACAAATCAGAAGTGTTTAAGACATTTAAGCATTATCATGCTTATGCAGAAAGGATTACAAGACAAAAGCTCAAGAGGTTGAGATCAGATGGAGGGGGAGAGTATTTCTCTAAAGAGTTTGATGTTTATTTGTTGCAAGTATAAAGAGAGAAGTAACTTGTAGGTACTCCCCTCAACAAAATGGAGTTTCAGAAAGAAGGAATAGAACTCTTGTAGAGTTTGCAAGAGCAATGATGAAAGAAAAGAATTGTCCAAATTACTTATGGGAAGAAGTTATCAACACTACAACATACATTGTGAATAGGTTACCTTGTAAAGCTTTGCATGGAAGAACACCTTATGAAGCATGGTGGGGTAAGAGACCTACTCTTGATCATTGTAAGGTATTTGGATGTTTAGCATATGATTATGTTCCTTCACAATTGAGACATAAGTTAGAACCCAAAGCAGAGAAGTATGTGTTTATGGGGTATGATGATAGACAGATGGGTTACAGATTCTGGAGTCCATCCACAAAGCAATTTCTTGTTACCAAAGATGTTACATTTGATGAGCAAAGTACATGGTATACAGGGTCAAGAAATTATTATGCAGATGTTAAAGAAGTACAAAGGAAAGGGAAGACAAAAGTAAGTGTGTATGAAGAAGATATTGATGATGTTGATTATAAAAGTAAATTACACGACAATGTTGAAGATGGGTCAAGATTTGATCCAGAATCAAATGTGGCTGAGACTTCAAGAAGTGTAGAGGTCAGAAGATCCTTGAGAGAAAGAAAAGAACCTATCAAGTATAGCTATGATACATCTTTCCTAACAACAAAAGACTATGCTTACATTGTGAAGATAGAAGAGGATCCAATCACATATGAAGAAGCTAAAGGCTGCAAACAGAATTGGGAGAAGGCAATGCAAGAAGAGTATGATGCTCTACTTGAAAATGAAACATGGGAGTTAGTGCCAAGACCAAAGAATCAGAAGGTTATTGGATGTAAGTGGGTAGATAAAACAAAAAGGTTTGCAGATGGAAAAGTGTCTAGATACAAGGCTAGGCTTGTGGTCAAAGGTTATGCCCAAACTTATGGGGTAGATTATGATGAAACCTTTAGTCCTATTGCTAAGATGTCTACAATTAGATCATTGATTGTTATTGCTGCTTGTAAAGGATGGAAGTTATCACAATTAGATGTGAAGAATGCATTCGTGAATGGATACATTGCAGAAGAAGTGTACATGGAGCAACCAGAAGGCTTCATGGATTCAATTGGATCAGATTATGTGTGTAAGCTCAAGAGAGCTTTGTATGGTTTGAAGCAGGCCCCAAGGGCATGGAATTACAGGCTTGTTAAGTTCTTGAATGAATGTGGATTTCAAGCATCAAAGGCAGATAGTAGCTTGCTAGTGAAGGCAAGTGAAAATGGACACATATACATGTGTATTTATGTTGATGATATTCATGTCACAGATACAGATGCTCAAGGAATCAAGGAACTTAAGAAACAAATAGACAAGGAGTTTAAGATAAGTGATTTGGGAAACTTATCTTATTTCTTAGGAATGCGGATTGTGTATACTCAACATGGAGTATATGCTACACAAGAGAGATACTTGAAGAGTCTTCTGATCAAGTTCAACATGGAAGATTGCAAGCCTTCAACCACACCATTCGAGGTAAATCATAAGCTAAGCAGATATGGAGGTGAAGAATTCAATGATATGAAGAAATATTAGAGTTTGGTAGGTATTCTAATCTATGCTACCTTGACAAGGCTAGATCTATCATATACAATACGTGTGTTATCACAATTTATGCACTGTCCAAAGAAGACTCATTGGATTGCAGCTCAAAGGGTACTTAGATATATCAAAGGAACCTTAAGTGAAGGTTTGTGTTATGGATTTACTTCTGCTACAAGAATCAAAGTGTTTAGTGATGCAGATTGGGCAGGTGATTCAGATGATAGAAGATCTACTCATGGGTATCTCTGTTATATTGGAGATAAATTAGCTCCTTGGTGCTCAAAGAAGCAACATACAGTTGCTTTGTCATCTACAAAAGCTGAGTATAAAGGAATGGTAGAGGCTGCAAAAGAAGTGATATGGTTAAAGAACTTGTTGAAGAGTTTTGGAACTGATCAAAGTACTCCAATTATTTTTGGAGACAATATGAGTTCATTATATTTGGCAGCTAACCCTCTTTTTCATGCCAGGACTAAGCACATAGAGATTAAGTATCATTTCTTGAGGGAAAAGGTACTTGCTAAAGAGATTGAAGTGTTGTATACTTCAACAAAAGAACAAGTGGCAGATATGTTGACAAAAAGTTTGGATGGACCTAAGCTACAGAGGTTCAAAGAGATGGCATGAGTAAAGAAGAATGGAATAATCACAATTAGTGATTGAGGGGGAGCTCTTGGAACAAAACAATCACAAATTGATGATTACAAAGATCTTGAAGCAAGTCAATGATCAAGTTGAGGTTCAAGAAGTCATTTGAGAAAGCGAAGAGATTTGAGAAGTGAAGCTTGTATACATATGTACATTACATATGGGAATTCTTGTATTATGAGTATAGATGATCCTTAGGATGATAAGGAATAATGTAATAGACTCAAGATAAGTCTAGAATCATATGTATATAAGTCAATGATGTAAAGAAATACATGTGAGAGTCATTAGAAGACAAGTGTCATAGAGATAGATGAGAAGAGAGTCATCTTCAGAAAATAGCAACGAGTATTTCAAAGATTTCTCTTAGTCTGATCATATGGATCAGAAATCCTTTTGGACACATCTAATCTAGAAGCTAATGAATCTATGTTCAAAGTTTCATGGTCTAAGTCCTCTCATGATGTGAGTATGATCAAGAGGAACATGTGTATGTAAAGTCTACAGATAGACCTCTTAGAGTCGCGCACTTTTCCGTGTCAATATTTTGCTTAAATCTCAGTGCTCAGTGTAAAGTTTTTGATGAGTGAGCATTCAAAATCTAAGTTAGAAGGTAAGGAAGCTATGGCTGAAATAATTTAGCAAAACGGGATCTGTGCCATGAGAAATCAATCTTAGAAGTTACCTACGTCAAAGTCGCTTGTTCACGAAGACAATTTCTGATATACTTTTGATTTTAAGGATCAAATTAAAGTTTTAATGATTCTTTTGAAGGAATAATGGTTGATATGATTGCAGAAAGGTAGTGTGGAGATATTCACATCTTTGGTTTGAAGAAATCTGAAGATATGTGTAGGTAATGAAGTCAATCATTGAATCAGACTATTGAAGAATGAAGATTTTCACTCAGAGAAGTGAAAGTTGAAAGTTTTGATAAATGAAGATAACATTTGTGTAAAGTTTGATCCATAACTGACATATAGGTGATCTTAAATCAGTATAGATGAAACCTTTGGATATTTAGAGGTCTCCAACAACTTATCATGCAATTTGATGTTTGTTGGTCAACTTGATGACCTTGCTTACAAGGTGGTCTTCTATGCTTAGTGCTTTTGCATATAAAAGGGCAATATGTTTATTGCAAAAGGAAGTAAAGTTCACTCACTTTATTCCTATCATAGAAAGAAAACTAGTTAGCTATTACTGAACAACACATGGTTGTTTATAATTTGGCAAAGATTTTCAAGAATTGGTAAGGGTTTTGAGCTATGCTTGACATGGAAGTGCTCTAAACTCAAGTATAGCTTATCTTTTGGAGATTAGATTTCTCCATCAACATGGTACCTAGTTTTTATGTGACTTGGCTCCTGGCAAGAAGGCCATTCGCACTAAGTGGGTATACAAGCCGAAGTGTAAACGTGATGGAACAGCTGACAGCTCATTGCATCACTCCGAGGGGGATATTTGTTGATATATTTCGATAGTGATGTGTGTGAAGGTTATGGAGACTTAGAAAATTAAGATAGATTTATGGAAGTATGAAACACTCAAAGAACTACTAATCACAAAGATAAATCCATGAAAATTCCACACTTTAGATAAGTCTTCTAAACTTCTATCCTAAATTCCTACTCACTAGAGAGCTCTAAAAGCTATACAAAAAATATGTATCTTACATACCATTATGAGGAGGACTCTTCCTCATTTTCTAGATCAAATGAAATAATGTATACTACTATATTACAAGATTTTCCCTTTTTTTTCTTTCACAAAAGATGTCTTTCCAACATTCTTCCTCTCCTTGCCTTTTTTCATTCTTGACAAAACTTTGTGGTGGCCTTGATTACCATCTTATCTTCCTTTCGTAGACCTGAGCCACTAGATCATGGCTTTCTCTTTCTTTGATGTGCAAGTCATTCACCATCTCAAAAAGTGCTTTTCTCCATTGTACATCTACAGTAGGTTTATGTATTACATCTTTTTTTACGTATTTTGTGTAAGTCATTTCATAGGTTGTCAATCTAGCCTTCATTACTAATGATAATGTGTTACATATCTTTCAATCTCTTTCAAAAAATCCAAATTCAAAAGCATTCTCACAAATTTGTACTTAATGGCTACCCATGAATATGATTATGTTATAATATGACATTAAAGAAATTCTAACTATGGTCTTACTAAAGTGAAAAAGAAATGCATCTGATGGTGAGTTTAAGCCTATGTAGTTCAAGGTTCTTATAGCTATATATGTGAATGTTTCTGTACAAGTGATTATCAACTTTAGAATTCTCATTGTTAATATACAAGTAGGATCATTCTTATCCTTGAGATTATCAACTATAGCATTGCATGTAGTAATCATGTATGCTCTTGGTGGCCATGTTCCTTTCAACGGTCCATTATCTTTGGAAACTTTAGCCATTTTGTTGAGATGTCACAATATTTTCTCATTTGCTAAAACTTTGGCCATTTTCTTCTTCTTGCAACTAGAAAAAAAGGTGGATCGATGTTTAATTGTAGTGGATCCTTTGTCCAAATATCTTGCATTCTTTATTTCTATCTAACCACTTATTTCTCTAGGAAGGATTAGCTTTCTTGAATAATTATTTTGTTTTTTCTATGTCTTCTTCATATTCTGAAAATTCATGAGGTTTTGTGCCAACTCTATTAGTTTAATAATACTTTTTCTCTCTAGAACCATACAAAATGGAATTTCTAGACCATCCATAGCCCACTAATGGTGGTATGGGCTGACTTCATGTTCTAATGCAAATTCACAATCTTAACTTCATATTGATTATTTATCTTTTTGACATACTTCATCCTAACTTCATGATCAATGAGCACGTGACGTATAAATGCATCCAAATCTTCATCAATTGTCTCTAATTCTCTCTGATATTCTACATGTTGTTCTTACATAGGAGAAGGTATTCTTTATGTACTTTATGATCTTTCTTGAACCACATCTTCAATGATCACATCTTTCACCTAAACAATAGCTTTTGCCTTCCAACTTTCAATTTCTTTTAGCATTTATGTTCCTTGTTGCTTCTGAGTAGCTCTCCATTTTTCAATTCTTTCATTGAGGTTACTATAACCTGTCATAGCTATAGTAGCATGTGTGCTTGCTTGAAATTCCAATTCCTTTTGCATCTTTTAGTTCTTCTTTCATCTTCTATATTTCTTGATTTAATGCTTCTATCTTTGTACTCTAACTCTTTGTTTTACTTGATTCTACTTTCAGCTGACCCACCTCCATTACAATTCCATTAATTTCTTTATTACCTTTAATGATTACCAAATAAGAGCTCTAGAGGACTCTATTTTTTGACTCTAATCTTTTGACATCCTCTTCCATCTTTTTTATAGTTTTAAATTGCTTTTCACACCGGAACATCATATTGATTCTCTTCTTCATATCCTTTTTTTTTTCTCTTCTTCTTCTCGACTTGAAACTTCCTTCACTTCTATGTCATGAACTTCTTCATTATGTTGAATATCATCCAGAATATTCTAGATTTCTTCTACTATATTTTTCATATTTTTGTCCCTCTTTTTCTATTGCTTTACTTTTTCTTTCATTGGGGTCCACCACCTTAACTGAAATATTCTCCTTCCTCTTATGTTTCCTCCTTATCTTCATTCTCGTCTGTGACTGAGAAAGTTCCTTCTGAGTCTTTTTCTCCTATAGTGTTTTCCACACATAAGCTACCCTCCTCAAACTCCATGATCTTCATTTACCCTTTTGTCTCTTTAATTTGGACTCTCATTTACTTACTAGGAGTATTGGGTTCTGATAGATTCAAACTGATTAGAAGAAATCCTTCTAAGTCTATGTTAGATTAAGCACTAGAGTTGCCTTTAGATACAATGGTTTGGACTCCTTCTAACACCCTTACTTCTTCTTTATCACCTTCCAATCTATGGATCAATATGGATCTACTAACTATTTTTCCTTCCTCTAGATCTTCTTTATCTTGTGTCCTCTTGGATCCCTTCCCCTTCCTTTTCAGCTTTGTTTCTTCACTTTTCCTCTTTACTAAAACCACCATTGTTGTCCTCTTTTCCGCAGGTCCCCTAAAGCTCTTTGAAATAATACAATAATACAACTTCCTTTTTTACAAAGACTACGTCTCAATTTGCATTTTTCATCTACTCATGGAGGTCTTCATCATGTTTCATTTCTTCTTATGTCTAGTTGATGTCATTGGTAGATTAATCTTCTAACATTTTTTGATATTGAGCCTCATATAAAGCTCCTTTGTCATTATCTTGAATTAAATATGAATAAACATTTTCTGTGCTGGTTTGTGGAGGATGAGGCTCTTATCAGCCTGAAATTTATTTTGCTCCATTTTTAGCTCTTCCTTAGTGGATTCCTCCATTTCTATCTGCAGCTTCCTTGTATCTACTTTCCTTTTCTTGAGGGGATGTGGTACTTCCATCACTATTTTTCCCTTTTTTTGCCAACCTCTTTTGTAGACACTTTCTTTACTAGATTTTTGACTCGTATCATTTCTTCTATGAATATCTGCACCTCTCTAGCCAAGAGCACTTTATTTCAATCCCCAAAACATGGTAAATGATTTTTGTCAACCACTGAACTCCATTTATAAATTTATTGGAATATGAGTTCATAGCTTGTTCCTTCAATTTTTCATCTATGTAGGGAGATATATCCACTACTCCAAAGGGTTCAATTTTATCCTTGGTTTTTAGCATTACCATAGTTAATAGTTTATGTGGAAAAGTGTATCTTGGTAGCCTTAGAAAACATAACACCCAAAGGAGCATTTTGCTTGCAAGTTCCTCATTGGGCTTGTCCTTAAAATTGAGAATTTGGTATAACTTGTATAGGTTGTTGCATTCTTTTTCACAAAACTTGTTGGATTTTGAGATCTCCGAAAGCATGCAAACAACACAAGGAAGAAGAAGATGCTTGGAGCACAACACAGAATAGTGAATGTATTACCAATAGAATGTACAAAGATAAGTAGCCCATTGGGGTAATAGGCATATATACAAGGTGAGTGGAAAAAACCTCTTAAAGAGGGAAAAAAACACCCTAGTAGTTCTAGAGTGTTCACACACATCACTACCTAAATATATCAATAAATCCTCCATAGGAGTGATGTAATGAATGAAGAGCTGGCACTCATGTATAAGGAAGTGCTAAGCTATGTGGAATCAATCTACAAAAAGTAAGAATCCATTCAACGGTTTTTTATTTACAAGAAGATATTTCATATCCAACTTACCCCTTACTATTGTTGATATAATTTGATATGGAATCCATCCATTAGGGGCAGCCAATTTCTCTACTAAAAAGGCATATTTGATCAGTTTTTTTTTTCTACTTTGGGGTTGTCCTCTCCAATCATTATAACATAAAAGACTAACAACCACAAATTTTATAAGGAGTGTATTTATCACATCAATTCCACCTTTGTGTGTTTATAATCCCTCGATGAGAGAATTTCAAGTTCTAAAGCTTGACAAATCATGAGAAAACAACTCCTGAATCTTATTGTTAAGCACTTAGGCTGAGAATAGATCTATCAAAGTTTATTACACACATTAAAAGACAAATCTCTGAAAATAAATCCAGGGAACTATTCAGCAATGTTACTTCCAAATCAATAAGAAGGCAAAGTGATGAGATCTACATTGAAGCGCTCTCTAACTTCTTCCATTAATCAAATGAATCAAACTGCTTACAAGTGGGCTTTCATTCTCTTTCATACCATATTAACTGTCCGCATTCACACTTAACATTTATTCCTTCCACTTTCTAAGCTAAACATACATACTCTAGAAAGCTCAAAAAATCTTTAATAAAATACATAAGGTTGATAAGATAATGAGGAACTCTCTTCTTGACTTTTACAAAAATTGGAATAATTTAGAATGTCTAAAATACACATTTTTCTTTCCATTCATAAATGTTTTAGTAAGAGTAGCTCTTAAAGACTCATTTGGTACTTATTCCAATATTCTTCCGCTCTTTCTCTTTGGTCATCCTTGACAAAATTACTTTGTAAAATTTGCAATGCTTGTTATTTCGTTTGTACACATGTGAAATGGGATAATGGCTTTGCCTTTCTATGATATTGACATCATTAACCATCTCAAAAAGTGCATTTTCGCATTGTACAACTATTTTATGTTTGTCAATTGCATCCTTCGTTAAATATTTTGTGTAGAATGCTTCATATATAGTTAGTCTGGATCTCATCATTAATGATATTCTTCCAAACCTTCTAAATCTCTTTCAAAATATCCACTATGAGAACCACCTTCATATATCCATAGATTCTCACCCCCCATAATAGGGGAATTAAAACATATAATAGGCATTATACATATTTTGTCAAGGGATTCGCTAATGTAATGAAGTAGTGCACTTGTAGGGGAATTAAACCATATAAAATTTAGAGTTCTTACATCTATATCTATAAAGTTTTCAATGCAATCAATCATGAGCCTTAAGATCTTGACTTTAGAGATCTATAAAGGTTTCAATTAAAGCAATTATGAGCCTTAAGATCCTGACTTTCAATATACAATTTAGATCATTCAATTCAACCAAATCGTATATTATCACTCTACAAGTTGTGTCTATATATTGTTTGGTTGGCAATGCACCTTCCTTTGGTCCTGCAATTTTAGGAAAAGTGTACCATCTAGATGGAATAACACCTTCTTTTCTAAAAATTGATGGATCCCTCTTTGGATTTGGACAATATGTTGGGTTAATCTTCAAATGATTTGGTATCTCCAACCATTTCTTTATACACTCATGTTTTTCTAGCCACTTATTCCTCAACGTTGGATTAGATTTCTTAAGAATATCTTTTGTGACTACCGTTTATTCATTGTATTTTGAGAATTCATTGGCAATAACTTCTACTATTGGAATTTGATCATTCTTTATACTTTCCATCACCATGCAGAATGGAATTCAAATACATTTATAGCCATGCCAATTCTGATAATGGTATTAAATTTTTCTAGTATATTCCATCGTTGCTTCCATGTCAACCATTACTTTTAAAATAAATTCTTTTGATTCTTCATGTTTCTAATACTTGATTCTTGTGACTCATCTCTATTTTCCACTTCCATATCACCAACACTAAATTTGTCCTTTCTTCTTTCCAAGACATTCTTGCTTCCCCTACTTGTGCATGTTGTTGGCACTCAAGGTCAAGTGCAAGCATAGGAACTCTTCAAATAAGTGGACACACAAGAAGAGGATCAAGTAGGGAGCTCCAAGAAGCACACATCAAATTTTCAGAAGAAATCCCTATAAAGATAGTGATTTTCATCACTAAAAGCCATTGTAAATACCATTTCGTATTTTTGTAATTGCATTTTGTTCAAGCTGAGGAGTCCTCTAGCTTGAGGAGTCTTAGAAGTATAATCCTACCAATTTTCATAATTTTTAGACTCCCTTTGAGCCCTCAAATAAGCCCTAGAACCTAATTTTTAACTAGGTTGGACACTAGGTCTGTACAAGGCCAAAACTAGTCAAAAAACTATAAAAAGAGCTAGAGATTTCATTTTTGGTGTTAGCTGGTTAGAAGGTTGGCTTGTTCGTGTTTTAAGCGATGTAAGAGAGCTCTTTGCAATAGAAAGCTTTCCATTGTTCCTCTCTTGGATCTTGCCTTATGTGTGTGTGTATGTGTGTGCATGTTAGTGCACTTCTCACTCACACATTTGTGCCTTCACATGCTCATGGTCTTCATACAAGTCCTCATTTCTCCATGGATTAACAAGTAAAGGAGGTGGTGCTTACACTTGAGCTACAACAAATTTTGGCAATGTTGTTGGGGAGAGAGCTTCGAGGATGAGCATTGTGACGGTAAGATCGTGGATGTGCAATGTTGGAAGGTAAAAAAACAGTCATTTTCTATTCAGTTTTTTCTTTTTCTTCTCCATCTTCATCATCATCATCTTCGTCCATCTTCATCTTCACAAATTTTTTTGTTTTTGATCATATATGCACTATTTTCACTTCATTTCTCATTTGTGGGAGTGGAAGAGGGAGAGAGAGAGAGACACAGAGGCAAAGTATGGGTGTGTGCAAGTTTGTGTGATTTTTTTGACCTCTGTGTGACACACAGGCCTCAGTGCTGAAGTTTGAAGTTCCCGCCAAAAATCTCATAAAATCACGATTCTCTGGTGAAAATCGCGATTCTATAAAAAATTCGAATTATTTGAAAATCGTGATTCTCTCATTATTGCAATTTCCTACCTAAAATCTTTCTAAAATGAGAACATGATTTTGAGGTCATTCTTAGAATCGTGATTCTCAGGTTGTGCTCAAAATCGTTATTCTCTCATTTTTTTCAAAAAACATGATTCTCCAGTCATTCTCAGAATCGTGATTATTTGGCAATTCTTAGAAAACACAATTTTCAGTCAAAATTGTGATTTTCAATTCAAAAGTACGATCCTAAGCAAAAACACAATTCTTAGGCAAAACTCAATTTTCAATCAAAATTGCAATTTTCAGGTCAAAAACACGATTTTGGCAAAACATGATTCTGAGTCAACATCGCAATTTTCTAATCACTCTCAAAATCACAATTTTTACAAAACACGATTCTCAAGAAAAACACGATCTTGAGGTCGTTCTCAAAATCATGATTTTTAGCGTGTCTCAAAAACACGATTCTCTGTCAGGATCGTGTTTTTCACGATTCTCTCTTAGGATCACGTTTTTTGGGGTCCTGATTTCCAAGTTGTCTCAAGATCACGATTTTCAGTCAAAATCGTGATTTTCTCATAGCATTCTGTTTGCCTCTTTTGACCCCCATAATCCTAACTCGACATAACTTTCTCATACAAAATCCATTTGTTCTGATTTTGGGTTCATCCAAAAGCTTGTTTTGAGTACTACAAAAACATTGATAGCTATGGTAAAACTTTTATGTGGATTTATAGATATAATATTTTAAAGCTCACCCTAAGGTGGGACTAGGAAACCAATGGATCTCCAAAGGAATTTTAGCAATACAAAGGGGGATTTTGGGACCAAAAGACAAAGCTTATGAACCTGAGATCTGGTAGACACCTAGGCAAGGATAAACAAATCATTAGATCTTCTGAAGCTACTGTCAACCATACAACTAGGTCTTGGGCACAACAACTAAGTGGTTATCCTTACATACTAAGTTTGGACACAAGTGATTCAGAAATGTCTTTAAGCATGGAAAGACCCATAGGTAACTTAAGCACTACCTATTTATACACACTTGAAGGTCCCTGTAAGACACAATTGGAGTATATCAAGACCAATTGATTAGGTGCTTGCATCTACGAGGACGGCTTGAGAAGATCTATGGTCCAACTCAAAAATCCTGATCAACCCTTCAGATTTGAACACCCAGTGGTTAAATTCAAAGAAAGTTCATACATTGATAAGCAAGGAACCATGTATGTGGTCACTAGCTTACCAGATAGGACATATGAGTTTGGAAACATCATCCCTCAGAATGAGATAGGATACCTAGAGCAAGCAGATGTAGGATGAGAACCCAAGACTCCTAGAGGTAAGTCAATTTTGACCAGAGTGATCACTCGAGATTGGATCCCTCAAGACAACAAAAGTATAGAACTATTCTTGAATAGAGAAACGGAGAAAGCATTTTGGAGATTCAAGCCAGATCAACCTAACCCAATAATCAACCTCTATGAATTCAAAGACCCTGAGACACCATGCAAGGTTGTATATCTAGATAACACACTCAAAAGAATGTTCTCGATAACAAAGCATGATAGGCATGCATACACTTGGCAAGGGGAATTGATTTTCCCTCCACCAAAGATCTAATGTCTCCCATGGCCTCCAAGGAGCAAGATCATCCTAGGCTGATAAAACCCCGAGGGAAAGAACCAGAGAGAGGCTCGAGGTAATTTTTGCACACACGATGGGTAGAGACATATCAGGATTTGAACATGAAAGACTAGAAAGAGAGAGACATAGAGCACATAGACATCAAAGAGATGAGCATGATTTTCCATTGCCTAGACCAGGGGAATACCAAAGAACCCTTAGACCCTCTCAAGTGGTCAAGGTAATGAAGAACTACTTTGATGGTTCACGAGATCCTTATCATCATGTGGCTGAGTTCAAACAAGTGTTAAGAGTTGAACAGGTCAAGGAATTGTTCACCGAGTTTGAGGCATTTGGTTTAACTCTCAAGGCTACTGCCTTAGCTTGGTTTCAACCCTTGAATAGTTGTAACTATTGAGATATAGGTCCACTACTATACAAATTCATTGTAGAATTTCCAAGACTGGTATCAAGCATAACACATCATCCTTGATCCATAGTTTCAAGCAAACACCCCAAGAAATAGTGTGACTTGCACGAAGACGGTTTTGATAGTACTTAGAAAGATGCCCTATTCTAGAGTTATCCACACTAGCCAAACAAGTCGCCTTGTTTTTAGATGGCTTACTAAGCACCAAGTTAGGATCATATGTTTACTTGAAAGAGCCTAAGTCCATATAAGAGTGTGTGTGGATGTGTATTGACATAGAAGACAACTTGGGTGAGGAAGTAGAATTTTCCAAACTCTATAAGGATTCAGACAGTTCTACGAGGCTCGACTTCAAGAAGGGCCAAGAATATCAAACCTAGACAAGCACCAAAATTGTAAATTCAAAGGAAGGAAGCAAAGGAGGTCAAAAGAAAAAGAAAAGAAAAGCAGTAAAACAAGAAGAGGAGGAATCATTGTTTGAAGTACTAGAGAATTTCAAGAAATATGAAGTGGAAGATAGGAAAATTTTGGTACGAATGCCTAAGAGAGAGGCCATCATCAGAGAAGCATATGATAATAAATAAAAGACCAAAACAATTATTGTAACCATTGAAGATAATGAAGATCGATGTACGTAC
The DNA here is from genome assembly GCA_020310875.1 of Ceratopteris richardii. Classification (NCBI taxonomy): domain Eukaryota; kingdom Viridiplantae; phylum Streptophyta; class Polypodiopsida; order Polypodiales; family Pteridaceae; genus Ceratopteris; species Ceratopteris richardii. The sequence continues at coordinate 13,594,468 of CM035436.1, forward strand.
ATAGGAGAAGACCCAAGTGCAGAAGAAGAAGCAGAGCTTGTAGCTCTTTTAAGGGAATACATGGATGTGTTTGCATGGCACTATAGAGACTTGAAGGGAGTAGATATGAAAATATGCTCTCATATCCCCATGATAGCTGATGTCAAGCCCACTAAACAAAAGCCCTACACATATAATGACACTTATGCAACAAAAATGAAAGAAGAAATTGACAGGTTGATTGAAGCTGGATTTATCTATGAGATTGAGCATACTAAATGGGTGTCTCAGATTGTAGTAGGGCCCAAGAAGAATGGGAAGTTGCATGTGTGTATTAACCTTAAAAAAGTTAATGTGGCTACGATTGGAGATAGTTATCCACTTCCAATCACCGAACATTTATTGGTGTGTGTTGCACGCAAGGAATTTTATAGCTTCCTAGATGGATTTTCAGGTTACAACGAAGTGGCCATTGCCCTAGAAGATCAACACAAAATGGTGTTTGCCATAGAATGGGGAATCTTTGCATTTCTTGTGATGCCATCTAGGCTCACCAATGCACTAGTAACATTCCAAAGGCTCATGTGTCATGTCTTCAAAGAGTTCTTGCAAAAGAGCTTAGAAGTATATGTGGACGATTTATGTGACCATTCCCAAGAAAGAAGATACCACATCCCTAAGCTCAGACAAATCTTCAACAAGTGTAGAGAATATCGAGTGTGCCTGAACCCAAAAAAGTGTGTGTTCATGGTACGTCAAGGTAAGATCCTAGGTCATATTGTTTCTAAGAATGGAATATCAACAAATGAGGACAAAGTCAGAGCGATAGCACAGTTGCCAAGGCCAAGGAATGTTAACGAGGTACAAGCTTTTATGGGCCATTGTGGATATTACTGTAGGTTTAGCCACATGTACGCAATCATAGCCAAACCTCTTTATGACTTGTTGACAAAGTTTGAGTGGAACGACCAATGCAAAAATTCCTTCAATGAGTTGAAGAGACATTTGTGCATAGCACCAATACTAACCACTACTGATTGTAATAAACCATTCCATGTCCATGTAGATGCATCCAATCAAAACAATAGGATGTGTGCTAGCACAACCTACAGGTGAAGGAAATCTAGATTTTCCTATAGCATATGTGAGTAGACAACTAAACGCATCAGGATGAAACTATACAACAACCAAAAGAGAAGGCTTAGGCATGGTATATGCTGTAAAGACGTTTAGAAACTACCTATTGGCAAACAAGTTCAAGTTTTTCACTGATCATCAAGCTTTATTATATTTGGTCAATAAACCTTGCACTATAGGATGCTTAGTAAGATGGTTCCTCTTACTAATGGAATATGATTTTAAATTTGTTGTCAGGAAAGGTAGGACCCACCTCAGAGCAGACGATCTTTCTTGCATCACTTCAGGAGAGTCACCGCAAGGGGTGTTTGATGAGTTGCCCGATGCTTATCTGTTCAATTTAGAAGTTGTTCCTAAATGGGCAAATAAGTTGGTACCAGTCCTAACCTTTGGCCCCGTGCATAAGGATGTGAGAACAAATAAAGAAAAAATTGTACAATCACAAAACTATCAAATATTGACATGGATTATGTACAAACAAGGTAGAGAGGTTGTATTAGCTTGTTGTGTATAGGACCATGAACATAGTAGTTGGTTGCGGCAAGCCCATGAAGGATTTCTAGGGAATCACTATTCTAAACAATGAACATTGCAAAATCTAAAATGTTTAGGAGTGTATTGGCCTATTATGGATAAAAACGTACATGAGTGGATTAAGAATTGACCATTGTGCCAGGGAAAACCCCTAGTGGAGCATGCTACCCATTATCATGTGTCGATAATTCCAAAATGGAGCACTCCATTGGTAGAATTAATGAGATCAAGAACACTACCAGACAAGGCTAGTCTAGCATGAAAATGGAGCATGGAGCAAGAGGCTCAGGACTATGCCTTAGTAGGAGACAACCTATATCGAAGAGGCAAGAATGGTTACTTAAGACTATGCATTCATGAATCAAACTATTCTTAGAAACTGCACATAGTGGCATTGCAGCTGGACACTTTGGTCTTGATCAAGTAATAAAGACCATTCTATTCTCAAGACTTTGGTGGCCGACTCTTCATATGGATGCACATACCTATGTGAAGAAATGTGACACATTCCAAGGTGCCCAATATCCGATCAGAAGAGACAATATGCCTTTAAGTCGAATGATGGGAGGACGTGCATTCTCGAAGTGCGGTATAGACTTCGTAGGTCGTATTAATCCCCCAGCTAGAAACCCCCAACCACAAATTACCTTACAAAGTGGGTGGAAGTAAAAGCCACTACAAAGAATGATTCTCAAACAACAGCTAAATTCTTATTCGAGAACGTGTTCACTAGATACAGGTCACCAATAGAGTTAGCAAGCGATAGAGGCACACACTTCTTGAATGAAGTCATTGAAAACCTTCTCCGAGAATTCTTCTTGATACATAAGAAGTCTGCTCCTATCATCCACAAGCTAACGGACAAGCCGAGAGCACAACTAAGATCCTATGTAATGTATTCACAAACTTGTAAATAATAAATGCTCTGATTGGGATATACAGCTTCATCATGTTGTTTGGGCTTATTGAGCTGCCTATAAAACGATACTCAATGCTACCCCATTTCAGATAGTTTTTGGACCGAACGTTATGCTATGATTAGATTTCCTAATTCCAGTTTTAAAAGTAGCACAAGAGTATGCGTGGAATAGACACAAGTTTTCCTCCAGGATCTTTGATCTAGAACGCTTAGGTGAGATGAGGCTACGAGCAACAGCAGGCATCTATGCTGCAAAGAAAACACAAAAAGGCATACTTTGATGCACACATCAAGGATAAAGGATTGAAAGAGGGAGACCTAGTGTTGGTTTACACACTAAGGAAGCATGCTCGTAAATTGGAAAAAAGAGGATATGGACCCATGGTTATTAATAGAATTTCCACTAGTGGTGCAGTTCAATTGGCCACCCTAGAAGGTGACATCTTGCAAAGCTATCTTAGTGGCTGTCGAGTCAAGCTATATCAAGAACCTCTTACAGAGGATATGCTAATGAGACTCAACATTGGTAAGAAGTGAAAAGAAGAAGAGTTAAGGGTAAGAGAAGAAGCATAGGCAGAGGCTAGATAGTGCATTAGGCGAAATAAGTTAAGGTGACTAAGCCTAGATGTCAATCCCAAGGCCCCAAGATATCACATGGCAATGAGTCAAAAATCAAGTGCAATTGCTCCTCGAATAATTGATCGATGTCCCTTTGTGACCCTAGAGGTAGGACGAGGACAAAATGTAAGGGCTATAAGAGTGTTGATTGACTTGGGTGCAACAACTAGTGTAGTTAAATTTTCTTACTCCCAAGATGTGCAATTGAGCATCAATCCAATAGAAGCCTATCTCATATGATTGGGAGGTGTGGAAAACCCTTGTTTGGGCGAGGTAGAGCTTCCCATCTAGCTTCAAGATGTTCCAATGAGAGTCAAAAGGCTAATGTGTCAAGATGAGGATCTTACGGCACCACTTGTCTTGGGTCAAGATTGGATCTATGAACATGCAGTCAACTTAAACCTAAAAAGTCAACTTCTTCAGGTTTGGGTACATGAACACTGCATTACATTAGAATTAGAGAGCTGCATGCTGACAAATCCAAGTGTCACACGTTCTCTTAGTTCTTCTAAGACGAATCTTATAGAAGAAGATGTTGTATGTGTCAAAAGCTCTATGATGCAGAAGGAGTCAATCATGGAAGAACAAGCTCGAAGGCAAGTGGATCTCTCTTCTTCTTCAAAGACTAATGTAGCCATAGTAGTTCCACCACAAAGGCAAGCACAAGAGTTCAAGACAACAGCTATATCAAATAGAAAGGCACCATTCAACAAGAAAGGAGTTTCAGGCATGAAGCAGATCTAGGTACATAAAGGAGGACAAACACTGGCTTTGCTGCCACAATTCCCATCCAAGCAAGCCAACCAAGCAAGAAGACGAACGAAGAAACTAGGAAAATCTCAACCACAAGGTATCTGACAAGTTTGGGTGCCTACAGAATTAACTACACTTCAACAAGGATAACTATAAATATGGGTACCCAAGAAGCTTTTACATACACAACAACATATGCTCTCCCACATGAGAAGAGTCTGAACAAAGAAGCCAAGGTGAGGCAAGGGTCAGAAGCAAACACCAAGACCAAAAGTAGACCAACTGACCTCTTCAACAAGAGTTAGAAGACCAACAACAATGGTATGATTATGGAAGCCAAAAGCACTAGTAGCCCCCGTAGAACCAAAGAACCAGCCACGCAGGATACAGAATTTAAGAAACCATCTAAAGATGAAGAAGCCCAAGTTGATCTCTACGCAATCGAAAATGATTCTCAAATGGATCCCTATAAGGAGGAATGATCAATTGTCATCTCGAGGTCCAATGGACACCTCTAACTAAAGCTTGCATCAATGTCCCCAAGTAACATTAGAAGCCTCGACATGTGACAACCATGTGCTCCTTGCACAACCCTATCTTTTGCACCATTCAGGTCACACGTTTCCAAAGTAGCTTCAATATAGGGCAACATTGCACGGCCGTGCATAGACACATTTGAGAATCCTAGGCACATGAGACACATTTGACATATGTACATTATTTTATTGATACACAAACAAAAAAATAAGAAAAGAGAGAGAGAGAGAGAGAGAGAGAGAGAGAGAAAGAGAGAGAGAGAGAGAGAGAGAGAGAGAGAGAGAGAGAGAGAGAGAGAGAAAGCTTGTTCCCAATTTTGGATCATGGAACATGAATGAGTCATGCTTAGTTGAAGATGGAATTGTTGATGACTGGGAATTTATCAGTTTGGATAGAAGTGTGTCTCAACTAGCAGACGATACTCCTACTTATGGTGAGCTAAAGAGATTATGTGAAACTAATCTTGGTGTAGTTACCAATGCTGTTTGTCAAGGAATATAAAGAAATTCAATTCTCAGTATTTGGAAAATGTTGCTTTCAGGAGAGGGAATAGGACCAGATGCTCGAAGAATCTCATCAGTGGACAATCAATAAGGGCATTCATCGACAATGATAGACCAGCCCATGGTCAAACACGAAGAGATAAACATCGATCCACTATTCACCATGGTAAGAATCCTTACTTTGGCAACACCATAACCATGATAGATTAGGAAACCTCTTCGTCAGCATACCCTTGAACACTTAGCTCAAGACCTCCACTTTTCATACCACACTTCTTCCAATGCATTTTTTGAGTATGCATGCATAGGGACACATTTCAAGGCTGTGCATAAGGCACATAGTTTCTTCAACCCATGCACTGACACACTAAACCATCACTCCTTATGGGTTACAATTACTTGGCATGACTACTATGAATATCATCTTTGAAACATCGAGAGGACATTAAGTTTACAACAACAATAGCAACGAGGCAATCCACCACCAATAGGTGCTCTAAATCAACATGGACAACCTCTTTGCAGCACCTAGCAAATTTTGAAAGATCACACATATATCTTCATGCAAGAATCCAAGGACAAAGTACATACCAAGAGACTACAACTTGCAAAGGATCGTAGTGACAAATGAAGAATCGGACAACTGACCCTACTACATTTGGAAAATAGATGGCTCTTATTCATACAGGATGGACACTACCGCTCAAAGCGCTACATGGAACAACCACTACAACAAGGGTATGCCAGGGATGACAGACTCGAGAGGGGGGAGTGTTGGCACTCAAGGTCAAGCACAAGGCAAAGGAATGCTTCAAAGAAGTGGACACACAAGAAGAGGAGCAAGTAGGGAGCTCCAAGAAGCACACATCAAATTTTCAGAAGAAATCCCTATAAAGATAGTGATTTTCATCATTAAAAGCCATTGTAAATACCAATTCATATTTTTGTAACTGCATTTTGTTCAAGCAGAGGAGTGCTCAAGATTGAGGAGTATAAGAAGTATCATCCTACCAATTTTCATAATTTTTAGACTCCGTTTGAGCCCTCAAATAAGTGCTAGAACCTAATTTTCAACTAGGTTAGACACTAGGTCTAGATACGACCAAAACTAGTCAAAAAACTATAAAAAGAGCTAGAGAGCTTATTTTTGGGGTTAGCTGGTTAGAAGGCTGGCTTGTTAGAGTTTTAAGCTTTGTAAGAGAGTTCTTTGCAATAGAAAGCATTCCATTGTTCCTCTCTTTGACCTTGCCTTATGTGCATGTGTGTGTGTGTATGTGTGTGCATGCTAGTGTGCTTCTCACTCACACATTTGTGCCTTTACATGCTCACGATCTTCATACCAGTCCTCACATCTATGCCGATTGACAAGTAAAGGAGGTGGTGCTTACGTTTGAGCTAGACATGTACATCAATATAGCCTCTCATTTCTTTTGTGCATGCACATTAGATTGTTTTATAAGATCCTTTGCATCTTTTGATTTCTTCTTTTAGCTTTTGTAACTCTTCTTTCATCTCCTAGTTTTCTTCACCTGAGGTTCTCCTTTTTCTACATCACAACATCATTGTGCTTTCTTCCATTAGATTCTGATTTATTTCATCTTTTCTTTCTTGAGAACTTGGTAAGAGGCTTGTAATACTTTATTCCTTGACTCCAATTTTTTTTACTTCTCCTTCCAAATTTCTAATGATTTCTTCCATAAATTTTGCTATGTATTTATTTTGAATCACAATGGCTTCTAATCTTATAGTTATATACTACCACAACTCCATTGACTTCTTTTACTCTCTCATTTTCATTTTTCTTGATCCTTCTTGTAATCTATGATAGCCATATTTGCTTTTAGAAATTTTGATGCGACTTCCAAAAAAGAAAAAAACATATTTCTTCTAGCAAGTTTCAATTTCTCGCCTTATCTGCTACAAATCATGTAAGAATATGATTTTATTTGGTGCTCTCCTCATTCCAATTACCGCTTGTTATTTACTTAAGTCCATGATCTTGATCATGAGCTTTTCTTCACCTTATCCATGTTTTTAAAGCATTGTTTTTTCGTTTTCCTCATGCTCTTCATAATCTTCTCCATATTCATGAGATTCCAACATGAAATTGCATTTCTCTTGGATTTCATAAGAATAACCAGAATCTTCCTCTCCACCAAGATATGTCATATTCTTGTCTTCTTTACCTTGATCCTCATGATTTGAAGTTCTTGAATTCTTTGTTCCTTGATCATCTTGTTGGTATCTTAATTTTCTTGGCCATGGTCCTTATTTTATTCTTCCTTTGTCTCTTCCTCACTTTGTGGACTCCCTTTCTTACTTGGAGCCTTTGGTTCAAAAAAATCAGACTCTTGAAAATTCATCCTGTTTGGGTGGTATCTTCAAAGTATCTTGGTTATTTCATCTTCACGTAAATCTTCAACAAGTTCACTCTCCAATCTTTAAATCAACATTCATCCTTTTACCACATTTGAATCCGTAACTTCTACTTCCTATTTCTTACCTTTCTTAGATTTCATTTACTTTTTCTTACTTTCTCCTGCCTTCTTCTTTAAATTTAGTTTCTTCTTTGACTTCCTAACTACTACCAGAGCTCTTGTTCTCTTCCATTAAGGGATCTATGGTTTTGTATAGAAATCTAATAATGGGGCTTCCTTCTGGATGAACACCACTTTTGTTTATACATCCATCATCTCTTCATGAAGATCTTTATAATATTCCGATCCAATCTATAACCTTATAAAAAGAAATTTCTAACATCTTTTGATAGTAGGCTTCATAAAATGGTCCTTTATCATTATTTTGCATCAGATAACTTTAGAATGTTTCTTCTCACCATTGAGATGGATGAGGTTCCTTCTCTACTTGAAGCTTCTTTTGTGTAGAACTAAAATCATCTTCTATAACCTCTATTTGTTCGAATTTTTCTTTTCTAGGATATATATTTCTTCTTTTCACAATTTATTAAATCTCTATCTCCACCTCTTTCCTCTTTTTTGCTTCTTTGACTCCCAGGTTCTTCATTGAAATCTTTCTTCTAGATATCCAATCTTTGAATACTTTTGAACGTGGTACTAACTCTGGTATTTTTTTTACTTAATCTATCATGTACATGTATGTGATTTTCAATCTTTTGATCTTGATTTGACTAGTTTTCTCTCCAAAGTTTATTCTTATGTTTCTTCTGCATCTTTTGAATTTTATGAATCTATTTTGACTTTGAGCTTAACTTCATATATGAAGTTCTTGCTAGTTGCTCTTCTTTATTTTTCTTAGGCTTCCACACTTGTCTCTATGTCTTTAAATTCTTTTTCATTGAACAAAATGTATCTTATGTCTGCTTCTATATTTGAAGATTCATTTGAATAATTGCTTTAGGTATCCATATTTGCTTCATCCTCTTTATGAATTAATCAGATCCTCCGTACATATTTTTCCCATTCTCGCATGGTATCATTTTTTCTTCTTTTTCTTCTTTTTCTTGTTTTTCTTCTTTTTCTTCTTTTTCTTCTTTTTCTTCTAAATCTCCTCATTTATGAATATAAATAACTCCATTTCTACCCCATAAGTTTTTTTTATTAAGTTTTTGCATAATAACTTAAAAAAAATACTCATAGGTTTTCATTTTACTTTCAAATGTAGAACTTCATTTGAAATATCCAAAGAAGCTTATTTTGTTTGATCCAAGATTTCCCTAAAATTAAATCCTCAAAAAATCAAACCTTCAGAACATTTTTAGATTCTAAAACATTTTTCGATTCTATAAGAGTTTGACCAGTTAAAGGTTTAATGATCGTTTCAAAACTTGACTTCTTTACTTGAAATTGTTTCAATCATTTTGAGCTTATCAAACTTTCTTGTGCTCCTCTGTCCAAAAAACTCTTGACTTCCTCCCCTTGAAGGGCATTCTTATGACTCGAAACTATTTCTTTATATTTATCATCTCAACATTACATGTTGGTACTTCTGGATTCTTTTGCATTTCTTTTTCTTTCCAATTCGATCTTCTGCCTCTTTCTATGCCACTCATCTAGTTCTCCATTCCTCTATCCTTTTTTTAGTTGATCCTTGTATTCTTCTCCACATACCTATGGATAATTTTTCCATATATCTTTTTATTCTATAGTCACTATGTAATTCGACATTATCCCCCACCTAGGAATGTGAACTGTATTACACAAATCGAATTGATCTTATGGAGTATGCAAGGTCCAAGAACTCTTTTTCATCCTTTTACTATGTTCTCTCATAGTGTGGGTCAAGATTAAGTGTCCCTCTTGCATATCTCTATTCTTGATGTTAATATCGTGATAAGATTTATTTCTCTTCTTTCCTTCATAACTCCTCATTAATTCTTGTAGTCTTGATCCTTCTAATTGATCTATCACATAAACCCTTCTGAATTAGTCATTTTCATCCCATGTGAATTGATCTCCTATCCTCAAAGTAGGTATCAAAAATACCATAGGTAGAACAACATCTAATCCACACACTAAATTAAATGATGTAGTTCTAATGGATGTTTTATATTAACCTCTATATGCCCATAGAGCATGATGAAGTTTCTTATCCTAGTAAGGTCTTTTGGTATTCACCAATTTTTGCAATACACTACACAATACTTTGTTTTTGCTTTCACCTAGAGTGTTTTCTTGAGGCTGATAGGGTGTTGAATTTCTATTAAGTATAATGAAACGTTTGTTCAAAAACTCTATCACTTCGTTTAGAAAATGAGTCCCTCTATCAATTACGAGTTCGGTTAGTAAGCCGAATTTGTTTATCACATTTTCATAAAAGAACCTAGCTAAATTCTGATCATCACTTTTGTAGCCGTAGTTCATCACTATAATATATTCTACATGTGAACTATAAGTAAACGGACGAATAGATCCAATAAAATCGAAAAACCAATTCCTAAATGCTCTTATAGACATAAGGGTTCTTAGAGGCGTCTCATCCTTTGTTATTGGATATTGGATATTGTATCCTTTGTCAAATATCACACCTATCCATATACGATTTAGCATCTTGCAATGGATTTGGCCACGAAAATCCATAATATAAAATCAATTTGGATGTTCTATCTATAGAAAAATGGACTCTTACTACTCCCAAATGAGCAAGTTCTAGCATCTCCCAATATTTATCCTCACGAAGACTACTTATCAAATATTCATATAGTCTCTTTAGTACAATTATTTATTTATCAAAATAAAATCTTTACACATTTCTTGCATATTTCTTTCATCTTCATTAGTTTCCTCTTTATTCTCTTGAAAACTTCGTGTTTTAATATTCAATTATATTTTTAATCCAGTATGGGTTAGCTTGGAGCCAAAACAAAGTCACATTCACTAAGGAATATCCATATGTACACTCTTAACATTGTGTAACATACATATACACATCCCTTTTGTCATTTGGTCAATATGCTCCTAGTATCTCCAAATTGTTTAGGGTGACCACTTTGAAGCATGAGAACACACATTACTTTTGTGCATTATTGAGATAATTGTTTCATACATCCTCTAGAGCACAGTATTTCTAGACTCCTTTTCAATTTAATATGATAAATATCTCTTGAATTTAGAAGTAAATTTCTACTTTGCAAAATCATATGCCTATAATTTTTCTTTTCAATGTGAGGTCCAAAAGACAATATTGGTACCAAAGAGGTAGTCCAATTGTGTATGCTTTTTATTTTTAATAGGTAAGCATCTAAAAGATCATAATATATTCCTTGTGGGCATTCTCTTGAAATAATTTTGGATAAGGGTTCAAATTGAGTAGTATACTCACTCACCTCTTTTGTCCTAGTATCTGTTTATACTTACCTACATGATCATGTGGATCTATGGATCCACCATATTGATATTTTATATACTTAGCCAATTGCAATGGTCTATGCTTTCTTCCTTGAGTGTTCAGATCATTTCTTCTCCTAATAGGAAAATCTTTCAATGTCTCTCCTTCCCTCAAGGTGGGATTGATTGAACTATGATATTTTCCTTCCCTTTGTTACTCGTTATGAGCGTGTTGCCTAGTAGAAACATTTCATCTTTGAAAAATCATTAGGGTTTTCTAGGTTTTGGTTCCAATTAGCTTTGTTAGCACACTGAACCAAGTCATTAGTTTCATCAACAATATTGACAAAGATATACTTACATCCTTGCGTATCCTCACATCTACTATCTTTGAATTGCGCACAAGCATCAAATTCAAAGGAAATTATAAGTTTCTCAATCTAATGAGTTTGTTATGCATCTCATCTTGATTCACATAGGATCCAAACCTGTTGACATACAAGTACTTGAAGATATTCTTGTAATCTCCTTGTTCAAAGGTTTCAGCCTCTAAATTATGGTCCAACATGCTTACTTGAGATGTCAATGCGTCAATCACTTGAAATATATTATCTCAAAGGGTATGGTGTGTATCCTTCCTTTGAGTGTATATGTTTGTCTTTATCAGGCCACATCTGAACATCATCAGCTCTTAATGCTTTTTGTCTATGTGTTTTATGATTCTTGACCTCTTTTATTGCTTTTATAAGTCCTCCTCAAATGAATTTTATGTTTTAGCTTTAGTCTTTTCTTAGGGTACTACTCCCTTATTTGAATGTTACTCACTCTTCTTTATTACTCTTGAGAAATTAGGGTTTTCTATTCCTTGTGGGTTGAAAATGATTTTATGGATTTTTACTTACCAACGACTTGATTAGTCCACATGCTAAAATTTCCTCAACTTTGAGTTTTGACAAAAAAAAAAACACTTCCTTGATCATAATCATGATTCTGATAGAGAATCACAATGGCTTACTAGTACATCATTATGTTGAATTCCCGAAATTCTGTCTATACCTTCTCATTTGAATTCAACCAAAAATGATTGGAAAGTTAAGCGTGCAAATGATGTACTTCTGATCATTGTTGTATATGTTAATGAAATGCTCTCATTGGTCCTAATGAGAAGCATATTTCTAAATTTATGGCTGATTTGCATACCTCTTTTGAGGTGTCAAATTTGGTGCATTTGCATCACAATTTGGGAATGGAGTTAATGCAAGTTGATAGAGAAATCTCTTTGCATAAAAAAAAATATACCCACACATTATTGTAGCATTTTGGCCTTGAATATTGCAAAAATATTGCCACTCCCATGAAAATAGGTTTACATTTGAGTCTTCATGATGCGTGAGATACATTTTATGTTTTTCTTTATTAGCAAGTTGTTGGATGCTTAATTTGCTTATGCATAACTTGACATGATATTCGCTTTGTTGTGTCTTAGATGAGCAAGCTTATGCATTTCCTTGGTGTCAAGCATTGGCACACAATTAAGCACATCTTTTGCTACTTGAGCAAGGAACATTGTGGTCCATGTTTGCACAAAGTGTGCACCAACATTATATTAGGTAGAAGTTTTCTACTGGACAAATCAATTTGGCTTATGTGTCCACATATGATAATGTTGTAGACCTTTTCACAAAGTCTCTACCTAGGGAGAAGTTTGAAGCATTTTGCAAAGCTTTGGAATTAACTCCTTTTATGGATTGATATCTTTCCACATAGGTTGGTACTTCCTTATACATGAGTGCCAACTCCTTGTTCACTACACCCCTAAGGAGGATTTGTTGATATAGTTCAGTAGTGATGTGTTTGAATATACTTATAACCACTACATAATTTTTTTTCCCTCTTTAGAAGTTTTGTTTTCCCCTTGCTTGTACATACGCTTATAAACCTAACCGATCACTTATCTTTGTACATCCACTTGGTAATACATTGTATTGTGTTGTGCTCCAAGCTTCTTCTTCTTCCTTGTGTTATGTGCGTGTGCTTCCTTATACCTCAAAATCCAAAAAAAGAAATCAAAATTTATATTTAAAATCCTATTTTTCACAAGCAATCATGTTTTACTTCAAGTCGTGTTTTTCATTTTGCTCAAAGCTGCAATTATCAACAGAATCTTCATTTCTCACAATCCTATTTTTCCTTCTTAGAGCTGCAATTTTCAAGCTTACTCCTAAAATTTTTACTTTTGAGATTTTATGATCTTGATCACTATCGCACATTCGCCAAATCAAGGTATTCTCATGCAATGCCAATTTGACAAGAAAAAATTGTATTTTCTTCGCATTTTTTCATTTTTTTTAATGTTATTTCCTATATGTCATTAATACTTATGATTTTTTGTGAAAGTTTTTAAATCTTTCAATGAAAATAAAGGAGAACTAGCATACCTTTGATTTATGCTAGATATTCTCTTAAAAGAATTGGTAGACAATCCACTCTCATATAATCACATTTATCTTTCAAACTCTCTCTCTCTCTCTCTCATTCAATGAATGGAGAATGTTTCACAAATACTATATTTATAGCTTCCCAAAAAAAAAAAAAAACAGTTTGAGAGTTTTCTTTGAAAAATTCATGAATTTCATACCTTCCTATACATTTAACTTTGGTACCACATTCAACTCACCTTCTCTTTATGAATTACCAACTTGTTCCCTTCCAAAAAATGAGTACTAAGATGATCGCTACATTGATGGGGAAGGCATCAATGCAAATAAATATCACGGGTCAGTTATCAAAGGTTATCAAACTAAAATGCTCTATTAGGCAAGGGTGCCCATTGGCCCCTCTTCTTTTCACTTTTCCCACAGAGGGGCTCAGCCCTCTCGTGCAACATCACATGGAAATGGGCCATATTAAAGGTGTCTCCCTGCCTCTCAACCATGGTCAGATAATCATGAGGCTATTTGTAGATGACATGAATGCATTTGTGCATAATGATTTCGCCAGTATTGAAATCTTTTAGAGGTACCTTGACACATTCTATGAGGCATTTGGTTCCAAAATAAGCCACTCGAAAATGGCTTTCAGAGCCATCATCTCACCTCCACCACAATTGTTGGTTTACCATGGTTGCCAAATCATACCCAAGTTTCTAGTCTTTCCCATACTTGGTATTCCGATGGGATTTAGTGTCTTGATGGAGCAGTGATGGAATTGAGTCCTTTCCAAACTAGACAACAAGTTAGTGCATTGGAAGGGCATGCAAATCAGCCTTGTGGGGCTTGCCATGGTAATTAATACCTTCCTCAACTCCTCGACCATTTACTTTCTCTCTTTCTAGAGATCTAAGGATCAAGAGCTTAACGAATTGGAAAGAATCTATAGAAACTTTCTTTCCATGGAGGACCAAAATAGAAGGGGTGTTTCCAAAATTAAATGGTCTACTTGCATTAGCCAAAAGGATTGTGGGGGTCTGGGCATTATGGATATTGAAGGCATGGCTGACAGGCTTGCAGCAAAATGATCATTAGGGCTTGGTACAACTGTGAGACCTTCTAGGTCAAGCCCATTTTCACGAACAAGAGTGTGATTACGCTGCCCAAGGGAATCCCAAGAAGCCGGAAAATATGGCTTGGAGGAATATTTTGACAGCCATGAACCAAGAGAAATTTGGGTTGCATCCCGAAAATATCTCTAAAAGCGGACTTTGAGTGGTCAATTTTGGAACCAGAGGCTTTGTAGAAAGTATCCAGGCATCTCCAAAATGTCTCCAGGTTGGTATTATCATTGTGGATAAACATGTTCATATCATCGGCAAAGAGTCTCATGGTGATCTCGCCATGGTCACGAGGCAATCAAAGGCCTTTGATATTACCAGCTTCCACCTGTTGTTCCACAAGCCAGCTAAGCCCTTCCATGGCAATGGAAAAAAGAATGGGAGCCAATGGACACCCTTGTCTAATTGATCTTTTTAGGAATCCTTAGTAGGAATCCTAAGTATTGGAAGAATAAATTGCTCCCTAATGGTGAGAATGGAATTCCTTCAAGTTATTTAGATAGTACGTAGTTCCCAAGAATTCCCAAACAATCAGTAGTGGTACTTCAAGTCTGATGGTTGATGTCACCTAGAGGTTTGCCAATATTGATAAGATTGTTAGCACATCTAAAAGTTATTTTTATTAGTAGGAATCCCAAGTGTTGGAAGAATAAATTACTCCCTAATGGTGAGAATGAAATTTCTTCAAGTTATTTAGACAGTAAGTAGTTCCCAAGAAGTCCCAAACCATCAATGGTAGTACTTCAAGTGTGATGGTTGATGTCACCTAGAGGTGTATCAATAGTGATAAGATTGTATCAATATTGATAAGATTGGAGTTTCTTCAAGTTATTTAGAGAGTAAGTAGTTCCCAAGAAGTCCCAAACCATCTATAGTGGTACTTCAAGTTTGATGGTTGATGTCACCTAGAGGTGTATCAATATTGATAAGATTGTTTTGAAATCTAAAAGGCATTAACACATCCTTGGAATTGAGTTGAGGGAAAGATCTTTAAAATCCGATGGGTAAGAAAATAATCTCCTCATAGCTCAAGAGATCTTAAGGATAAAGACTTAGTGTTTATTCTTATCAAGAGGTCAACCAGACATGATCAAGCTTGGCAATGTTTGTTCAAGAACTTGTGATTAGGACTACTTGGAAGTTTGCCCAAGTATTGGCAATCAAACTACTTTTGGGAAGTTTTCACTCAAGTTCCATTTATCCAATAGAAAGTGTGAAAAGACTAAACTATTCTTAGTCTAAACAAAGTAAAATGTTCCAAGTATGTAGTCTACAACCATGACCATGGTAATTAAGCCTGTGGATGGTACAACATAATATTTTCCTCTCCTTAAAGGGATTTCTTAAGGATGAAATCCAAAAGCATAAATGGATGCTTATGATTAAGCAATAGAGAGATCCCTATGGAGTCCTTGAGGTAGCTACTTCAAGCTTTAGTAATAAAGGAATCTAAAGAAAAGAAGTGAACCACTCTTGTCACTACAAATTGGTGGAGTATAACCAATCTGGCTTGAATTTTAGAAACTCAAGAACTTGAAATTATAGCTGGTTTCCTTTTAAAAACCCTAGCAAAGAAGGATGGATGTTCTATACAAAGTTTTTCAATTTCCACGGTAAAAGCACAAGATCATGAAATGATTATGTGAAGGAATCAAGACCTAGAAAATCTAGTTAGAGGTAATGCCTAAAACTTCAAAATTCTTTGAAAAATTGAAGTGAGAAGGTATTCTATCAAGATATGTTTAGGCTCCAAGATAAGTATCACTCACATGCCAATGTGAAAATAAAATAGGGCAGCATAGAATACTAGATTTTATACTCAAATTGATGTAGGAAAGATGGTATAGGACATCAAACAATGGGATGATAATTATCCTTTATTCCTAGAATAAATCTTGAAGTAGGATTTGATCCTCAAGGGAATTAAAACTTCAAAGGAGGTTTAAATTTAAGGAGGATAAAAGCATGATCTTTTCAAAAACTTCAAGATCAACTTTGTCATAGAAACACAAAGTACTTAACTTCCATAGAGCTTCTTTTATAATTGAAATATGGAAAAACCTCTTCTTATTTCAACTGTGAAACACTTCAAGATAAATTGTTGTAGTTCTTGCTTTTTGCTTTGTGAATCTTTTGGAAATTTTTAGTTCTTGCTTTCCCCTTTTTGAATCTTTTGGATTTGACTGAGATACAATATCTGATTCTTCTCACAAACTACAAGGTTAGCCAGTTAGAACCAAGTAACTAAATTAAAAATCCTAAAAGATGTTATATACAAGAACCCTTTCAATCTTCAAAAGATGATAAGTCTAAGTTGACTTATTCACTTGAGTTTGCTTCAAGTTAGCTAGCGTAACTCTAATGGATTTCTAGGGTTCAATACACTCTAGAAAAGAGAAGCTAGGAATTTCTCATCAGACTGAAAATTCCAAAGAAATTTTTTAGCTTCAATATTTTGAGGAAAGTGTCTTGAGCTAGTAAATTTCATTATGGATTTGACTTGGTCAAGTTAAAGTACAGTTGACGAAATGTAAATGGCACAATTTTTCCTACATTTTTCATAGGATTTTCAAGCCCATAAAGACATGATGGTCCTCTACTCGGGTGAAAAAATCAAGTAAATGTTGTTTGGGAGGAAATTATTGTAGAAACATCCGATTTGGATGTTTGGCCAACTAGACTTTTAGTTTTTCAAAACAAATTCAAGTGAATCAAAAGTTCTTGAATGCTTATAAGGGATCACAATCCCACCTTAGTTACTACATCCATGTAGGAATCATGCCCAAAAATAGACTAGTAATCGGAATGAATCCTTATCACATGCTCATGCCTAGATGGCACATAGTACAACAGTGAATTGGCCAGGGAAGTTTTTTGTTCCACCCTTAATATTCATCTCCTAGTGTGTATTTTGATCAATTCATCAAAGTGCAAAGCTAGATGGTGTCTTGAATCATTTGGGCAAGGATCCCACCACAGAGATGACACATGCTCTTCTAGTTTTATAGCACGAGGCTAGAGGGTTGCCTACAATATTTATATAGTTCTATTTTTTAGGAAAAAAAGGGTTTTCTAAGGGGGAAGGATCTAACAACATAAATTCTATGGTCCAGGGTCTTGTTGAGGGTTTCCTACAATATTTATATAGTTCTATTTTTGAGGAAAAAAAGGGTTTTCTAAGGGGGAAGGATCTAACAACATAAATTCTATGGTCCAGGGTCTTGTTGGTTCAGACAGATCTCAAATTAGACACCGTTTGGTCACTCATGTGTATGACCAAAGATCTCGAGACTAGACTTACATAGAAGGTCATGTACTCTTGTAAACAAGTGATCCACTTAACGTAGTGGTTAAGTATCAAGAGTGTGAAGAAGAAGGTATTGGGTTCAATCCCATGGGGAGCATGGGGAGTGAGTTTTTCCCAAAGAGCTCTAGAACCTTCTAGAAGCATGCACTTGAGTTAACTATAGTTAATTGGGACACAACACACATGTAGTTACAAGGCCGACACTTGGATGGTTAGAATCCACGTGCCCATACTAGGTAGTCCCTTGGAGAGAGCTATATATAGAGGCATATGGTTGGGAGGAGAGTCATCTCTCTAGCAAGTGGTGTCCATAATCATCACTCTCTTAAAATATGCCCCTCCCAACATTGGTTTCACATCATTTACCACATAAATCTCATGTTCTCTCAGATATTTGGATATCCCTATCATTAACCACAGAAATCTTATGTTCTCCTAGATATTTGGATATCCCTTCGAAGTCATTGTAGCTCCATATCAATGTGTCCTAATATTTATGCATGTTTGTCTACATGCTTCAAAAAACGAGACTCATGATCGTTGGGTAGAGCGGGTAGGCGACTGCTGCGCGGCTATGGCGAACTGTCTGCACGGCGCGATGTCCTTGCTCGAGGCATTGGTGCTGTAACGAGTTGGAGAGGCACATCAGAGCGCGGACCAGAAAGACGAGGATACAGCAGAAAAAGGATAAATGCACATAAAGTAACAGGCATAAAGAATAGTAACGAAGGGCTCGCATCAACTATGTTGAACGGATGAAGTGCTGGGCTTGGACATGAAGCAGACGCGACTGTAAAGCATCTGCAGGGAGAGGAGAAATTTCTGCTGACTCTTTTTGGTTGCGATCGTCTCCTCGGGAGGCTGGTATCGCGATACCTCCACTGGAGGTGTCGTTGGTACCTCCTCGGGTCGAGACTTGTATCGCGATACGAGTCTGGCGGGTGTATCGTCACGCTTCCCTTAGCTCTAGGTTGTGCGCGCGTTACGATACCTGCACGACTCGTGATATCTGGTTGAGGCGGGATGCCCTCACGTTACCGCTTGTAGTGCCCTCGCGATACCAGGCTTCCATTAGTTCGGGGTTGTGCACGAGTCACGATACCAGCCCCCCCTAGTGTGGTCGCGACGCGCGATTCCTGGCTGAGGTGGGATGCCGTTATCCCTCTGATGTGCCATCGCGATACCTGTTGCCTGTTGCCTTGGGAAAAGTGACCTGTTTCGTCGCCTCTTTAGTTAGTAGTTGGAGGGCAGAGACTCTTTGTTTTTTCCTCGCCTTGCTTATCTCTCTTCTTATTCTCCCTCTGCTGTCCTTAAATGTTGTCCCTCCTTCGTTTCTGATCAGGTAGTCCAAAAAAAGAGAAAAAAGAAAAAAAAAAGAAAGAAAAAGAAAAAAAAAAGAAAAGAAGAAAAAAGAAGAAAGCGAAAAAGCTAAAGGAGAAAAGAATCGAAAAAAGAAGAGTGCTTCCTTTTTTTTGTGGGATTTTGAAAAGTTCTTCTTTCTCGGGGTGTCCCTCTTTTGTCATGGACTTGGCGACCCCCTCTCTTGTGAGAAGCAATCTGGCCCCTCCGCCCGGGGAGACCGTTAACCTGGCCTCTTTGTTGGAGGGGGGTTCTTGTGCCGCCCAAGGGGCCCTCGAGAGTGCTGAACCCCCCTTGGTCTCCCTCAATAGATCCGCAATTTTGTCTACTCAAGAGGAGCTCAAGAAAGTTTGCCTCGTCGGCCAAATGTTCGGCCCTAAGCCCCCGCTCGAAACTGTGCGACAGTGGCTTTGCAACGAGTGGTTCCCCCGCGGGCTAGTTGTTTGTAAGTGTCAGTTTTTACCGGCAAGCCACTTACTGCTAGTCTTCGAAAATGAAGATATGGCGTTTCGTGCCCTTAGTGTCGGAACTTGGCAACTCGGCCGGGCGACCCTGTGCCTATTCAGATGGTCCCCTGATTTTACTCCCGACAAATCAAAAGCGCTTCGGTACCCCCTCTGGGTTGAGCTCCCTAACCTGCCTTACTTCTTGTACAACTTCGTATGGGACATCGTTTCTCCTATCGGCAAGCCGTTGGCCTCACGCGAGGACGTTGGTGGTCTCATTTATGAAGGCGCAAGACACTCGTTCAACGCCCGGTGGCACCCTCAAATCTGTGTCGAGGCTGACCTCAGTATGCCACTCCCATCGAAGATCAAGCTGGACTTGGGCGAAGGGGATGTATGGGAGCAAGACATCAGCTACAAAAACCTCCCCAACGTGTGCTTTCGCTGTGGCCAACAAGGTCACAGGATCAAAGATTGCCCTTTGAGACGAAAAAGCAAGCGAAATCAAGAAGCCCCCGAAAATGCCCAAGTCAGCAATGGAGCACTGAATCACTCGACGAAAGTAGAGGAATTCAAAGGTCCTCTAAATCCAGAAGCTGATGCAGACGGGTTCATCGAAGTCAGAAGAAGAAGGAAAAGAAGCCCTAGGGCAACCTCTGAGCGAAACAACAAGTCTGTTTCCCCCTCCAGCAACCTGTATTGCAATCTGGAAAAGGAAATCAATGAGTTCGAATACCCAGGCGGGAACCAACTTGAAGAGGACACCGATGTCAAAGGCCTGGAGATCCCTGACAGTAAAGAAACCTTGCAGGAGGGTTACACTACAAGCAAAGAAGATGGCTTTACTACCAGCAACGAAGATAACTTGGATAGTGAAAGCTCCATCATCGGATCGACTATTCCGGAAACGGAGCTGAAAACGGTGCCCAGTTCTTCCCAGCAAGAGGCATCCCGAAAAGGAAAACAACCTTTGGAGTTACCGTGGAAAAGCCCCCACAAGAACCTATTGCTAACTCGGGATCCGATCCAAGCGAAAAAGAAAGATGAACCCAAGAAAAGAAAGGACAAAGCTCCCTCCCGCAAAGAGGGATTAATATGACAATGATCATCATCTCGCTAAATGCTAGAGGGCTAACCGACCCCTCAAGAGCGACCATCATTGGCCAATGGCTTCGCGACATTAGCTTAAACCCAGACTTTATATGTATTCAAGAGATTAAAATTGACGGAGAAGACCTCCAGAAACGGCTCAGACAGGTCTCACCGGCCCATGTGTGGATCCCAACGAAGCACCAGCGGGGGTCTGGAGGAACGGTTATCGGTGTTAAACAACTCTGGTTTGAAAAGCTTGAGAACTCCATTGAAGATGTAAGTCACCGTTGGATTGCTGTTTCTTTTGGTGCTCCTCTTTGTGTTACTATGGTTTCCTTGTACGCCCCTAACGGGGATTCGGAGAGGCTGAACACTTGGGCCTCCTTAGACTCGCTTCCCCACAACGTGCTTATTTGTGGAGACTTCAACATGTTGGAGGACCCTATGGACAGATGGATGGGCAAGGGCAGGGTCATCGACAGTCGGGAGAAAGAAACGTGGGACATGACCAAACTTCACTTGGATTTGATTGAATTCAAAGACTCGAATGGCTTTTCTTGGTCGAATCTCCAAGCGGGCGAAGACCTGAGGAAAGCTAGACTCGACAGATGCTACATCTCTCAGAGTTTTACTCATCAGTGGGGCCACCCTGCCATCACGCAACGCACTGACCTCACTATCTCTGATCACTACCCGATCGTTATCACTTTTCAACCTTCCAACAAGATCCGCAAGGCTCCGTGGTTCCATGCCAACGCAACCACCTTCTCTCTCCCCTCCGTCCATCAAGAAATTGCCGATGTGTGGAAGGTGGCATTCGCCTCAGGCTTGGCCCCAGCCAAGTGCTGGAGAAGTGCGGTCGACAAGTCTCGAAAGATCATGATCAGAACTAAGAAGATGCTCGAGACTCTGCGGCGGGCTCGTAGGGAAGCTCTTTACCACAGACTCTGGCGGCTCGAGGAGGAAGTGAGCAAAGGAAAACACCAAGCCCAGAAAGGTCTCCGAAAAATCAGAGCGGTGTTGAGATACGAGGAAGAAATACAAAGGAAAAACTTGCAAATTTTCTTCAAGGAGTGGTGGGCCGGCAAAGCCGACAAACCCACCAAAGAGATGTGCCGTATCCTTAAAAGGAAACACAACAGAGAATCAATCCCCCTACTGCTAGACCCACATGGCAATGTATGCAATTCGGAAGAAGATAATTTTGGCATCATCGAAGGCCACTTCATGAGTCTCCTGGGAACCTCGAACCCCCTCTCCCACCATAGAAGGGACTATATGGCTTCCATTTCTAGGGTTTCCCCCCGGAAGATACCACCCAACCTCCACTCCCTGCTTCATGCCCCTATCTCTGAATCAGAAATCATTGAGGTCATTGATGCCCTCCCCCTCGGTAAAAGCCCGGGACCCGACGGACTCACTAACGAGTTCTTTAAATCCTTCAAGCTGGTGGTTGCCACCCCTCTTCGGATGGTTTGGCAAGAAGCGCTAAAGTTCGGTGCTCTTCCTTCTTGCCTAAATAATGGAATTATCAAGTTGATACACAAGAAGGGGGAAAAGAACAGAATCGAGAACTGGCGGCCTATTACGATGCTCCAAACAGGATACAAGATCATCGCCAAAGTCATTGCCAACAGAATCTCGTGCCACCTGAGATCTTGGCTTAGTGAGGACCAAAAAGGTTTCATTAAAGGCAGGTCTATCCTGGAAACCATTATGGATATTTGGGAAGGTATTCAATTTGCAAATGAGTCTAATCAAGATGTGGTTTTCCTCAAGATCGACTTTGACAAAGCCTACGACAGGCTAGAATGGGACTATGTTCTGCAGTCTCTCCAAGACCTCGGATGTAGTCAGAAATTCACCAAGATGATCGCGACCCTTCTCGGAAACGCAACGACCCAAATTAACGTTAACGGCAAACTTTCGAAGGCGATCCAACTTAGAAGATCTATTAGACAAGGGTGCCCTCTGGCCCCCCTTCTCTTTGCCATCGCCACTGAGGGACTGAGCAGACTTCTGGCACATCATGTGGAGGCTGGCAATATCATAGGCCTCCGGCTGCCTCACGACCACAGTCAAATCGTCATGAGACTGTTTGCCGATGATATGAACGCGTTCGTTCATAATGATAATACCAGCCTGGAGACTTTCTGGAGGTGTCTTGCTACCTTTTGTGAAGCCTCTGGATCCAAAATCAACCACTCTAAGACCGCCTTTAGGGCTATTGTGGGACATCATCCTAGCCTTCTCATTGATCATGGCTGTCAAATCATTCCGCAGGGCCAAATCTTTCGGCTTCTCGGAATCCCCTTGGGGTTCGGCGTCTCTATGGAGCAGCGATGGAACTGGGTGTTGGCCAAACTCGAAAACAAGCTTAACTATTGGAGAGGTATGCAAATCAATCTCGCTGGGCGTGCGATGGTTATTAACACGTTCCTCCTCTCTTCTACCATCTATTTCCTTTCTTGTTGGAGACCGAATGAGCAAGGCCTGTCCAAACTGAATAGTATTTGTAGAAACTTTCTTTGGACGGGCGATCATAACAGAAGGGGGGTGCCTAAAATCAAATGGGCCATCTGCACTAGCCCTAGAGATGGCGGGGGGCTTGGTATCCTGAACATTGGGTGTATGGCTAACAAACTGGCAGCCAAATGGATGGTTAAGGCTTGGTGCAATGGGGAGGCCTCGTGGGCTAAGCTGATCTTCAGAAACAAGAATGAGTTGGCTCTCACGGGGTTCCCAAACTGGAAGAACCTTGACATCATGACCCTGCTTTTCTCCCCGATCCCCGTCTTCCCGAAAGGCTCCAATCTCGTGTGCTCCCTTTGGAAGGGCTGGAATAAAGTCAAAAGCTTCACAAGAATTAGTGAGGACTGGAAGTGGGCGGCCGGAATCAGACAAAACGACTCTATCTGGTTTCCGATACATGGCATCCGGAATGTGGAGTCGTGGAACATTCAAAATGCCAAGAAGTTATGGAACAAAGGATTCAAAAAATGGAAACACCTCTGGAAACATGACACCAACAAGTGGATCAACTTCGAGGATATTGACCCTTGCATAAGCATCTCCTACGAAGAATGGAACACTTTGCAAAGCAGATGCCTCGCATGGGATCGTCACAAGACTCGCCTTCTCATGGGACACGACACACCGAACTCGCTTGGTCTCAAATGGCACAATGGGAATAGCCTACTCAAAATCCCGAACATCAAAGAAACGACTGACCACCAGATCAACCTCAACAAGAAGTGGTGCCTGTCTTGGACGAGGCTTCGGTGGGACATGAAATTCATGGGTATCTGGCACCCCCTTATAGAGATTAAGAAGTCTGTCCTCCTATGGCAAATTCTTCATCGAGGAATTTGGACCAACCAGAAGGCTAGCAAACTTTGTGGAATCCCTCCGTGGTGCAAGCGCTGCCACCGGGCTATCGAAGATGTCCCACACATCTTCCTTACTTGCCCCAACTCCTACAGAATCTGGCAGACGGTTGGAATGAAAATCAGACTTCAAAAACAGCTTAGTTGGAAACAAGTCCTTTTGGGAGAAGCGATCGGCTGCTCTGCGACACTCTGGAACGCCATCAGAGGGGAAGTCCTGTGGAAAATTTGGCGGGAGCGGTGTGCTCTCAACTTCGGCGATCCCCCCAGGGAATGGTCGATTGACAAATCACTATTCCTCCTTGGCAAAAGGATTGTTAATAGTAAGAAATCCCCCCCCTTCAGGCACCATCAAGTCCTCCTTTTGATCAACAACAAGCTCAAACCCAAGTGGGCCCCGCATGAGGGCGATGAGAGGGTGATTAACCTTCTCTGTAATGCAACATAGGTTTTATTCAAGCTTCCCCTGCTTTGTGGGATTTGGGGGGTCCCGTGGGCACTAGTCCCCTTCTATTGTACCTTTGTTTCTTAATTTAATTCAAGTCCGGGAGAGTAGGCTATTGCCGAACTTCCTTTATAAAAAAAAAAAAAAAAAAAAAAACGAGACTCATCCCATATCCAAGCCATGGGTAGAACTAGCCTTGGATTTGGGTTCCTAAATTTAATTTCATGATATGTGTTCTTTCATGTAGCCATGCGTCAATATTCTCTTCTCCTTCCAAAGTTTTACTTGAATGTTTTATCGAGATTACCAAATTATGTTCTGAATTGCTCGAAGTTTTGATATTGCCTTTTTTCTCTTTTAGGTTCATCCTTCAAAGTTCTCCTAGATACCGAACTTTTTTTCTCCTTTTATTTTTCTTTTTGGTTATGAATCAAAGCTTCCCATTTTTATGTGCAGGGGAGACCTTTTGTTCCT
Source organism: Ceratopteris richardii (assembly GCA_020310875.1). Taxonomy (NCBI): domain Eukaryota; kingdom Viridiplantae; phylum Streptophyta; class Polypodiopsida; order Polypodiales; family Pteridaceae; genus Ceratopteris; species Ceratopteris richardii. The sequence goes on from CM035436.1 coordinate 13,619,311, forward strand.
TTGATGACATATTATTGGTTTTCCTAGCACCAAAATATGCACCTCCTCATTCGTTTCTTCTTCTACCTAAGCTGGTTAGTTGGGTACCAAAGCACAGGAGTATCATCTTATACTCCTCTTCGGGGAAAGTTCATATCATGCATGAAGCCTCGATACCAATATTTGTCCCAACTCCTAGATGTACTTATGGAATCTCATGTATCATATTCCTCATCCAAATATAGTCATTAACTGACCCAGAAATGCCCTGTGTGTGTTGAATTTATAGTCAATCGGAAATCCTCCTAGGTAATTTTACTACCATAAAATATAAGATAAAGAAAGTGTCATTGAGTAATAACTCGCATTGATAAGCTAGTCTCACTCTAAACTTGGATTGTCATATGGTCCATAACAAAAATTTGCATGGTGTGGTCTAGCATTATGCTAGCAACTAGTTCCCCATCTCCTATCACTCACATGAAGGTCCATACCAAAAATATAAAATTCTCAGTTGGGGAGTCTTATAATCTATAAATGTTGCGTTTGTTGCTAGTTGGGTCATATTCATGCATCAACCCATGTTGTACAAGCTTTGGGGCACACATTTCAGACCTTGAGGGGGATCCATCCACAAGGGAGACTACCTCCACCCTCGGACGTGAATCCGTGTTGCCTAGTTCATAGAGGCAGGCCCTATCAACACATTGATTGTAGAATCTTTCTTCCAAATGTAAAACGCGCTCATCTTTCATCAAGTGCTCCCTACAACAAGCTTAAACCCATGTGGGCCCGGCATGAGGGTGATGAGAGGGTGATTAACCTTCTTTGTAATGCCATCTAAACTCTGTAAAAGCTTCCCCCCACTGTGTGGGATTCGGGGATCCCATGGGCACTTGTCCCCTTCTCTTGTACTTTTCTTTTGTTTTAATTAATTCAAGTCCGGAAGAGTAGGCTAAGGCCGAACTTCCTTTTATTTAAAAAAAAATGCACTCTACATAGAATCACTTCATTGTTTAGCTCTCGAACTAGGTGATGAACTACTTGTTGATCTAACTCATAATTCCATGCCTATCCATATCTTCCTCCTAATAGTCTAATATCACAATTACTGGTCGTCTTATATGTTCTCCTCGGTTCATCTTCCTACTGGTTTGGTCTATCCATTGTAGTTTTTATGGTAGCGTATTATGTTTTTGGTCTATCCATTGTAGTTTTTATGGTAGCGTATTATGTTTTGAGATCTTGTTTGTACGCTATAGACTCTAGGTATATCCCCAGGCTACACTATTACACCTAATAGGGAGCTCTCACTCTAGGGCCGATCCCATCAATCTTTTTCTCTACTATACTTTTCTCCAATGGAGATGCTATAAAATCCATTCATATGTGACGCAAAGCTCCTCCATGGTGAGGACTACCTTTCCCATTCTTCCTTGTTTTAGGTAAATCGCATGTACAGTGGTCTTTATTCTCTAAGCTATTACTTTCTAATATTGTGCATTTGCTCTAAGATTTCCTAAATAGTTTACTTCAAAAGCATAATATTGGTATCCTTGAAAAGTTTTGATTAGGATTCCTAGGCTGGTTGCATTTGACATTCATATTAGAAATGTTAAGGTTGGTGTAGTAGAGAAACGGGAATATGGGTTTTTTCGATCATGATGGGTGCCAACGTTGAGATTCTAGGCAAGACCCAATAAGCTTGATATGCCATTGGAGGAACCATTTCAAATAGTGATAGTCCTTGGCATCGTGCTTGGTTTTGTCATAGATTCAACAAGAGGTGCTCATAAAGTAGTGGTTGTATGCATGCCATTGAATATTTCATTGTGCGAAACATAAATTCTTCCAAGTTTTCTTGTTTCCCAATTTATCAATTTCCTAATGCATCTTGGCTACACGGTTTAATACTTTTATATGTGGCGGTATTCTATCTGTATCTAGCACTCATCTTATTGGGAAAATGGATATTTTTTCTTAAAATGCATCATGTACGCTCGTTTTAAATGCACTTGTGCTTATTCTAACTTCATGTTAGATACATTGATATCCTTCAGGATTGCACTAGGTGGCAGAAGCACCCTCAACTTGTGATGTAAAGTTATGGGTAAGAACCGTTCAATCCATTCTTTTACCAAGAAGCCCCTTGGTGCTTGGGGAAGACCATTCTTCTTCCCGCACAAGATTAGCAGACTCTGTTTTTGGTGTAGAGGCTTCTGCAACAACCATTCCAACCTCTTTCTTCTTTGCCTCTTTAGCAGCCAATTTTGGATAGTTCTTTATGATATGATCATTTCCTTTACAGTGCTTGCAAAACACTTTCTACTTTTCTGATTTCTTTTCATCTTTGTCTTCCCTCTTGGATTGTGAAGAATTAGTAGATTTTTGCTTACTAGTTGAAGAGCTTCATTTTCCTTTGCCCTTCTGACTAGCCAGGAAAGCTTGATCTGCAACACGCATGATGGACCTATTCTGCCTAGACTGATGTTCCTCCAATAGAACAGAGACTTACTCCTCAGAAGACAAGGCATTTGGATTGCCTTTCATCATCAACCGAAGAGTAGAAGCAAAACTCTAATATAATCAGGAAGACCATTCAGAATGGTCTGCACAAGTGAGCTATCTGGTATAACCTCATCAGCAGAAATCAACTGTTCCTTTAAGTCTTTGATCTTTGTTAGAAAACTATCCATAGAATCACCTTAATTCATGTGCTCAATCTCCAACTGTTTTCGGAGGTAAGCAACACGAGCCTCATTCCTAGCTTGGTACAATGTGGTAAGTGTATCCCAAGCATCCTTAGCTGTTCTGCAAGAGCGAATGTGAGGAATAATGGCACGTTTGACAAACAACGCTATCAATGCATGTGCCTGGGCATCTCTGCCATCCCAAGGAATTTGCTCTGCAGTAGGTATAGCAAAAACCGCAACATGAACAGGAATATATAGAATATCTTCATTGTTGACACCTTTTGCATCAGCTTTAGTACTTGCAGTTGTAACAGTTGTAGGTGTGATAGGACATTTTTCAACACCATGCTCAATGTTCCACAATCCTTTTGCAACCAATACATGTTGCATCATATAAGCCCACAACGGGTAGTTGGTACCATCTGACTTATCCTCAACAACCAACATAGGAAATACATCACTACTTTCAGCCATGGCCAGTGACTAAAATACCTTGATGCAGAAAATTGATTGTATCTCAAAAAGTTGAACGGAACTACCCAAACGAGTTCTACTAAACCTGTAGTAGACTTCGAGATGCTTACACTAGCGAACCGAAACAGGTATATACCTTTGGCACAAAAAGATGAAATAGCCTACACAAGCACTGCAATAGTGCATTTGAAGGCCGAAATGAGCTCAAATCACGATTTCGACACCACAGAGCTTGATCTCTAAAACATGTTGAGTATGCTCACCAAATTTCGTGTGAATCTGAGACTTCAACCGGAGAGGTGTAGACGATACCCTAGATGAAGCGGCGACCTGCTCTGATACTAGTTGTTAGAGCTAGACGTCTGTGGAAGCACACGAACAACACAAGGAAGAAGAAGAAGCTTGGAGCACAACACACAATAATGAATGTATAACTAGAGAATGTACAAAGATAAGTAGCCCATTAGGGCAATAGGCGTATATACAAGCCGAGGGAAAAAAACCTCCTAAAGAGGGAAAAAAGTGTCGTGGTGGTCCTAGAGTGTTCACACACATCACTACCTAAATATATCAACACTTTCTCAAGATGCATACGCCTTTGATAGAGATTTTCCCTTCTATCTCGATCAATGTTTTGAAGATTCTTTTAGGTCCTGACTAAGATGTGTTGTGTCTTCATGAGCACCATCCTCCAACACTTGGTCGGAGATGAGTGGGTGGCAAAGGCCGAGTTCCAAGCAACAACAATCTCGTACTCAATGCAGGGGATGAGAAGATTGTCACATTGGCATGAAACTAACGAGCTTTCTTGATATTGATGTAAGGATTTAAGAGAAGCATAATGACGTAGTGATTAGATACAAAAAGATCCACAAATTGGAAGAGAAAAGGTGGGTCCCACTTATTGACAATATTTTGCATAATATAGTGGAGCTTGAATGGTCCTAGACATCCTTCTCTTGAGAGTCAATAACTTGCCCTCTTTTCCCCCATCTGTTAGAAAGAACCTCCACTATATTAAAATCCCCACAAAGAATGACATTGAGGGTCAGAGAGTACAAGGATTGAGCCAAGAATATGGTTTTTGAGAACATGATGGTTAACTAGACATCTAAGACCCTGAACAAAGTTAGCAAAAAGCAATGGAGCGAGTGGTTAGGAAGCTAACTACTGTATATGTAGATGATATGATCATTACAGGAGATCATGAAGAACTCATCAATCCAACTCAGATAAGCTTGCGAAGTGAGTTTTCAATGATGGACTTAGGTTTACTCCATTTCTATATAGGAATCGAAGTTTGTGAAGAAAGGATGGCATTTTCATCTCCCAATAAAATTATGCCAAAGATATTCTTAAGGCATTTGGAATGTGGCACACCTTTCGAGGTAAATCATAAGCTATTTATGGATGATAACAGGCCTGGTGTAGATGCTAAGAAGTATAGGAAGCTTGTTGGAAGTATTATTTCTCTTTGGAACACTAGACCATACATCTACTATGTTGTTGGAGTGTTAAGGAGGTTTTCCAACAAGCCTAAGGAGAGTCATTGGAATGCTAGAATGTGAATTCTAAGGTACATTTCATGAACCTTGGATTTTGGTATTTTTTTAATCCACAGGTGATATACTTCAAGGACATTGTGATTCAGATTGGGATAGAGATTGCAATTCTAGAAAATTAGTTTCAAGATAATGTTTCTCACTTGGTTTAGGAATATTTCCTTGGGTAAGTAGGAAACAACCAACTCTTGCACTCTCCTCTATTGAAGCAGAGTACAAAGCATCTTGCTTTCCCTCTTGTGAGGTAGTCTAGTTAAGGAGAAGTCTTGTAGATGTAGGCTTTCCATCACAAATGGTGGCTATACTAAAATGTGATAATCAAATTTGTATGGCCATTGCAAAGAACCCAATATTTCATGCTTGGACCAAGCACATAGGAGTACAATACCATTATGTTTGTGAGATAATTGAAGGTGAAATTTTGGAGCTAAAATATTGCCCAATATAGGGAAATTGTGGTGACATATTCACTAAAGCACTTGTAAAAGAGCAACTCAACAAGCATCTTCAATGGATGGGCATATGACCTAGATCTAGTTGATTTTTTATTTGGTAAACATTGAGGGGATGTTTTTTTTATATGAAAAATTAATACCCCTCATGATTGTATGTACTAATGCACATTCTCAAAGTCCCCCATCATGAGGAGAAGCAAAGCATGCATTACTCAGTTGATGGGAATTCCAACTTGCATGTTGGATGAATATCAAATTGGACCATGTAAAGTATTATAAGGAAAGGGAGTTATGAGGGTCCCCAATGGTGGGGTTTGGTAATATTCCCTTGGGAAGTAGAAATCATTCATATTTGTTAGGTCGATTGAACGAGCCTAATCCATGTATGGGGATTAGATGGGTAGTGACCGCCCACATTCTACCACCCATGTATTGTCATCTACGGAAGGTCATATCTCTCCATTATCCTATATATACATGACCTCTATACTACCCCAACTATGGGATTGACTCAACATACCTTTACCTTGAAACTCTCTATATAGAGCTGTCTAGATCACCATTTAAGGTCTACCATGAGAGAGCATGGGTGGACAACACCATCATTTTTTTAATAAATATAAATATTTTTAAATTTGTACTACATCTATTATGTTCTTTCTGAGTGCTCATGTGTTCTCTTGTGTTACTACTTTCTTAAAATTAAGAACACTTTAAGTTGAAAGATCCAATAGGGATCAAATAAAAAACTGTATATATACACCATGATTTGAATAACGGGACACATAGAGGTTAGAGCTGATCATCACACTCTCATTGAGTGTGTATTATACTACCTCAAATTTAGAGAAGTTCTCCACACTCTCTTTACATCATATGTCCATCACGTATCCATTTTATACTTCAATATTATAGGTTTGTGAATCTCTAGTATCACTTAGAGTACATTGAGTATCTTTGTCAAGTTCTCTTAGTCACTTCACTACATGTGAGTACTCTTTATTCAATCCATCAATTATATCACTTAGCTAGAACTATAATAAGCATGATATAAAGTTTCATAACCATTGAATGCTATATCTTGAAATATAAGTGATTATGTGTGACAATGTCTTTGTATAATCTTCTTCTTGAAAAGTCAGGTTTACCCCCACACTTCCTATACACACTGCTCTATGTACGATTATCCTAAATTTAGGAAATAAGTTACTATAAATTGCTTAACACTTCAATTGAGAGCATTAAAAATCGCTTTGGGGAATTTCTACCAGATTGTGAGCATTGAGCAAAATCTTGAGAGATTTCCTTCCATACATAGAAAGTTTATCTAGGCTCCTTGAATTCATGACTCATCTATTTTGACACAAAGTTTTTGGAATGATGTTCCAAGATACTATGGTTGTCTAAATGGATATTTTGGAAAGTTTAGGTAGTTTATAAAGGTAATTGGAAGCTAACAAGGCTAGTCTTGGGCAACGTTTTTCCAAGAAAATCTCATCTTTGCACACTACCCATCACCTCATCACAAGAAGGGATGTTGGGATATGGCAAGATAGAATGGGTGATGGGTTACTTTTTTGAGGAAACTTGAGATGAGAGTTCTAAGATTTTTGCTTTGGTTACCTTCAAACTTCCTTCTAACTCTACTAGCTACTTTGACAAATTCCTTTTCACCCTATTCCTAACTTCTTTCCATGCCCTTGAATTATTTTTATTAGGTTTAGCTAACTCACTTGAATCTTATTCCTTCCCTTCCTCGAAGGTCTTGGGTTTCTTTAAAGTGTGTGCTATGGTAATTGTTGAATCTAGGGTAGTCTTTGTTGAAACTCTATTAGGTCCTTGCACTAGGTTGACCACATTGATTGGTTTTTGACACATTGGTTGGATTCTTAGGACAACCATGAGTTAGATGTTTCTTGCCACATGCTCAGTGAAATCCCTAAATCATACTGGATTGAGGTTTTACCAGGGGTGAGGGATATGGAAACTCATGTACAAAATGATGTCCTTGGTATTTTAAGCATGGTTCTCTAGGAACTTGTGGTCTAACATGCCTCGTCTAGGGCTTAGGATTTGAGTTAATGTAGATGGCATTTTTGTAATCAGGTTCCCAACTAGGTTCTTGTAGAGGTGCTTCATAGTGATAAGCTTGTAGATGCTCTTTTGAATCTATATAGTAATTCAATACACTATCTCCATGTGAAGACGAAAATGTGTTAGGATTAGGATCTTTAGTTTTGATCAAGTGTGATGTGGGAATTAAGGCTCTATCTTGATTCTTTTATTTCATTGCATACTAGATTAAGACCATTCATAGGGGATGGTGGATGTTGATCAAAATTTGATTGACTAGGCTCCAGCCAAACTAGATGCTAAATTACCCTACTAGAAGGGCATAAAGATCAAGCTGATAGGGGATGCAATGGTGATGGAAACCTTCCTCTTTTCATCTATTATCTATTTTCTTGCTTGTTGGAGACCAAAAGTCAAAGTGTTAGCCAAGCTTGAAAGTATTTTCAAGAATTTCCTTTATGTTGGTGATCCTAATAGGAGGGGAATTCTCAAAACCAAGTGGGGGTTGTGTGCTAACCACAAATATTCTACTAGGTTGGGCATTCTCAATGTGGGAGATATGGTAGATAAGCTAGCAGCCAAGTGACTCATAAAAGTGTGGTGCAACACAAAAGCTTCATGGGCTAAACAATTATAAGAAACAAATCATCTCTTACACTTACATTAATCCCTAGGTCAAAGGCTCTTGACCTACTCACCATGGTGTTTTTTCATATGGAAGAGTTGGAACAAGATGAAACCATCCATTGAGGTTAATGAAGATTGGAAGTGGGCTACAAGGATTAGAGAAAATGATTCTATTTGGTTTCCTATTAAGGTAATCAAAGAAATTGACTTGGAGAACATCAAAAGAGCAAAGAAGCTATGGAACAAAGATTTATGAAATGAAAACATCTCATGAGAGAGGTCATTGGATGAGATTTGAGGACATAGACCTAGTTAGGAGAGTTGATTATGATGATTGGTGCCTTCTTAGACATAGAATCAACACTTAGCATAATTCAAAGACTCTTCTCCTTTTGAGGAATGCCCACCCAGATTGAAGGGTTAAGATGGAGAAATGGTAATAATTGAATGAAACTTTGAGGTTCCATAAGCACCTAAAATATCCCCCTTAACTAGAGATGGTGCATGAATAGTTCTAGCATCAGATGGCAAAATGTGTGGGAACCTATGGTTCCCTCTCATTGAGAACAAAAAACTAGTTCCTATGTGGAAAATCTCCATCCAAGAATGTGGAATGATGCTAATGCTAATATTATATGTGGGTACCCTCATTCACACAAGCCTTGCCTAAGGGGTAGGGAGCACCTTGGCCATGTCTTCTTCTCTTGCTACAATAGAAAGGTCCATCACCAAGACTAAAATATCAAGTACAAAATAAATAATAAAATACCTTCTAGCAACTCTATCACCTAGATAATGAGCTAACAATCTACTATTGGAGTGTATTTTTCCTGAAATGGAGAGGTGAAAAACACCACATAAAGAGTTTTCTTTCAATTTTCATATGGTTTAAAGGGGGAAAAAAAGTAAAAACATTGACTTCTCAATTTATATATTTAATCAATTACGGCATGGAGTGAAGTAATTAAAAATCATGGTCACATTAACGGTACAAAAGCTACAAAACACTTTAGGCATATTATAGTAGTTTGATTATTCAGATCTTCCCGTAATATTGTCATCGGATTTTTGAAGGACATCTCATGTACTCAGTTTACCAGCGATTGATCTCTCTTATTGTGGCATTTCTAGACTTTGTGCCTGCGTCTTTGCGTCTTTGTTTCTGTTGCAACAAGTCTTTGCATCTCTTAGGTCTTTCTCCATGGTACAAAAGTGTACTAAAAGAAATCGAAACACTATTGATAAAGATGGAAAGAAATCTTGTGCAACTTCATTTTTTTCATCACCTAGGACAGCCTTAAAAGGAGGTGATTCGATCATACTATAGTATGCATGAGGGAGCTTTAAAAAAGAAGAAAAGCATTGATAAAAGAGAAACACTGTTCATATTACCTTAGGTTCTCTAAAAAATCTATCCGAACTGGAAGAATCTTGACATCATGACCCTCCTTTTCTCCCCGATCCTCGTCTTCCCGAAAGGCTCCAATCTCGTGTGCTCCCTTTGGAAGGGCTGGAATAAAGTCAAAAGCTTCACAAGAATTAGTGAGGACTGGAAGTGGGCGGCCGGAATCAGACAAAACGACTCTATCTCGTTTCCGATACATGGCATCCGGAGTGTGGAGTCGTGGAACATCCAAAATGCCAAGAAGTTATGGAACAAAGGATTCAAAAAATGGAAACACCTCTGGAAAAATGACACCAACAACTGGATCAACTTCGAGGATATTGACCCTCGCATAAACATCTCCTACGAAGAATGGAACACTTTGCAAAGCAGATGCCTTGCTTGGGATCGTCACAAAACTCGCCTTCTCATGGGACACGACACACCGAACTCGCTGGGTCTCAAATGGCACAATGGAAATAGCCTACTCAAAATCCCAAACATCAAAGAAACGGCTGACCTCCAGATCAGCCTCAACAAGAAGTGGTGCCTGTCTTGGACGCGGCTTCGGTGGGACATGAAATTCATGGGTATCTGGCACCCCCTTATAGAGATTAAGAAGTCTGTCCTCTTATGGCAAATTCTTCATCGAGGAATTTGGACCAACCATAAGGCTAGCAAACTTTGTGGGATCCCTCCGTGGTGCAAACGTTGCCACCGTGCTATTGAAGATGTCCCACACATCTTCCTTACTTGCCCCAACTCCTACAGAATCTGGCAGACGGTTGGAATGAAAATCAGACTTCAAAAACAGCTTAGTTGGAAACAAGTCCTTTTGGGAGAAGCGATCGGCTGCTCTGCGACACTCTGGAACGCCATCAGAGGGGAAGTCCTGTGGAAAATTTGGCGGGAGAGGTGTGCTCTCAACTTCGGCGATTCTCCCAAGGAGTGGTCGATTGAGAAATCACTATTCCTCCTCGGCAAAAGGATCGTTAACAGTAAGAAATCCCCCCCCCTTCAGGCACCATCAAGTCCTCCTTTTGATCAACAACAAGCTCAAACCCAAGTGGGCCCCGCATGAGGGCGATGAGAGGGTGATTAACCCTCTCTATAATGCAACCTAGGATTCAATCAAGCTTCCCCTGCTTTGTGGGATTCGGGGGGTCCCGTGGGCACTAGTCCCCTTCTATTGTACCTTTGTTTCTTAATTTAATTCAAGTCCGGGAGAGTAGGCTATTGCCGAACTTCCTTTATATAAAAACAATATACATAATTTCTATAAATGGCTTAAAATTATGAGACTTTTGACATTAGTTGATTTTAATGAATATAAAAACTCGACTCGAGAATGGGTGATTCAACGTATTGATATATGAAGATTGCATACGAAAACTATTAAAGAGGCTGGAAAAGTACTTTTACCATCAAAGTATCCATATAAGCAAGAGAGGCTTTTAGATCACAATGCAAAATTCTCAGAAAATATGACTTCGGTACATGAAGTAATTTGGATAACATGTACAGGAGGTGAAATAGCATAAATTTGAGTATACACAATTAATATTTTCCATCAACTATGTCAATGCCTCCTTCTTTTGATGCAACATTTCAAAATATTAGATCCATCTTCTTTTTCTATAGCAACAAGAGATTTATCTTCATCTAATACATACCAAGGTCAAGTCCATCATACATGGACCTTCTTCTTTACCCTTCATTTCTTGCCTCACATAACTCTATAATCATTTTCTTTATCATGAGATACACCATTTTTGTTTCTCAGCCATGTTTTTACACTCTATCATAATATTTTTATCTTGATGTAGTGATTACTTTGCAATGTAAACTTTTGGATAAGAGATATGAAATAAAAAACATGCAACCATGCTTAGGCTCCCACACACAAGAAGATGAATAATTTTTAGCAAATAAAAGAGTTAAACAATAATTTCTCCTAATAGAGGATACATGGTTGAACTCATTCTTTTTAGCTAAGTTAAAAGTTTAGTATTGTTATGAATACCGGCTTGGAACAACTGCTTCAAGTCATAAATGTGTGTAATATTTTCAATGTTTATCTTTGGAGTATAGGCTTCGCAATTCCAAATGAAAATGATGAAAGAGTGAACTTATTATGGCATGCCACTCTTTTGGAGAAGGTACTGAATATTTGATAATGAGTACCAACAACTAAAAGATAATTTTTGTTAATTTTTTGAAAACGTTATTAATAAACAAGAATGTACAAATATCCCAAGTTAGTAGAATTATTATTCTCTCTCACGATGTTACCGAGTTGCAAATAGGAAGTTGGTTGTAGATGACCCTCCCATCTCTATGAAGTGCAAATTTGGTGGGATTTTGGATCATAATGAACATAAGGATATGTGAAGAAAACCTTAGAGCTTACATTTACATTGTTTATGAAAACTTCTACCAACTGCGTTTGCTCAAGGACTTTATCCCCAATAACCTTAGGCATAGGAGCAAAAGGGGGTAGACATGCCATCATTTGGTTGATACCATCAATCAATAAACAAACATAATGTTCAACATATTCACTTAGGCACAAGAGCAAAATGGGGTAGACATGTCTTCGTTTGGTGCATACCATCAAGGAAAATTTCATGGAATTTTTTATATGGACAAAAACATAGCATCCAAGAAATCCAAGTATCCTATGCCAAAATAAAATATTCCTAAAAAATTCAGTTAAGATTCCCTCTATAACATAACTAGAAAAAATCGTCCAAATGAAGGCATTGAAGAAAGCATAAGATGAATGGTTTGGGAGAAGCAAAGTCGATGTCTGACATCGAGTTTGTGCCTAACGTCGATGCCAAACATAAACTTTATGCACAAGATCAATGTGTGGCTTAGAATTTATGCGCAAATCCAATGTGTGACTTTATGCACAAAGTTGGTGCATAGCTCTCACTTTATGCATAAACCCAATGCATGGATTTATGCATCACATGGAATGTTTGTATAGTTTTTTTATTATTTTTTATAAGTTCGGCCTTAGCCTACTCTCCTAGACTTGAATTAATAAAAAAAAAGTACAAGAGAAGGGGATTAGTGCCCACATGATCTCCCAAATCCCACAGAGCGGGGGTAGCTTTTAGTTTGTCCTTGATTTAGACCAAAATTTGATGCAAAGCAAGAAATTTATGCATAACGATGATGATTGGGACCAAGGTTATCCACATAGTCAATGTCAAGGATTTTCCTACTACATTATCGCCATAGTAAAATCCGTTTGTGATGCAATCCCTTACCCTTGATGACTTTGGTAGAGGCAATCATCACATGGCATAGACAAATGCTTGAAGAAACTTAAGGTTAAGCTCACGGAGTGAAACACCAAGAGTGGGGTGAAAGGTCAAAGAGCACATCTATCACCACATTATCAACGAGGGCACATAATCTTGAGGGCTAGTCTTGTATTTTACGGAAGGATGTGGTGGAAGAACAAATTGGGGAAGAAGAACTACTTTAAAATTTTAGGCTTTTCGAGTGTTCCATATAGTACTTCGACACCCAAGCACTGAAAATTCTTAAAATGAGTTGAAGGTCCTAGTATGTTAACAAACGTAAAAGCAATCCATTATGGCCTTAAATTCAAGGTCACTTTCGAAGGTGAAGATAGTTATGACATACATGTATTCATTGATATGGTCTTATACATTTTATTTATTGAAATCACGAAGCTTATCCTAAGTCGTTACTCACGTAAAGGGCTACAATACATTGTTATGTACTTAGAGAATCTGGTAAAGGATTTGCTGCCATACATATAGGGGACAATTCAAGTTGAATTCGAAAAGAAGAGTACGTCAGTGAAGGTAAAGGGAAAGAAGGTGGTACAAAATATGACTTCTTAGAGAAAAGGTCGAGGATATTGGCATACGCTCATCTAGGTGAATCAACCCCTTGGATGAGGTAAGCTTGCTTTGGGTCTCGTTTCTACATAGCAAAACAAGATGAGGGAACAAATAATAAGAAGAAAGTTGGTTAGGAAGGGGTAGCTTCTTCACCTTCTCATCATTATTATTTATAAACCCCCAATGGATCCAACAATAGCCATAACGCCACTAGAGATTCAAGAATCCCATAATTTTGATTTATAGAACATAAAGAGATAATTGAAGATCAACGTACATGTCAGTATGGTACCCTTTCTTGTAATGGTTGATATGACATAATGGACAACGGTACAACAGTTCAACTATTCCTCCTACGAAGAGTATACATATTATGTCGTCGATGGATCACACTTTGTTGAAGTAATGAAGTACTTATTCAAAGAGCATCCAACCCTTGGTGTTTCAGTCTTCGTCTTCCAATGTAGTTTCTTTGGATCACAATAATGAAATGACTATAGATGTCATCTATCAGGAGGATAGGGTTCATTCATAATAAGTACATGGATCAGTGTCCAAATTTGGCCGAATATTGCATCTGAATTCACACAAGTAGTGTTTTCTAGAGCTGAAAATTGCAATTCATAAAAGCTGCAAGTCAGATGCTCTTCATAAATTCTACCCCTACTTTCAACTTGCATCCCACTCAAGGGAAGTTTGGGATTTACAAGAAAGTAATTTCACAATGTGGAATAATTAGGAGGTGAAGAATCAAAAGGTAGAAAAAAGGCGAGGTGACCCTCAAATGATGGTGAAGGTTAAAGGAGAGAAATTGGATTTGGTGATTGCGGAGGTTGCTAAGCATATGAATTTGACTCCCCAAAGACCTTTTAGGATATAAGAGATGTGAACTTGATAGTATTGACACGCTCCAATGTTATCTCTAGAGAGCTCAACCTTGAGGAAATGGTTACGGAATAAATACTATCTTTTTCTTCAAGATGTTGTTTAGAATTGTAATAACAATAATGTTTTTGGAGTCAAAGGCTTATATGAAAACACAAGAGGTGATGACGATGAAACTTTCATATTTCACATGGGAAGAGATACAAGTTAAGTTGAGTACCCCTCCATGAGATCCACAATGCATTATCCAAATATTTTATTCTATTCAAAGGCTAGGAATGTAACCAAGACTTTATTTGATTTCTTTTATAATAGAGTTCCATGTCTGGCGTCATAATTTCTTGGAATCTCAACGCTCAATATCGACTTTATGGACAAAGTTGATGGGAGGCATCAAAATTTTAGACAAAGTTGATGCTAAGCATGAAATTTCTTCATGAAGTCAATGCTAGGCATCAGCGTTTTACATAAGGTTGATGCGAGTCATTCACATTCTGCCTAAAGTTCATGATAAGTATCCACTTTTGGCCTAAAGTCAATGTTGAGCACGGACTTATTGTATAAATCAATGCAAACCATCATCCTTTTGCATAAATTCAGGGCTGAGCATTAAGCTTAATCCCCTGTTCGATACTCGGGAATAAATTCCATCTTCGAGTTCATAAGAGATTATATCTATAATTGTTTTGGAGAAATCAATTAGGGGAATGAAAGGCGGAGATCAACTTGATCAATGGCCTTCTTCATTTCTGACCGATATCAAAATGGTTGGATATGTGTAAACAATAATAAGAGCAAAAGAAAAAATTATTTTACAACATTTTGACATAATAAAAGCATATTCTAATCACTTAGATATTTTTCATCCCTTGTGTTATAGTATTTTTTGTAGGTGTGTCCTGTATATCAATAGTAATATCTAGGAAACACTATAACCTTTTGATAGTTGATATTCTCTTTGGATTCATGATGCTAATCTAATTATAATGAATACTCATAGATAGCCAAAATGTAAAATAAAAAAAAAATCAACCTTGACCCTAGCTCCTTTATGGAGGACATTAGTTCCTCATAGATGAGATCGTGTGTTAAATGATAACCGCCTTAAAGAGATAGTCCACATGATGCACGATTTAACTTGGTAAGCCCCTTCTTTTTTTTCCTTGTAATTTGTATGTCTATTTCTTTTCTGTCTTGTATATCACCCTTGAAATGAATTTAAACCATACATACAATGCAAGATTCACTAGTTTTCATGGATTATATTTTTGTTGGATATTATGAAACAAGTAAGAAATAACTAAAGCAACATTGACATGAGAATGGCATTTACGATGTCCTTCAATACCCTAATGGGACAAAAAGTTGAGACATGAGACACGAAAGAAAACCAATGAACCCATACCAAAGCAAAGAGGGTTGATTGAGACATGAGGCGGGAAAAAGAAAACCAATGAACCCATACAAAAACCAACAAAGGTTGATTATGAGCTTATTCAATTACCCTCAACCGATTATGATTGGATTCTAGATCTGTTCTCGGGGACAACTATCGTTCGTTTCTATTTTGTTTTGTTTCTCTTTGATGTTAGGACCTATAAATAACATCTGACCTCTCATGTTAGGAACATCCCTAGCATGCTCACTTAGGCTTTCAAGACATCAGTTTTTTTGAAAAGTATGAAGCATAAATTAACTTCCTCAAATAAAAATTCCATGCTCTAAGTGAGTGCCTTAACAATCATCAAGAGGTTGGGTGAAGACATAGGGATCGAATCCCTACCCTTACAATTGAGTTTGGAGAGCTCATCTAGATTGACGACCTTTATGTTATGAATGATCAAGAGAACAAATCTCAACAGAAAGCACAAATCACCTGGAAGCAAGTGCTGGATGGCAAAGCGATCAGCTTCTTAGTGACACTGTGTAATGCTATAAGAGGGCAAACTCTCTTAGTGACACTGTGGAATGCTATAAGAGGGCAAACTCTCTGGAAGATTTGGAGGCACTGGTGTGCCAGCACCCTCCTAAAGAATGTTTGATCAAGAAGTCTCTATTCTTCCTTAGCGAAAGAATTGCCAACTCTAAGAGGTCCCTACCTTTTAGGCATCATAAAGTTTTTCTCGTTGAGAACAACAAGCTTAAACTCAACTGGGCCCCGCATTAGGGGGAGGGAGGGTTGCTAACCTCCTTTGTCACACTCTATAGACCGGCAAGTTCTACCCCTGCTCTATGGGATTCGGGGGGTCCCAAGGGCACTAGTCAAACTTGTAACTTTTTCTTTTTTCTTTAATTATAGTCCGGGAGAATAGGCCAAGGCCGAACTTCCTTTTGAAAAAAAACAAATCAACAAAAGTCTTATGAAATGACTACTTTTTTTTTAGGAGAGCTGAGAATTGTAAATTTTCATTGTAAATTTTTCTTGATGAATCCACACGATATTGCATGAAGATTTTTGTGCATATATGTCCTAAATCATTGCCTTTTTTTCTCACGTATGCATCAAGTTACTTCTACATCATAACATCATTTTTGAAAAACAACAATCTTTTTTTTTTCAAAGAGGAAGTTCGTCAATAACCTACTCTCACAAACTTTAATTAATGAAAAGAACAATTCTACAAGTGAATGGGCATAGCACCCATGGAACCCTCAAATCCCACAAAGCAGAGGTTTTCTAGTAAACACTGAAAGAAGGTTGATAACCCTTTCATCCCCCTCATGAGGGGACACTTTCTTTTAATATTGTTGCTCTTGAGGAAAAACACTTTGTGATTTCTAAAAGGAAGGGGTTTCTTACAATTGAAATTTTTTTTTCCTAAAAGGAAAAGAAATATTTTCATCGAGTAAAAAAAAAAAACAATGTTATTTTTAATATAAAGGAAGTTCGGCATTAGCCTACTCTCCCGGACTTGAATTAAATAAAGAAAAGTACAAGAGAAGGGGACTAGTGCCCATGGGACCCCCCAAATCCCACAAAGCAGGGGAAGCTTTTATAGAGCTTAGATGCCATTACAAAGAAGGTTAATCACCCTCTCATCACCCTCATGTGGGGCCCACTTGGGTTTAAGCTTGTTATTGATCAAAAGGAGTACTTG
The DNA here is from genome assembly GCA_020310875.1 of Ceratopteris richardii. NCBI lineage: Eukaryota > Viridiplantae > Streptophyta > Polypodiopsida > Polypodiales > Pteridaceae > Ceratopteris > Ceratopteris richardii. The sequence goes on from CM035436.1 coordinate 13,636,425, forward strand.
ATGATGCCTGAAGGGGGGGGGGGATTTCTTATAGTTAGCAATCCTTTTGCCAAGGAGGAACAACGATTTCTCAATTGACCACTCTTTGGGGGAGTCACAGAAGTTGAAAGCACATCTTTCCCGCCAGATTTTCCATAGGACCTCCCCTCTGATGGCATTCCAGAGAGTCGTGGCGCAGCCGATCGCTTCTCCCAATAGGGCTTGCTGCCAACTGAGATGTTTCTAAAGTCTAATTTTCTTTCCAACCGTCTGCCAGAGTCTGTTGGAGTTGGGGCAGGTAAAGAAGATGTGTGAAACATCTTCGATAGACCGGTAGCAGCGTTTGCACTAGGGAGGAATCCCACAAAATTTGCTAGCCTTAAGGTTGGTCAAGATTCCATGATGAAGAATTTGCCATAAGAGGACAGACTTTTTGATTTCTATGAGGGGGTGCCAGATAGCCATGAACTTCATGTTGTGCATTCACTTTATGCATACATTTAGTGCCATGCACCGGCTTTATGCATAAAGTTCATGTCATGTAATGATTTTATTCATAGACTCATTGCAAGGTATTGACTTTTTGAAAACATTTGATGCCCAACATCTACATTATGCATAAAGGTTCTCGTCGCATATGTAACAAGTTTAACTTTGTATACTTTGAGCATACGTATTTTGAGAGATCATCCATCAGTAGATAATTATTTGGGATTATTTAGAAGGTGATATTGTGACATATGTTTTTAATGCTCTTAGTTAGGATGTTCTTGGGATATTTTACTGCATTAATGTTTAATACCTTTTTATGATTTAGAAATTTCCTTGTCCGAGCTATTTCCTTCAAAATAACTTCACTTTAAAGGTATTTCATGAGAAAAGGTAGTTTTCATAAGTGCTTATAAAGCTTGGAAAGAACCCAATTCCACCACTAACCCATCCAAACATCAAAACCCATCCTAATTCCAAGTAGATGGAATATTTCTCCATTAGGGAGCTCTTGATGGTCCATTGTAACAAATGTCTTAATCTTCAATCACAAACCCACACACAATGACTAAATTCAACACAACCAAATATAAGCAAGCAAAACAGAGTATGCAGAGAACAAGAAGAGAAAGAGAGAACTTTAGTATCTATGTAGATTTACAAGCAAATCTGATATATATTACATAATCTATCAAATAGCCTCGAGGTGAAGCCTCATCGAGCTTCAAAGCTCATATCTTGTCCCTAAATACAACTCGGCTCTAATACCACTTGAAAAAGTCTCTTAATCTTCAATCGCAAACCTAGAAAACAATGGAATTTGGCCAAACAAGATATAAGAAAGAAAAATAGATATTGCACAGAACAAGAAGAGAGAGAGAGAGAGAGAGAACTTTATTATCTGTGCAGATTTATAAGCACTTTTGATTTTTTATTACAAAATCTATAAAATAGCTTTGATGTAAAGCCTCATCCACCTGACCACCCCCTAGCTAATCTCAATCCCAATCACAATCATAATCACAATCTCAATCCCAATCCCAATCTCAATCATAGAAGAAGAAAACAATCATGATCAATGCATGCCCATAATCTCTCCCTAACTCTCAGTCTTTGTCTTCGGATCTCCTCTTTCACCGCTCCACAACCAATCATACCTTCCTAGGCATGTTCTCCTACAATCTGCATGCTCCAAGATAACATCTTTTGCCATGTCTCATGCAAGACTTCTAGACTACCCATGCATCTACTTTTCATGTCCACTTCAAGAATCCTACCTACAATAATAGATGCGATCCCTGCAACACACTCACACACATGTCAATCATAAAAAATAACCCACATACCAATGTGTATTTTTTGAATTTGCAAACAAAAATAAAATGAATCAAGGCCTCTCTTTTTTGTTAAGTACCTAAAAATATAACTTTTCCAAGCCTTATAACTCAAAAACAGTGAGGAATCAGCTTAAGCTTCTAAAATACAAACAGTTCTTCAATATGTACAATAGTCTAAGAGGTCCTAGGTCGAAATATCACTTTGAGCACTACAAAATCGAAAATTCTAGAGAGGGATAAAACACATGAAAAATCTCTTCATTAACCTATCTTCATGCATCCAAATGAGATATAAAACAGAGGAACTACAAAATTATCAACCAAGTAAAGTTTTTTTCTATTAAAACTACTCTACTTTCTCTCATACAATACTTTTTCTAATTACTTCATCTTCATGATCAAATTTAACACCTAAATTTCATGAGACAACTTTCTAGAGAGAGAATGTTAAAACTTATTGGTACTAAATTTTGCAAACATGATCAGAATATCCTAAACACAAAGTTTATTTATTACATACACATCTTTTTTTGGGTGAAAATCAATATGGTATCTTACAATTTTGCCCCTCTTTCAAGAACTCTATCCTCAAAGTTGAAAGAAGGATAATGTTCCATAAACTCATACAAACCAACCCATGTTGAATCTTCAATAGGATATTCAAACTACTTAGCTAAAATCTCCACTATTTCATGATTCCTAAGATTTCTAATTCTCCTATCCATCATAACTTCTATTCCAAGCTCAAAAGTGGCATCTCCCTTCAACTTAGATTTGTCCTACAAAACATGATAAGCATTAAGAACATACTTTTTAAGTAATCCAACATTGAAAACTAAATGAATTTTCAAAGTCTTGGGTAGATCAAGTAATTTCTTTAAGATTTTAAAAGGAGAAATATTTGTGGAAACAATCCACAATCTTTGCCTAAAACAAGATTTGATATTTAGAAGGGTTCACTTAAAAAAAGGATCATTTGTTCTAAATTCAAAGGATCTCTTTTTGCCATATCATGATGTAAATTTTGAGGTTCTCGTGCATCTTTAATGTTCTTCTTTACCTTCTTTAGCTCCAAATCCATGTTTTCAAGCATCTGCTTGGATACCTCAACCAAGTTTTGTGAACTAAAAAGTGAATGAGGTAGCAAACAAGTATAGTCATACATTGCTTCAAAAGGTGTCATCTTAAGAGACGATTTCCATGCACTATTACTCAACCAGAGGAAAATACTCAATCCAATCGTTTTGCTTATCATCTACATACATATGTAACAAATCCTCAAGCACCCGATTAACCCTCTAGTTCTCACCATCAATTTGAGGATGAAATGCAATACTCATGTGTAATTATGTTCCTATGGATTGAAATGTTGCTTTCCAAAAATAAGATGTAAACCTTGCATCCCTATCAGAAATTATACCTTTACGTATACCATGTTACTTGAAAATTTGTTTCATGAAACATCTAGCAACATGCATAGCTGTATCCATTTTCCTCATGGGAAGAAAATGTGCCATCTTTGTAACAAGATCCACAACAACAAAGATGGTATCATTCCCACTTTTGGCCATAGGCAACTTTGTTATGAAATCCATAGAGATGGATTCCCATTTTTGATCAGGCACATTTAATGGTTGTAACATACTAGGACTCCTTTTAAATTCAACCTTGACCTATTGACATTTCAAACATTTTTCACATACCTCCTAATGTTATATTTCATGCACGTCCAACAATATGAAGCTTTAACTTTAGCATAAAAACCAAGGTGCGTAGAGAAAGATGTGTCATGACCGTCATGCAGAATCTTTTCTTTCAAAATAGATATTGAAGAAATACATAAACAAGAACTACAATACAAATCATTACTTTTCAAATGAAATTTTTCCTAAAACATAAAACTTGGATTTTCATATAATAAATTTCATGATTGTTGCATAATGCAAATCTTCTTTAATTCTTTTTTAATATCAAAATGAGAAGATAAATTAGAAATTGAATTGCATAAAGGTTTACAACTCAAAGTATCAGCCACTTTTTTTCTTTTCTAGTTATGTATTTAATATCCAAATCATATTCACTTACCAATTCGAATCATCATTTTTTTCTATTGTGAAGTAAAGTTAAGTAAAGATATATTTAAGACTTTGATGATCTGTCTTTAATTCAAACTTTACTCCAAGCAATAAGTGTCTCCAATTTTTAAGTGCATGAACAACCGTAAGCATTTCCAAGTCATTTTTTGTATCATTTAATACATGTTTTTTAGTTTTCTTGACTCATAAGCCACTACCCTTCATTCTTGTGAAAGTACACATCTGATTTGACTTCCATTAGCATCACACAAAACAATAAATGGTTTATCTAGTTTGGGTAATTTTAGCACACAATTTTCAATAATTTTGTGTTTGAATTCTTAAAATGCATTTTTACACTCATCGTCCCATGTGAAGTCTTTATACTTCTTTGTTAATTCTACAAGATGATTTGCGATTCGAGAAAACTCCTTAATGTGTGCCCTCTCATATTGTGCCAAACCAAGGAAGCTTCTCACATCTCTCACACATTTCGGTGTAGGCTAGTCAAGTCTGCTTTTAACTTTCTCAAGATCTATTTGAATCCCTTCCTTAGAAACAACTCTCCGCAAATAAGCCACTTCCGCCTTTGCAAAAAAACATTTAATCATCTTACCATAAATTTTATGCTCTTTGAGTTTTTGTAAAGTCTTCCTAAGATGCAATGCATGTTCATCATCATCCTTAGAATACACAAAAATATCATCAAGAAATACTAAAATAATTTCATTGAGATATTCATGAAACATATTATTCAACAAACACATGAATTTGGAAGGAGCATTTGTCAATCCAAAAGGTAAAACTCTGAACTCATAATGACCATATCATGTTCTTTAAGTGGTTTTGGGTATGTCCTTAGACTTTACTCTAATTTGATAATGACATGATCTTAAGTCAATTTTAGTGAATATTGTGGCCCCACTCAATTGACTCATCTATATGTGGAAGTGGATACTTGTTCTTAACCATTTTCTTATCCAATCTTCTATAGTCAATACAAACTTTGTATGATCCATCTTTCTTTTTCTAAAACAAAAGAGGTGCTCCCCAAGGTGAAACACTAGGTCTTATCAACCCCTTCTTCAATAGATCATCTAGTTAGAGCTTCAACTCTTTCAATTCATCAATATTGAACCTATAAGTTGATTTAGAATAAGGATCACTTCCTAGATAGAGGTCTACAGCGTGGTCAATTTTTGTAGGAGGAATGCTTGGTAGATCATCAAGAAATACATCTGCATACTCATCTAAAACTTTTCTGGCATACTTATGTATCTCATCTAGTTTATTTTTCTCATGAAGGTCATTCAGATAAACAAGACATCTCTCAAAACCCTACCAAATACCCCCAATCAACTTTATGGTAGATAGGAGAAAAACTTGAATTACACTCACCTACAAGATGATGTTCCTTCCCCTTTCAAAGGAAGGGTCCCACTTTCATAATCAATCATGACACTATTATGAATTAATTAGTCCATGCCAATGATTACACCACATTCTCTCATTTCAATTACATGGAAGGTACCCAAAAACTTACGTTCACCTAACATAAAATCAAGATTCTCAACATAGCATCAAGTATAGTGTATCCTACCATTAGTGATGTGTATAGGTCTTTGGTCTACATCTCAATATGCAATCATAAAGCCTCTACCAACTTAAATGAAAGGAAACCATTTGTACTACCCAAATGAATCAAAAAACTAACCTCATGTGAGGATATGTCCCCCATAATCCTAATCACTGATGCCCTTGAATGAGAAGAAGTTGTCGTGCATTGAAGTCTAGGGTTAGAACACTTACCTTGATCATCAGACTCCTCAATCATTTTGTTTTCCTCTTGTAGGTGAGCTATCTTTGCCGACATGGAATGGTTGATGACCTTTCTTGGACATTCAAAAGTGCAATATCCCTATTCTCCACATCGAAATTAAATTCCCAATCTTTTAGCCTTCTCCTAGAAGTCATAATCACATTGCCAATGCACAAGTTCTCACTTCTTAGGTGTATTAATCTTCTTCGGGTTAGTTTGTCCTCCTTAACCATTACTAGAGTTAGTCGATCTCTATCCATTTTGACTTCTTGAAATAGTTCTTGAGGTTCCATGTCATGTTGAGATAAACCTTTATTTGGATGCCTTTCTCATAGTTAACTTCTCCATCTTCTCAAAGTTTTTTGCTTTTACAACTGCATCACAAAAGTTTACACATTCAAACCCCCCTTAAATGATAGCAAAGATCTTCACCCAAAACCCTAAATAAATTTTCTCTTCATGGCATCTCCAAAAACTTCTATCCTCTTACAAGCGTGGATTCCCACTATAGCTCATAGTCTTGTTCTTTATAATTTATCTAATGAATCATTTTTCTGAGATAATTCAGGCCTCGTCCCCTCATAATTTTTAGCTACTCTTAAAGTGGGAATGACGGAATCTATGGGGAAGATTTCATTTTCACCATGCACGATATTAAGTGATGTGAACTTTGATGTAGTCTAATTAGAAGCTTCTATGCCCAAAGCGCATGATATAGTTTTTTGTCCTAATTTTTTCTTTGGTTGTTTTACAAGCTTATTCAACATTGTGCATATGAATTTCTTAGTATTACTTTTAATTTGATTATTTCATAGTGGATGATATGGGGCCCACGTTTTATGGAGCACTAGAAACACATCTAGTGGAATGTTCAACGACTTAATACATTGGGAGGCCAAAGCATGTAAGAATATGCAAAAACAAAAATAACATGTCACACTTAAATGTGCTTTTAGCTTAACCCGTTTCACTAAAGAACACAAAGTTACATTTATAAGCCTACTCTACTAAAGTGCCTCTTACTGAATGATCAATTGGACCTTTGTAGATGTTGAACTATTATAATGTTTGAGAAATTCTTTTCTAAGACTCGTTCACAAATCATATCTCTCTTGTTAGGTGTACCTATAAATATAGTATTTCATTATTGTCTATATAATCAATGCTTCTTATTATGATACTTTAATTCCTATATTGCTAGTATATTACCCACACTTAAAGATGTGTGTATAATTCGGTCCATAGGAGAGAGCCAGTAACGATTGGTCACGCTAAATAGGTACTAATTGCATATTTAAGAGATAATCATCATCAAATTGATTTGGTAATTCTATGGGAGGTTCTCTATTAGTCATTCTCTATAAGTACTTGGACATTTATTTCATGCTTCCCTTTTCTCCAACCACCTTGAACCAATTCAATAAGTAATATGAAACACCATAGATTTTTAGGATGGCTCTTACTTTGTCTTCATCATAAGAGATTCCATTATTGGACACTCTATTTCCTAATGTTTTCTCTTGTCTAAACATGAAGAGACACTTCTCTAGATCCGTGCATAATCAATTTCACAAAGGTTTTCTTTTTCCTTTATGTGTTGAATTTAAACTAAGATCATTTTCATCTACATAGACTTCCTAAGCTTTCCTCGCAAATTCCAAGCCAATTAAGAGTAAAACACTCCCTTGTTTGTGGAAAAAGTTTTCTATTGACCTTAGAAAGACTTCCTTGCCTCGAAATATTTATAATACATGGCCTCCTTATAACATGAGGGTTCTTAAGTTTTTATGTCCTTTGCTAGATATATAGAATGTTTAGTCACTAGTGATGTGTCTGTTAGCAGTCATGTGGACAACCACATTATTTGTAAAAAATGTATTTCTTATGCAAGAAAATGGGATTCTATGGAGATCACAAGAGTTTTCAGAGTCAATGATTTTGGTGATTTATTGTATATTTTGAAATACGCAACGGTGTGAAGCTTACGAAGAAGTCCGGAGTGTTTCATTATGGTACGTATTATGAAAAAGAGAGTTCAGAGGACAAAGATACGTAGAGTGCTAGAGTCTTATTAGAGCAGTCTATCAAATGCTATTTGAAGTCCTATCTGCGAGAATATGATGTATCTTAGCATTGTACATTCTTATTAATCAAAGTTTTACTATCTATCATCGTATTCCTATTCTCTCTGAAGTGTGTCGGTATATTCAAGTGTTGTAACTTTGAAGTCTATAGTACTAAAGACAATAAGGAACAGAAACACATGTTTATGAGTACTATTGTATTCATAAATCCCTGATATCGATTCCATTACTTTGGATATTTTGGTGTTGTATTTTCTGAGTATAGTAACACCCAAACATTTTGGCCACCATGATGGGATGGGGTGAGTAACAATTTACAGCAAAGAGTGGATTGATGTTGTTGCAGAACGGTAAGGAGTACTTGGAAAAGACTTATCACCACAAGTATTTAGAAGAATTTGTTCACCATACCATAGCAACACTAAGACTTGAAGATATCTCCCTCAAGGACATAGCTAGCATTCCGAAAGAAGTGTTGTATTGGGTGGAAACCATATTTTTATCTCGGAGGCTTTTGAAGGACCGAATCTTTGAGTGGAGGGATGGCAAGCTAGCCAAAGTCTTGTGGCCAGGGGAATCCAATGGAACCGACTAGCAGAGCCACCAACAGGAAGAAATATACCCTATGGAACCAAGGAAAAGTGGCAAAAGTGAACCCTCACCAGATTTGGAGTTAGTCCTTGTTCTTTGGACTCAATTCGGTACATTATAGAAGATTGAAAACCTCATGGTGCACAAAAATAAATTGCCAAGGTTAATCTATACTCATTTTTATGGAAGAATAGACAAAGACCCAAATGTGCATGTACGCACATTTCAAAATCAATACATATGTAATCATCATAACTTAGAAGATGATAAACATAAGTTTTAAGCATTCCAAGCTACACTGGTTGGGATGTAGTGAAATGGAATATCGAGTACCCTCCTGATTATTTTTCAACCTCCAATGAGTTGAAAGAGGCTTTCTTAGAGTGATTCCCGATAGCCAAAAGCATTTTAGAGCTCTATGCCATGCTCCAGTGTATGATGTAGAAAGGAACGATCGAACAATACGTGTGAGACTTCAGATCCACGATGTGAAAATTTTGACAAACAAATGCCTTTTAGAAGAAATGTTGAGTATGTTTTTGTTGATGGACTTCAACTAGCCATTAAAGAAAAGATTTACATGTATACACTGGACCAATATTTATACACTTGATTAGAAAATTGACTTAGCAACAAGGATGGACCAGAAAATATAGTTGGCCAATTTGGGCTCTGAGAAGACCATGGTAGCATCAATTCGTGGACGGAATCCCTTTTGAAATCGATGCGGTACGGATCGGTTCTACATGTTCGGTGCTGACCAATTCTAGCGGGAAAAAAAAACCAAAAAAGAAGCGTATGAAGATTCGGTTCGGTGCATTCATGAACCAGATGTCAATCAGTGTTATACGGTGCGTGGCAACTTATTTAAAATGGTTTAAATCCTTTTTGTGTGCTTAAATCACATCATCTTTGCATGACTTTTCGAGCGCAACTTTCGACTCCCAAGGCTCTATATGGACATCAGACGCAATTTGCAAAGTTGTTAGCTGTGGAGAGAGAGAGAGAGAGAGAGAGAGAGAGAGAGAGAGAGCTCAAGGACCTTGAGGCTTGTAGCCTTAGGACTTCTCTCGAGACCCGAGCTTCTCATTGCCCATGTGAATTGGTAATGTTACATGTATTATGTAAATTGTAATACTATACATAAATTAGAATACATTGTAGAATCATCTATGTGACAATGTGAATGTACCATAGTGGTCACGACTCACTCGTTATATATACAATGTACATATCATATATCATTAATAATTATATGTCATGAATCATAATTTATAAATACATAATACTGTAATATGTATACAATATACATCATACATATGCAAACATTTCATACACACACACATGTCACACACACTATATTACGTAGTATGTACATACATGATACTACACTTGTACATACTTAGTACTACACATGTGACATGTCACATTAATGATTATACATATCATATATGTATAATCAATGATCAATGATCATATAATGTTGCATGCATCTGACATCATTACACATATTGTATACATATTACACATTGCCACATTGCACATATTACATATAACACACATTACACATTGGCAATTGCCAAATTGCCATATTGTATACATATTACAGATCATGCCACATTGCCATCATCCATCATTCCAATTTCCATGTATGATGCTATTCTAATTTCTATCTAATATCTACTATGATCCATGATTAATCATTAATGTAGTATGGATTTTATGTTTCAGGTATCATGCCTCGTGGTATTTCGTCTCTCTGGGATGCTCATACCACAAGCCATACCTTGGCAAAGACTACAAGCTCTAGTTCTAGCACAAGAAGATGGGTATGCAAGTATTATGGGAAGACATTGTGTACCACCACGAATCATCTGATATGCCATGTGTCAAGATTAGGTGGTATGGGTATCGGTGCATGTTTAGAGGTTCCTCCAAATATTGCAGAAGGTGTGCAAAAAGAACGTAATATTGCACAAGAAAATCTTGCAGCCCATCGTCATGAGCTTGCAACATCCTCTCTAGACATGTTAGAGGAGATTGAGACGGAGCCTAGTAGGACTTCAGGAAAAAGAGGTATTTCACAAAGAGACGAGAGTGAGTGAAAGACCATTCCTGACCTACCACCAGCATCACAAAGATCTAGACAAGCATCACTTCATACCTCTTTTATAGTTGTGGGACTACAAAAGCAATGACAAAAAGTTACCGAGGTTGAAATAGAGCGTTGCATTCTTGAATGCAATCTCTCTTTCAACGTAGTTCGTACAGATGCATGGAAGAGGATGGTTAAGGCCATTGCACAAGTGGGGCAATGTGATGATTGGTATGGTGTTGACTATAATAGATTGTGTGGGCCCATGCTTATTGAGGAGAAAGAGAGGATAGAGGTGCTTATGCAGCCTATAAAATTAGGGTGGCAGACATATGGATGCTCTATATTGACTGATGGTTGGAGTGATATCAGACCTCGCCACATAATAAATATAATGGTCTCCTCATGTATTGGTATTTACTTTCTTTGTGTGGTAGATTGTAGCAGTGTCGACACACGGATCACTGGGGAATTTATTTTTGGGCACATCAAGAGTGCCATAGAAGAGGTTGGACGTGAAAATGTAGTCCAAGTTATTACAAATAATGCATCTAACTGTAAAAGAATGGGAGAGTTAATAGAGAGTGAGTATCCCTCTATAGTTTGGACCCCTTGCACATCACATTGCATAGACTTACTATTTGAGGACATAGGGAAACTCCCATGGGTTGAGCCTATTATTAGTGATGCCAAAAGGATTATTACATTCATACATAAGAACCATCATGCACTTAGCATTTTCCGTACTAATTGTGAGAAAGAGTTGGTTTGCAATCCTGACACATGTTTCGGATACATATTCTATGTGCTTACACACCTTTACGAGTCTATGCACTCTTTGCGCTTGATGATAATAGATACGAGGTGGAATGCGATGCCAATGGCTCAATCGGAGCGCGCAAAATACGTGCAATGCAAAGTATTAGACATGGACTTTTGGGCAGAGATACAAAATCTTATCCTTGTCCTTAAGTGCATACACATTGCTCTTCGAGTGGTTGACATGGAGGGATCCATGCTTGGCTTGGTGTAACATTTGTATAGACATATGCGGCACGGCATTGCTCATGTATCCAGTTTATCGAGCTCCACGTATGTTTTATTTCATTTCTTTTCATGTTTAAAACTTTATTATTTTTTAAGTTTATTAATTCAAATTTCTAATAGGAAAAGTGATGTTTTGAGTCTTGTGGATTCACGATGGGAGTTCTTATCATGTCCCATTCATGGATTCGTAGCTATGTTACATCCATACTTCAAGAGTCCTGATTTGTGGTCAGAAGTTACTCTTCCCCACATGAAGCACATGTTTATGGAGTGTATCATGGATCATGATGCTCAGATAGCGTTTGATGTAGATTTTTTAGCATATCTGGGGAACATCCGGATCTCTTACGCACGTTCCACTTCTCTACATTCAGAAGTCACAGCAAAACCTATAGAGTGGTGGAACACTTATGGATATGGGCATCCACACATTTGTCGTCACACATTGAGAGTTCTCTCTCAGGTATGTATAAATTGATTAAAACATTATTCTCTTTAAAAAGGTTTATTGTATACATATTACAGACTACAGTATAAATATTAAGTATTAAGATATTCTAATTTCTATCTTGTAGGATTCATCTGCTACTGCTTGTGAGCGCAACTGGAGTACATTTGCATTAGTGCACACCAAGTTGAGAAATTGCTTGAGTGTTGCACAACTTGAGCCCGTGGTCTTTTGTAAGGCCAATCTTCATTTATTGCGTAATTTCAAAAACATGAGAGGTCCTCGACAAGTAATCATTTGAAAATGCAATGTGCATGCAGCATAACTGATAACTTATAAGCAAAATTTAATTAAATATGTATATATGAATGATTAATCACACTTTTTCTAATCCTAGGTATCTCCACTTGTCTTCGAAGATGCATTGAGATCAGAAGAAACCATCAATGTAGATTCATCTACTCTTGATGAACAAGATGAAATATATCACATGCTTCACTTAGAGCTCAAGAATGTTGATAGATGCATCACACGATCACGTTCTCAAGCTCTTTCACGAGGACATACACTGGCCACAGAGGATATTCCTTCTACCAGTGCATCTACACCCGCAGCTAGAAGAAGGAGGCGTAAGTTGCACCCTCGAGGTAGAGAAGCTCTAAACCCACTTGAGGAGGATATACATGATACACCTGTTCCAGAGTTCAATGATGATGGAAATATCATAGCCATGGCTGATATTTCCTCATCGAGAGAGCATTCGTCATCAGAGGAGTCCACTAGTTTAGATGACTCAGAGTCAGAGTATTAGTTTTATGATTTCATCTATGATATGACATGATCATTGATTCATTATGGCTTGAGGCTTGACTCTCAAGTGATGAGTCTTATTGTATGGTTGTATTTTGTTTTTACATCATGATGTATCATGTATATAATCATTTAAGTGGTTTTGGTTTTCTCTCTAATGTGGTGTTACTGGTAATTGGTGTAATGTATAGTGTGTTATAACTTAGGTGTACAATGTACATTGTATTATGTATATGTTTATTTCTTTTTTATAAGCACTTGCCACTATCGTGAATCTTCTAACAACTCATTGCTCAATGCTCACCATTAATATGCATTGTGCAATTCTATTAAAGCATGATGATTATAATATTGATTTTATTATGTAACAGGTTAGATCATTAAACATTAAATACACCTTACGAACCTGACCTATGACGTAAGGTTTTGTTCTCGCACCTTAAATGCACCTAAACCCTATGGAACACACCTTACGCACCTTACCTAGGACGTAAGTTTCGGTCCTCGCACCTTAAACACACCGAACCTTATGCACCTAACCTAATCTAGTGACGAAGAAAAGTACGACTCTAGTGCAGTAATTGTATTGTTTAAGGTGCAAGAATGTAAGCCACATCACGGCCAACTGTGCATTGAATCAAGTATTTTGTCCAATCTATAATAAGACTAATCATAGTTTGGATGAATGTCGATTTAATGCGAAGAACACACTAGTAGCCACTACACAAGTAGATGTTCCTTCATGGAAAGGAAACCCAGTGGCATACAAGCCACTAGTTCCCTCTGGACAATGGCAGAATAGCTAAGATGTCAGATTATTAGGGCTATCGTAATATTCCATTCCACTACAATTTTCGGAAGAGGGGAGCAGTTCTCGACAAAATTTTCAAGAATTCAAAAGAGGATGGAGATTTCAACAACCTAGCCTAGGTACTTCAGGGAATCGACCAATCTAGTGCCAGTTTTGCATGCAATATGGCCACAGAAGATAGGAATGTGAAGAGGCCAAAGAGTATGATCAACGGAAATAGTAAGCTAATCTTAAGGCACCTATGGCCAATGTGGTGACCTTAGAGTATTTAGCATCGATGGTTTCCAGGTCGCAGAAAGAATATCTGAGTGGCCATAAATTAGATTATCCAGCACCAACGGAGCATAAGTAAAAATTTTAAAAAGTAGTACATTCGGCTATGGAGTATCCATCGCATTATGCAGACCCTCTAGTCCCAGTAGAACCCTTATGAAAAAAGCGGCATAGTAAATTTGGTAAGAAAGTGGTTAAACATACTCCGGAGATAAATGAAACAAGAATTGCAATGAAAGATTCCAGGCCTCCAGCTGAATCAGTAATTTCGGAAATTCAACAGTCAATGTTTAATGATCAAAATACTACCATCAGGGGTCGGAACCAGAAATTCTGGATATAACAAAAGTAAGGGGATTCAGACCCTAGAGCGTCAACGGATGGTACATATTGCGACTTCTTGCAAGATTCACATATTAAACTCTCATTAAGGGCTTTATTGGAGCTCATTCCAACTTTTTGGAAGCAGTTGTTACAACAGCTATAAGAAAGATATTCGCCATCTCTGAGTCTGAAACCTTCGCTCTCAATGGTAAAGGATGTCACTGAAATAATAGTAGACTATGCAGTTCCTACAATTACAATGAGATATAAAAATAAATCCATTCCCAAGTTTATGATTGATGGCAGGTCTAGTATTAACATCACCTCTACACCCACATGTCAACAAATGGGTTGGAACACAATTGACCTAGCCCCATTCTTCATCTAGATGGTGGATCAATCACGAGTGTAACGAGTGGGGTTGATTAAAGATATCCCCATCCAAATTGCTTAGGTACTATTCAATATTACATTTGTGGTATCAGAACTTAAAGGGCAGAATCTAGATTATAATTTGATGTTGGGATGACCTTGGTTAAGAAATGCTAAAGTTTGCTAGAATTGGGACAAGAAGACTATCACATTCAGGAGCGGACATGCAAAAAGTTTTTTCCCATTAGAAGAAGAGAAATACTGTCTCCTAGAGCACAAACTTGTATTGGCAGAACCTCTGCATATGCTCAATGGACTCGAGGAAGATGAGAAGCTACTGTTTCTAGAAGAAAATGTAGATCCCTTATCTTTTGAGGTTGTGGATGTGAATTCAATCATTAGCCTAGGCTGGGACAGCATGGCAGCCATGGCCTACATAGAACCTATAGAATCAGACAAAGAGAATATTGCAGATCCAATGATAAAAGATCCCATGGAGATTGGAAAAATTCAGGTTGAAGAGGATTCCTTGGAAGTAGTGAATCTCAGTAGCATGGAAGACCCAAAGCCTATCCCAATCTATTTGGAGCTTGCTCCGAAATCTCGGATGGCGCTTATAGCTCTCCTACAACACTACAACGATTTTTTGCATGGACATATGCTAGCATGGAAGGTCTTGATCCAAAGCTATATCATCATCACATTTTGCTTAAACAAGATGTTACCGAGTCATGCAGTAGTAATATAGGATGAATCCCAACTTTGCAGAGCAGGTAAAACAAAAATTGGATAGATTAACCAGAGTGGGATATATTGTACCTATTGAGAACCTGGAATGGGTCTCTCCCATTGTTATCATTAGAAAAAAGAATAAACAATTACATATGTGTGTGGATTATAGAAAATGACTGCAACAACCATACTAGATCCTTTTTCCACTGCCATTCTTAGACAGCATGCTCGATGAGGTAGCAAGTTGCTATGGTTTTAGTGGTTATAATGAAGTTTGAATGGTTGAAGCAGATATAATCAAAACAACATTCGTTATGAACTAGAGAGTATTGGCTTGCACAGTCATGTGGTTTGGGTTGTGGAACACGCCAAGCACTTTTGGTGTATGCAGCAAATATTCGCTCCATACCTTACATCATTTATGCACATTTTTTTGGATTATTTCTCAGTTTTCGATAAGATGGACGCGCATCTGGAAGATTTATGTGTCTGCTTTGATTCTTGGAGATAGGTACATCTTTGATTGAATCTGAATAAATTTACCTTTGTAGTCAAATGTGAAAAAATGCTCAGCCACATTTGACTGCAAAGGAAAATTAAGTTATATTGGACACCCCAGCACCTTGAAACTGGAAGGAGGTCTTATGATTCCTGGGTCAGTTCCGGTGGCATGGCTGACATCTACAAGGGCTAGCACATATTGCCATCCTGTTGAACAAGCTTGCGCATGTCCGATTGGCAAAATTTGTGTGGATGGAGGAAGCACAAACTATCTTTGAACGATTGCGGAAGTTAGCCACAGTGCTTGTTATGAAAGCTCCAAATTGGAAACAACCTTTCCATGTGTTTGTGGATGCTTCTGACAAATCTATTGAGAGTGTGCTTATGCAGAAGGAAGACCGCAATTAGTTCCACCTTGTGTATTATGCTACTCGGCGATTAACAATAGTAGAGAAAAATTACTTGACTACAAAATGGGAATGCTTAGGTCTTATCTATTCTATAAAGAAGTTTCGACATTATTTATTGGGTGGAGCATTCACCTTCCATGTAGATCACAGTGCTCTCCTATATTTTGTGAAGTAGCAAAACTTGGTTGGATGACTCACCAAGTGGGTCCTGTTGTTGCAAGAATTTGAGTACGACATTGTTCATTGCCCCGACACTTGTCACACCATTGTAGATTTCTTATCTCGCATCGATCATGGAGAAAACCTCAAAGGTGTTGATAATACTCTCCCGGATGTGGAAGTTTTTATGGTAGCCAAAATCAAGAATGCTCCTTAGACTTCCCCTACTTGGTACGAGGAAATGTTAAGTTTTTTAGAAAATGGCATGGCTCCATCTTATTTGCACTCAACCGCAAGGACAAAACTCGGGCTTTGAAGTTGGAGGTTTAGTGTTATTATAAGATAGTTGTACTACAAGGAGCCGATCGGAATTCGGTTATGTTGTGTACCTCCACATGAGGTGCCGAAAATCATTACGGAAGCTCATGCAGGTGAGGCTGATGGGCATTTTAGTCATCTGATTATGGTCCGAAAAATTTAGCAATTCGGACTATGGTGGCCTACTATGTATGCACATATTCAGCACACAATGCGGAATTGTGATTTGCACCAATGAATTGGAAAATCTTGTGATAGTCAGCATTTCTCACTGCAACCAATCCTTCCATTAAAACCTTTCCAAAAATGGGGCCTAGACTTTATAGATCCAATCAAACCACCAGTAGTCTGAATGGGAGATCTGTATATTTTGACTTGTACAGATTATTGCACTCCATGGGCGGAAGCTTGGGTGACCAAATAGGTTATAGCACGAACAATAGCAAAGAAACTTCAAAGTGGAATCTTTCCTCACTACAGACTTCCTTTGGAAATAGTTCCTGATAGGGGAACTCATTTTTGATTGATTTTAGAACTCACTTCAGTTATCAAATTAAACAAAAATTGAGTTCTTCCTATTACCCATGAGCAAACGGATTGGTGCAGAGTACCAACAAGGTTTTGCTCCACATGCTATAGAAGATGCTGCTAGATTGGACAGATCAGTGGGAAATTATGCTTCCCATTGTACTCTAGGCATACAGGACTTCCTACAAGGTTTGAGCTGGTAGTACACCTTTCAAATTTCTTTATGGATAGGAGGCAATTCTTCCATTTGAATTTGCGGTTCCAAGTCTCTGGATTGTAGTCCAGAAGCGCTTGGTAATGGAAGAATCGTTTGCTTACAAAATGGATCAGTTGTGGCAACTAGATGAATAGCAGTATCATAACTATTTATTATTACAAGAGGTATAGAGTAGACAGAAGAAGTCGCATGAGAGGAACTTATGAACATAGGTTTTTTAGCTTGGTGATTTGATACTAGACTTTCACTCAAAAATGAAGTGGAAAATGGGCAAATTAAAATTACGGTGGACTAATCCGTTCCGGATTCACGAGCTTTGTTGACTAGGATCTTTCAATTTGGCCATGTTGGCATGTGAGCTATTACCAAAAATAGTGATCAAGGGGTCCAAATTACGACCCTATTAGTCTTCAGATGGATAAAGTTCAGTCAAATTTCCAAAAAAAAAGGGAGATTTACAATGTAAATATGCAATCCTGCAATATTTAGCAATAATGGGTGGTGTAACTACTCTACATGCAATCGTATATGCAATCAACGAGTGACGGTGACCACAACAATTCAAATCTAATAATGCTTCTTATTTTGTGAGCCGTGAATAAGTGCAGGATAGCGAGATTTAAGATCCCATTATCGAAAATCATGGCATAGACTCACAACTCTTTACACACAAATGTAGGCCATAAAAGGCTGCACACTTTACCGAATTCGGCTTATTTGGATAGGTTGCGAGTAGAAGGCATAGAGTGATCCTTGCTATCAGAGCACTTTAAGCTACACTCTTCTACAACAGTTAAACAATGACACAACAGTGCAATGATGGCGATTGCCTTCTCTGAATGCCATCTATGAAACATCCCCGAGAAGCTCTCATAGGAGCAAAAAGATTGGTTCCAGTGTAGAGGAATGCTGCAGTGCACCATGTGAAAATGGAGAAGTATTCATCCCCACCCAAAGGCAAAGGATATCACTATAGAGATAGCATGCAAATAGATGGTAACGACATTAATGTCTAGGAGATTTGCTTGCAACTAGGGAAGGAGACCTTTTAGCTTTTTTTTTTAAATAAAGGAAGTTCGGCCTTAGCCTACTCTCCCGGACTTGAATTAATTAAAAGAAAAGTACAAGAGAAGGGGACTAGTGCCCATGGGATCCCTCGAATCCCATACAAGGAGGGTAGCTTTTATAGAGTTTAGATGGCATTACAAATAAGGTTAATCACCCTCTCATGACCCTCATGTGGGGCCCACATGGGTTTAAGCTTGTTGTTGATCATAGGGAGCACTTGATGATGCCTAAAAAAAAGGGGGGGGGTTTCGTACAATTAGCGATCCTTTTGCCAAGGAGGAAGAGTGATTTCTTAGTCGAGCACTCTATGGGGGAGTCACCAAAGTTGCAAGCACATATTTCCCACCAGATCTTCCATAGGAGCTCCCCTTTGAGAGTGTTCCAGAGATTCACGGAGCAACCGATCGCTTCTTCCAGCAGAGCATGCTTCCAACTGATATGCGTCTGAAGTCTATTTTTCTTTTCGACAATCTTCCACAGCCTTCGTGGTAGACCTTACAAAGCTTACATGAAGTTATAGAGGAGGTTGATAAGCCTCGCATCCCCATCATGCGGGGCCCACTTGGTTTTAAGCTTATTGTTGACATACTGTAGCTCTTTGTGATGTCTGAAGGGGGGGGGGGGGGGGGGGGGGGTTCTTATAGTTAGCAATTCTTTTGCCGAGAAGGAATAGGGACTTCTTGATCGACCGCTCCTTGCGGGTATTATCAAAGTTGTGAGTGCATCTTTCCCACCAAATCTTCCAAAGGATTTCTCCTCTAATCACATTCCACAATGCCGTAGAGCAACCGATCACTTCACCAATGAGGGCTTGCTTCCAATTGATTTGTTCTTGGAGTCCCAGAGAACGACCAAGGACCCTCCATAACCAAAGGGATTTGGGGCAAGCAAAGAATAGGTGACCAATATCCTCTTTGATATGGCAACATGGCTTGCACCAGGGCAGAACACCATAGATCTTGTTAGCTTTTGCATTGGTCATATTCCACGGTGTAGAATTTTCCATAGGAGGACCGATTTTTTGTTTTCAATGAGAGGGTGCTAGATAGACATAAATTTCATATCCCATCAAAGTTGTGTCCAGTTGAGACACCATTTCTTGTTGAGATTGATGTGAATGTCATTGCGAGCTTCCACATAAGGAAGCTTGCAGAGGCGATAACCATTATACCATTTAAGGCCCATTAGGTCTAGAGCATCCTGTCCCATAAGTAGTCCGATTTTAGAGCGGTCCCAAGCATGGCATCTGCTCAATAAAACATTCCATTCCTCGTACGTTACCACAGCACTAGAGTCAAGCTCCTCAAAGTCCACCAATCTGTTCGTGTCCTGTTTCCAGAGGTGCTTCCATTGTTTGTATTTCTTATTCCAGAGTCTCTTGGCACTCAAGAAGACCTTTTAGCTTTTTCCTATGTTAATCGTAGAAATATTTAATTATCTAGCATTGGAATTACACCTAGTACTGAGCTGGTGGATGGAGTAGAGATTTGTGAAATGCTTGGGAAACCGTGTTCTCATGAATATTGATTTGCCTAATTTCTGGATGATAATTTGCTTAACCTAGGATTACTATTGACAGTGATGGTTATTAACCTATAGGCAAAGCATTACGAAGTGTCTGAATAGCTTTTTGTTTTGGTGAAGGAATTGGCCAAAGTGCAGGCAAATTGGGCCAAAATAATTTCTCAAAAATTAAAGAAAGAAGTTAGAAGACTTTTTAAAAGGTCTAGATGCATGGCTAATGTAGTACTAGATTCCAACGTGGGAGTGTTCTTTATCCTATTGTTTACTGAGAGCCCTCTATTCTTACCTCGAGATAAAATAGTATGTTTTGTGAAGGTTTTAATTCATATTCTTAAGAAGACGGTGGTAGAGCGAAAACCAATGGAAGGTACCTCTCATGATCATACGGAGACTAATAGAGATGAGGATAAAGAGTCTTGGAGGCAACAAGTGGAGGAGAATCAAAGGATGGAAGCTGAGAGGAAGGCCAAGGAAGAAGTTGAGAGGAAGGCCAGAGAGGAAGCAAAAAGGAAGGCAAGAGAGGAAGAGGCAGCAAGAGAACGATTGCAAGAAGAAAGTTGAAAGCAGCAAGAAGAAGAAGAAACCAAGAGAATAGAAGAGGAAGAAAGTGAAAAAAGAGTTGTAGACGAGGAAAGACGTAGAAAACAGCAACAGGAACAAGGGGACCCTTCGGTGAAAACGTCTCATAAGATTCCGGTACCACACACATTTTTGTGTTGTGGACTAACTGATCATTGGAAAAATGAGCAAGGTAAAGTAAGATTACCTGTGGTATGGTGCCGTGATTACATTTATCCACGGATGTAAAATACTGAAACTATTCAACTAGAAATACTCGACCATTTAGCTAGAGGAATACCGTGAAGTGGAGCAAAGTTGGAAGATCTTTAGAGAAAATATAACAACATGATTATGGAAAAATATAAGTGGATCATGGAGAAGGCGGGAATGAGTGAAGAAATCAATCGACTCAGAGTCGATGCAAAAGAAGTCAGAATGGAGAATGCAAGAAGAGATAGTGTAATTCAAGAAGAAATGATGGAAGATCTGAATGAAGTTGTAGGAGAGAATAGTACCCTGAAATTAACTATCAAAGAAAAGTCAAAAAATTATAGCGTGACTTCAAGGTGAGGTAGGAAAAATGCAAAAGACAGGTCACAAATTGAAGAAAAATGTAACAACTAAACTACAAAAGTCAGAGCAAGAGACTCAAAAGTTGAAGGCAAAAGTGAAAGAGAATAGTGGAGAAACCAAACACAAAAGTATTTCGACTATGAAAGTAGAAGAAACACTGGTAGTGCGGAACTCCGAGTTTATGGCACTTGAAGAAAAAACTCCACATTGTTTGGGAAAACTTTGACATGGTATCTACATAGATTGTTGGAATCCCAAAGCCTAAAAGAAAGTTTAATCAATGGAAGCAACACTGTGCAGATGCAAACGCAGTTTTGGGAGATAAAGAAATGGAGGTGGAGAAACTAAGGAAAGATGCTTCAGTTTTGGAATTGACTTATCAAACGAAACTACATGAAGTGAAGAAATTAACAAAAGGGTATATAACTAAATTATTTGATGTAACTATAGCTTTTGATAATTTATTAGAAGGATTTCAGAAGAGAGTACCAAAACTAAAAGCAGTTGTAGTTGGTGGCAAAAGTGCTAGTCAGCAACTTCTAGATCCGAAGGAGTTTTTTGAAGCAGAGATTCAACTTGCAGAAGAGAATATAAGAGAAATGTTTAATGAGTTGTGGTATGATATAGATAGAATAATGTTTTTGAAAATGCAAAACCATGATGATGACTTGTAATATTTTCCTTGTAATCAATGGATTCGAATCCACCGTGCGTGCTAGTGTTAGCGGCCGGTGTGAAGAACCACATTATTTGTAAAAAATGTATTTCTTATGCAATGTGAAAAAGGGATTCTAGGGAGATCACAAGAGTTTTCGGAGTTTGTGATTTCGGTGATTTATTATATATTCGAAAATACAAAACGGTGTGAAGGTTATGAAGAGGTCCGGAGTTATTCATTACGGTATGTGTTATGAAGAAGAGAGTTTAGAGGATGAAGATACATGGAGCACGAGAGTCTGAGAGCAGTCTGTCAAATGCTATTTGAAGTCCTATCTGTGAGAATATCATGTATCTTAGCACTATACATTCTTATTAATCAAAGATTTACTATTTGTCATGGTATCCTATTTTATCTGAAGTGTGACGGTATATTCAAGTGTTATTACTTTGAAGTGTGTAATACCGAAAACAATAAGGAACAAACATACATGTTTATGAGTATTGTTGTATTAGTAAATCCCCATTCTTGATCCCATTACTTTGGATATTGTATTTTCTGAGTACAGTAACACCAAAACATGTCATAGCCATACAAATCTCATTTTGAGTGCATATCAGATCTTTTTGAAAGTGATTTACTTAGAGAGATCTTCAAGAAGAAAGAAGAACATTAATCTAATTAGAGTTAAGCACTATAACGTAGACTTTTTAGCCTTTGAGAATAGATTTTTGGGACTTGAAACTTATCTTTTTTCATCACCAAGGAGGATATCCAATCCACCAGAAGATAGTGCACAAGGTATTCAACTTTGGTGTACTCATGGAAGTGTTGAGTGACCAATGATTCCTGAAAGACTTGATATATGAGATAGTGATAAATAAATCACAAGAATTGTAGCCTAGACCTCATTCTAGAGAGAGAATCCTTATTTAGGCTTGGCATTTGTGAATGTATCTACTCTAAATGCATGAACCACTTAATGGGAGAGGCGTTAAAACAAAACAAATATCATAGCATAGTGTTTGGGAGAGAGTTAATTCATAAGTTTTGAGTCTGATTGTATCATTTGAAATATGTGATCATCCAAGGAGTAAATCTTGGCAAACTTAGTCATTTTGGGGAACCCCTCAAGTTTCACTAAGTATGACTACACTAAGCCAAGGGACTTTCTAGAACACATATGTTTCCACTCCAACTTCTAGCACACCTGTCTCATTGTAGCTTCAGGGACTTGATGAGATATCAAAAGGAAAAGGAAATTTCTTTAAAATTACCAATCAAAGAACAAGCTTATCCATTTGTTGCTTAGATACTAATGCTTCAGAAACCACAAATCAATCATTCACAAAAGGTAAAAGTTAAACTGGCCATGAGATCCACTGAGAGTTTGATGAAAAGAATAAGGTTGATAAAAATACGAGTTTCTGAAAACACGACTTTCAACACAGGTATGGCTGAAAACTTCAACTACTAATAACTCCATTAATATAACGCCAAATTGAGTGATTCAAGTGCTTATTCTATAGGCATGCAAACCAATCTCGCCGGACGGGCGATGGTTATCAACACGTTCCTCCTCTCGTCTACCATCTATTTCCTCTCTTGCTGGAGACCGAATGAGCAAGGCCTGTCCAAACTGAATAGCATCTGCAGAAACTTTCTTTGGACGGGCGATCATAACAGAAGGGGGGTGCCTAAAATCAAATGGGCCATCTGCACCAGCCCTAGAGAGAGCGGGGGGCTTGGCATCCTGGACATTGGATGTATGGCTAACAAACTGGCGGCCAAATGGATGATTAAAGCTTGGTGCAATAGGGAGGCCTCGTGGGCCAAGCTGATCTTCAGAAACAAAAATGAGTTGGCCCTCACGGGGTCCCCAAACTGGATGAACCTTGACATCATGACCCTGCTATTCTCCCCGATTCCTGTCTTCCCGAAAGGCTCCAATCTCGTTTGCTCTCTTTGGAAGGGCTGGAACAAAGTCAAAAGCCTCATAAGAGTTAGTGAGGACTGGAAGTGGGCGGCCGGAATCAGACAAAATGACTCTATCTGGTTTCTGATACATGGCATCCGGAGTGTGGAGTCGTGGAACACTCAAAATGCCAAGAAGTTATGGAACAAAGGATTCAAAAAATGGAAACACCTCTGGAAACATGACACCAACAGTTGGATCAACCACGAGGATATCGACCCTCGCATAAACGTCTCCTACGAAGAATGGAACACCTTGCAAAGCAGATGCCTCGCTTGGGATCGTCACAAAACTCGCCTCCTCATGGGACACGATGCTCCGAACGCGCGTGGTCTCAAATGGCACAATGGAAATAGCCTACTCAAAATCCCGAACGTCAAAGAAACGATTGACCTCCAGATCAGCCTCAACAAGAAGTGGTGCCTGTCTTGGACGCGGCTTCGGTGGGACATGAAATTCATGAGTATCTGGCACCCACTTATAGAGATTAAGAAGTCTGTCCTCTTATGGCAAATTCTTCATCGAGGAATTTGGACTAACCATAAGGCAAGCAAAATTTGTGGGATCCCTCCGTGGTGCAAACGCTGCCACCGTGCAATCGAAGATGTCCCACACATCTTCCTTACTTGCCCCAACTCCTACAAAATCTGGCAGACGGTTGGACTGAAAATCAGAATTCAGAAACAGCTTAGTTGGAAGCAGGTCCTTTTGGGAGAAGCGATTGGATGCTCTGCGGCTCTCTGGAACGCAATCAGAGGGGAAGTCCTGTGGAAAATTTGGCGGGAGCGGTGTGCTCTCAACTTCGGCGACTCCCCCAGGGAGTGGTCGATTGAAAAATCTCTTTTCCTCCTTGGCAAAAGGATTGCCAACAGCAAGAAATCCCCCCCCTTCAGGCACCATCAAGTCCTCCTTTTGATCAACAACAAGCTCAAACCCAAGTGGGTCCCGCATGAGGGCGACGAGAGGGTGATCAGCCTTCTTTGTAAAGCAACCTAGGAAACAATCTTGCTTCCCCTGCTCTGTGGGACTTGGGGGGTCCCGTGGGCGCTAGTCCCCTTCTTTTGTACCTTTGTTTCTTAATTTAATTTCAAGTCCGGGAGAGTAGGCTATTGCCGAACTTCCTTTATATTAAAAGTGCTTATTCTATGCCATTTGTCTTGTAGAATTTGAATATGATGATAGATAGCGCTTATCTTGAGAGTAAACACAAATGCATTCACTTCAAAATCAGATGAATTTTTTCCAAACATGAAAACTCTAAGTTATAGCAGATGACACTCAACATAGATCTCACAAACAAATTCCAACACCATCCACAACTAATGATGAACCAAACAACACATAATACATCACACAAGACATATCACAAAGGAATCAAGATGAAGAAGAAGATAGACAGCCAAAGGAGGCTTTATTCCTAAAAAGGAGAAGTTACAAATGAACCAAGAATCCCTTCTCTTCATATTTTCATGCTTATATACTAGGTACAAAAACATCACAATTCTTTTTGGCTTTCTTCCCTTTAGAGCTATTATAAGACTTGTTGATAGACGAAAGGAGCTCTAATACAACTCAAGGAAGACTCTTCCTACGTTTTACAAAATTTAGAACTTTTACAAGCTATCTTTTGGCTATATACAAGGAAGAAGTTTGCGCTATATTTACTCCTTCAACAACCTCTCCCTCCTAAACCTTTTGATGTCCTCATCAAAACTTCTATGTGCATTCCCTTGGTTGTCAGATTCTTGTAAATCCTACTTGCTACTATGTGTCTCCTACAGCTTTATGTATTTTTAACGTTCTTTAGAATTGATGTTAGGTACAAGTTCTATCATTGCCCTTTGCAATTGATAGCTGATTTTGGAGCATCTACTATGTTTTTGCTTTGATATTCAAAAAATATGCTCTCGTAAGCTACTATTCTTGCCTCGGGACCCAAAGAAACTCTGCCAAAAATCTATGAGTTGATTTGGAAGAAGCCGGTTGAAAATGCATCTTTGAAAGTTTGTAGATACACAGTCTACATGAATATTATGCAAACAAAATATGCCACCAGACATAGTCTATCTAGTATCTCACTTAAATAAAATAGGAATGTGTTGGTGTCCAAATGGTAGCCTAAAAACCCCTAGGTCTTGATGTTGAACTCTGAGAAGCTTTCCAAACATGCCTTTATCATCTTAGTACTCGTATTTGTACAATGATAGTAAAATCTTGCACATCTCGCATATCCAAAATAAATGTATCAATCACATGGAGCATATAAGATTTCGTTGGCCAACCACCTTGCAGAGGACCAGCTTACTTTGGAAATTTTAGCGTGGTCTTTGGAATTTGCCCGCTTCTTCTCCGCTCCCAAAAGGTTGGCCAAACGCATCTCCGAGCACATAGATAATATGTTGGGTTCAATTGAAGGCTGATGGAAGCCTTTGTCCATACATGCCGCCATTCCTTGTGTTATGCCTAAAATTCCCTCCTCCATCGAGGGTTTACTTTATGGAAGAATTCCTTTGACAAAACAAAATGACTATCAGAATATTCTAGGAAATAGTCTGGCTACTTGCCCAAAATGCCAGTTTGATATTCTTTAATAGGTTCGCATAGATATGGTAAGGGCACATCTAGGATATCAAAATTGGATAGTGTTTGGTTTCTTGAATTTTTGAACTAAAAACCTAATACGTTTTGATTCATATCCATCACATAATTCTTTTAGGTATCGAGTCCTATTATTTCTATCTATAAGTCATGTACATGATGATTTACTTTTCTCTTGAACTAGATTATCAGATGGTACATTCACATCCATTTCATTTGTTTCTTCCATTTTTGTGTCCTTGATAAGGTTAAGTCTTTGTTCTTCTAAATCTTGTACTTGTTCTTGAGCTTGTTCTCTAATCAATCTTTCCATTCCTTGGATTCTTTGCTCCCAATCCTTTATGCTATGAAAATCCTTTTCTACATTTTGTTTGTATTCTTGAATTTCCTCTTGAATCTATATCTTAAACCTTTGATGGTCCTCTTCCATCTGTTTTACTTGGAACATCAAGCTTATCATATTTTCCTCATGTGAATTTCTATTTTCAACCTCTGCTTGAAGTCTGTGATTTTCTTTTTTCAATTCCTATATCTGTTCTTCCAATTCTTTAACTCTCTTAGAATCTTCATTGACCTGTCTAGTTGTGCTACTCTCAGGATAAAGTAGTTCCGCATTATGCTCCTTTACTTTTTTAAAAGATGAATATAATATATTGTATTTTCTTTTGTGATTTTTTATCCCTTTGTCCTTTCCTTGATAATCTTGCTCCCTCCTTTCATATTCCTCTTGTAGTATCTTCACTTCTAACTCTTTATTTTGGGGAAAGCATGAGCTGAAGCGCGACGGATGTGTATCTTTTTGGAGTGGAACCAGTGCAGCGTAGCGACGGAGCCATGGACGGAGCGACCATCAATTGGAACTCCAGACTACAACATTCATCGCCATTTATCGTCGTCAATACTCAGTAACGACACCTCAGCAGCGACAACCTCCGGTCAATCGCGCCGCTTGTTTGTCTATCGCGCCGCTTGTCAGTCTATCGTGCCGCTTGTCTGCTCGTCTATCGCGCCGTCAATGGTCCATCGCGACAGCGCCACCTGTGTTCAAAACCGTCTTTCGCATCGTTTTGCTCCGTCTGTGGTCTATCGCGCCGTCTATATGGTCTATCGCGACAGCCTCACTGCCTAAGTCGTGCCAACCCTCTGCCTCGGGGAGCGTGTAGTTCTCAGGGCGCTGTTTTTTAACTTAGCGTTTAAAATTTAAAGCAAAAGCTGGTGCCACCGCGATGATTCGTTTGAGGGCTACCATCTGAGGGCTTTTTTCGCGCTGCCTGCTCTAGTTTATTAAAACACAAACGATCAACCTTACTAAAGCGAAAGCTTGGTGTTCCTTTTAAATCTTTAGCATAGATAGATTAATCTAACCTTTGAACGAGAGAAAGGAGAAAGGTGGACTGATGGAGGTTGCGTTGATGGGAGAGTACCCTTTTTCTTTGGAGCTTGCTATGCTGCAGTTTTTTGGCATTTAAGAGGTTAAGTTAAGCCCATTCAAAAATCCGGCATTTGTCATGGATTTGACGACCCCCTCTCTTGTGAGAAGCAATCTGGCCCCTCCTCCCGGGGAGACCGTTAACCTGGCCTCTTTGTTGGAGGGGGGTTCTTGTGCCGCCCAAGGGGCCCTCGAGAGTGCTGAACCCCCCTTGGTCTCCCTCAATAGATCCGCAATTTTGTCAACTCAGGAGGAGCTCAAGAAAGTTTGCCTCATCGGCCAAATGTTCGGCCCTAAGCCCCCGCTCGAAACTGTGCGACAGTGGCTTCGCAACGAGTGGTTCCCCCGCGGGCTAGTTGTTTGTAAGTGTCAGTTCTTACCGGCAAGCCACTTGCTGCTAGTCTTCGAAAATGAGGATATGGCGTTTCGAGCCCTTAGTGTCGGAACTTGGCAACTCGGCCGGGCGACCCTGTGCCTATTCAGATGGTCCCCTGATTTTACTCCCGACAAATCGAAATCGCTTCGGTACCCCCTCTGGGTTGAGCTCCCTAACCTGCCATACTTCTTGTACAACTTCGTATGGGACATCGTTTCTCCTATTAGCAAGCCGTTGGCCTCACGCGAGGACATTGGTGGTCTCATTTATGAAGGCGCAAGACACTCGTTCAACGCCCGGTGGCACCCTCAAATCTGTGTCGAGGCTGACCTCAGTATGCCACTCCCATCGAAGATCAAACTAGACTTGGGCGAAGGGGATGTATGGGAGCAATACATCAGCTACAAAAACCTTCCCAACGCGTGCTTTCGCTGTGGCCAACAAGGTCACAGGATCAAAGATTGCCCATTGAGACGAAAAAGCAAGCGAAATCAAGAAGCCCCCGAAAATGCTCAAGTCAGCAATGGAGCATTGAATCACTTGACGAAAGTAGAGGAATTCAAAGGTCCTCTTAATCCAGAAGCTGATGCAGACGGGTTCATCGAAGTCAGAAGAAGAAGGAAAAGAAGCCCTAGGGCAACCTCTGAGCGAAACAACAAGTCTGTTTCCCCCTCCAGCAACTTGTATTGCAATCTGGAAAAGGAAATCAACGAGTTTGACTACCCAGGTGGGAACCAACTTGAGGAGGACACCGATGTCAAAGGCCTGGAGATCCCTGACAGTAAAGAAACCTTGCAGGAGGGTTACACTACAAGCAAAGAAGACGGCTTTACTACCAGCAACGAAGATAACATGGATAGTGAAAGCTCCATCATCGGATCGACTATTCCGGAAACGGAGCTGAAAACGGTGTCCAGCTCTTCCCAACAGGAGGCATCCCGCAAAGGAAAACAACCTATGGAGTTACCGTGGAAAAGCCCCCACAAGAACCTATTGCTAACTCGGGATCCGATCCGAGCGAAAAAGAAAGATGAACCCAAGAAAAGAAAGGACAAAGCTCCCTCCCGCAAAGAGGGATTACTACGACAATGATCATCATCTCGTTAAATGCTAGAGGGCTAACCGACCCCTCAAGAGCGACCATCATTGGTCAATGGCTTCGCGACATCAGCTTAAACCCAGACTTTATATGTATTCAAGAGATTAAAATTGACGGAGAAGACCTCCAGAAATGGCTCAGACAGGTCTCCTCGGCCCATGTGTGGATCCCAACGAAGCACCAGCGGGGGTCTGGTGGAACAGTTATCGGTGTTAAACAACTCTGGTTTGAAAAGCTTGAGAACTCCATTGAAGATGTAAGTCACCGTTGGATTGCTGTTTCTTTTGGTGCTCCTCTTTGTGTTACTATGGTTTCCTTGTACGCCCCTAACGGGGATTTGGAGAGACTGAACACTTGGGCCTCCTTAGACTCGCTTCCCCACAACGTGCTTATATGTGGAGACTTCAACATGGTGGAGGACCCTATGGACAGATGGATGGGCAAGGGCAGGGTCATCGACAGTCGGGAGAAAGAAACGTGGGACATGACCAAACTTCACTTGGATTTGGTTGAATTCAAAGACTCGAATGGCTTTTCTTGGTCGAATCTCCAAGCGGGCGAGGACCTGAGGAAAGCTAGACTCGACAGATGCTACATCTCTGAGAGTTTTACTCATCAGTGGGGCCACCCTCCCATCACGCAACGCACTGACCTCACTATCTCTGATCACTACCCGATCGTTATCACTTTTCAACCTTCCAACAAGATCCGCAAGGCTCCGTGGTTCCATGCCAACGCAACCACCTTCTCTCTCCCCTCCGTCCATCAAGAAATTGCCGATGTGTGGAAGGTGGCGTTCGCCTCTGGCTTGGCCCCAGCCAAGTGTTGGAGAAGTGCGGTCGACAAGTCTCAGAAGATCATGATCAGAACTAAGAAGATGCTCGAGACTGTGCGGCGGGCTCGTAGGGAAGCTCTTTACCACAGACTCTGGCGGCTCGACGAGGAAGTGAACAAAGGAAAACACCAAGCCCAGAAAGGTCTCCGAAAAATCAGAGCGGTGTTGAGATACGAGGAAGAAATACAAAGGAAAAACTTGCAAATTTTCTTCAAGGAGTGGTGGGATGGCAAAGCCGATAAACCCACCAAAGAGATGTGCCGTATCCTTAAAAGGAAACACAACAGAAAATCGATCCCCCTACTGCTAGATCCACATGGCAATGTATGCAATTCGGAAGAAGATAATTTTGGCATCATCGAAGGGCACTTCACGAGACTCCTGGGAACCTCGAACCCCCTCTCCCACCATAGAAGGGACTGTATGGCTGCCATTTCTAGGGTTTCCCCCCGGAGGATACCACCCAACCTCCACTCCCTGCTTCATGCCCCTATCTCTGAATCAGAAATCATTGAGGTCATTGATGCCCTCCCTCTCGGTAAAAGCCCGGGACCCGACGGACTCACTAACGAGTTCTTTAAATCCTTCAAGCTGGTGGTTGCCACCCCTCTTCGGATGGTTTGGCAAGAAGCGCTAAAGTTTGGTGCTCTTCCTTCTTGTCTAAATAATGGAATTATCAAGTTGATACACAAGAAGGGGGAAAAGAACAGAATCGAGAACTGGCGGCCTATTACGATGCTCCAAACAGGATACAAGATCATCGCCAAAGTCATTGCCAACAGAATCTCGTGCCACCTGAGATCTTGGCTTAGTGAGGACCAAAAAGGTTTCATCAAAGGCAGGTCTATCCTGGAAACCATTATGGATATTTGGGAAGGTATTCAATTTGCAAATGAGTCTAATCAAGATGTGGTTTTCCTCAAGATCGACTTTGACAAAGCCTACGACAGGCTAGAATGGGACTATATTGTGCAGTCGCTCCAAGACCTCGGATGTAGTCAGAAATTCACCAAGATGATCGCCACCCTTCTCGGAAACGCAACGACCCAAATTAACGTTAACGGCAAACTTTCGAAGGCGATCCAACTTAGAAGATCTATTAGACAAGGGTGCCCCCTGGCCCCCCTTCTCTTTGCCATCGCCACTGAGGGACTGAGCAGACTTGTGGCACATCATATGGAGGCTGGCAATATCAAAGGCCTCCGGCTGCCTCACGACCACAGTCAAATCACCATGAGACTATTTGCCGATGATATGAACGCGTTCGTTCACCATGATAATACCAGCCTGGAGACTTTCTGGAGGTGTCTTGCTACCTTTTGTGAAGCCTCTGGATCCAAAATCAACCACTCTAAGACAGCCTTTAGGGCTATTGTGGGACATCATCCTGGCCCTCTCATTGATCATGGCTGTCAAATCATTCCGCAGGGCCAAATCTTTCGACTTCTCGGAATCCCCTTGGGGTTTGGCGTCTCTATGGAGCAGCGATGGAACTGGGTGTTGGCCAAACTCGAAAACAAGCTTAACTATTGGAGAGGTATGCAAATCAATCTCGCTGGGCGTGCGATGGTTATCAACACGTTCCTCCTCTCTTCTACCATCTATTTCCTTTCTTGTTGGAGACCGAATGAGCAAGGCCTGTCCAGACTGAATAGTATTTGTAGAAACTTTCTTTGGACGGGCGATCATAACAGAAGGGGGGTGCCTAAAATCAAATGGGCCATCTGCACTAGCCCTAGAGATAGCGGGGGGCTTGGTATCCTGGACATTGGGTGTATGGCTAACAAACTGGCAGCCAAATGGATGATTAAGGCTTGGTGCAATAGGGAGGCCTCGTGGACCAAGCTGATCTTCAGAAACAAGAATGAGTTGGCTCTCATGGGGTTCCCAAACTGGAAGAATCTTGACATCATGACCCTGCTATTCTCCCCGATAGCCTCCAATCTCGTGTGCTCCCTCGTGTTTCTTTCGCATCAACTTCCTCCATTTCAACATTTTTATTCATATCAATAGTGAAAATTGTTTCCTCCTACCTGTCATCTTGCTCTATTTGAAAGTCCTGTATAGGCTCATTAAAGTTTTTTGTGTCTTCCTCTCCTACCTTAGTGGTCCACACCCTTGTTTGTTCTTGTTCTTCTTCTGATTCTTCTTGAACTTCTTGTATGTCAAATCCCATTGAAACATTGAAGAAGTCCTCGATGTTGGCTTCTTGCTCCAACTCCTTTATTTTCTTGATCTCAAATGCATCCATTTGCCTCTCTTCTTGAGATGAAATTTCAATATCTTGGGGGTAGTGAAATTCCTCTTCACTCCTTGCTTCTTGTTCTTCTTCTGATTCAGGTAGTTGTGATAAACAACTCTGCTGTTCATTTAGTCTACTCAACGAAATTTCATCCTCCTTCTAGCAGACTAGGTGGTGCTTCCAAGAGTAAAGGTGGTATTTGTTCATACTTTGGATTATTCTCATCATTCTTTCCATGCCTTTTTCCTACTCTTTTCTATATTCCTTTCTCTTTTATCTTCCACCTTCTCTTGCAGATGTCATTGTCCTTGGTGGGCTTGATGAATTGGACTTTCTTTGGAGCCATCTTTCTTTGGAGCCATCAAGTTCCTTTTCTCCTTAGACCTGCATAATATGTCAAAGATCTTCTTTAATTGTTTCTCTTTTTTCACAAAAATGGTCTCTGTTTTAGCATTTACCACAGTTTTGTGGACTTTTTCATAAACTTGGAGTTCCCCTTCAGTCCAATCAATGGCCTTATCGGAAAAGCCTTCAAGTAGTTTCAAATATTGTTGCTCATATTTCTTCCCTTTGTCTTCACTTCCTTGTAAAGAGCATACTATTTTTTCTTTGTAGACATGGGAGCACAGGGGGACACATTACTTTGAGTTTCTCTTTGTGTGGCCATGACTTCTTCTAGTGTTGGCTCCTCCAACTGCACTACTACCTTCCTTGGGTCTTCTTTTACCCTGATAGTGACATTATCTTCTTCGGACTCTTCCACTTCTATAGGAGCTTGTTGTGATATTGCCTCCTTTCTTGAACCCTCTTGACTTCCAACTTCAATCTCTTTTTCAATGGTTTTCCTCCTACAACTTCCATTACCTTGGGTATTAATTTCCTAGTAGTTTGTCTCTAGCGAGATTAGGAAAAACCTTTGCTTCTTTTCTCTCGTTCCCTGCTAATTTTAGAGTTTTTGTTCCTTGGTCTACCACATACGCTTCCAATTCTTTGTAACTGAGCATTTGATCCATTTCATCTTACTCTAGTGTAGTATAGACAATTTGGGTGAGCATTTGTCCACCTCCGAAGAACTTTTTGTCTTTCCAGTGTGTAGAAGCTTCATAGATGTATTTGATGATATATCCCGACATATCCATCTTTCTTGATTCACTGCTCATCATAAAGGCTAATGTCATTGCCTTGTGTGGTTGAGTGTACCTTGCCATTTAAATGCAGCAAAAATGTTAGTAAAATAATTGCATTGCCATGTTCAGTGCTTCTAGCTCAAAGTCCATGAATTGTTTGATGTCTTTATAGATGTCCATTCCTTTCTTAATGGCATTTAGGTTGTAGTTGATGCCCTCCTCAATATGGAATTTTTTCTTACTAGTGCATGGGTAATGTCGAAACATCTTTTCCTTCCTTCAAAATATGTTACCTGGCACCTGAGGTATTCCCTTTGGTCATTTTCATTCCAGGGGTGTTTATCAGTGGACTTCATCACCTCAATGCACCTAGGGACACTAATCGTTATTGTTGGCAATTCTAGATATCCTTTTATTCATGCCTCCTCCAAAGTTTCCATTATTTCTTCATTTTTCTTGAGCCAGAAGATGTCCCTTGTCACCATCATAAACTTTAAACTACCTGATTTGAGCAATTGCACGTATTTTGAGACTCTAACAAAGTTTTTCTTAGCTTCCTCTGATGTTTCTCCTATGTCCAGGAACCAATGTCCCCTGGCCGGAGAGATAGTCATCCCCTTGAGAATTTCCTCAGCCATCTGTTCATTATTCAAGCTCACTTTTTATCAAGTCCCATGAATATTTCATACATCTTTTCTTTGTTTTTTTCATCAAAACAAGACTCCAAATAAAACATCACTTCAACTAAAAGAATGATTATTTTATTTATGTTTTCTATACAAAACAATAGACAAACTTTCAACATTTAGAGACGGCTCCATTCCTACAATTGAAACTTCAAGTTTATTACCTTAAAAATTTTTGAAAAAGCATTTTTCATGATTTTAATCATTTTGTGAAAGGAAAATTTTATATAAAGATTGTAATCTGTTGTGTGTGTGCAGGGTTCTTTTGTATCATGAAAAATGTTATATGTTACACTAACGTCCTTTGTTGAAAATTCTCACATTTTTCAACAAACTTGTACATCTTTCCTTTGATCTGACCACCACACCCCTAGTCTATGAAAATTTATTATGGTTTGAGCTTTTGATGCATGAAGTAAACGTTTAGAGTGATGTGCATTCTCTAAGTAACTTTGGTGTTCTTCCCCATTATACTACTCAACAAAATACCTGATGTATGAAGGCAATACATGTATGCGGAGAGTAGCACATAATCCTTAATTTGATTTATCTCCTTTGTCATGTTCTATTTTCCTAAATTGGAGCCCAAAACTCAACATTGATAGTATTGATATTTCTTTCATTCTTCCTTGATATCATTTTAATAATGTTTTCATCTGTTTAGTTAAAGGTTCTTCCAATGCATGTCCTCCCTTGTTTTTCTTTTCTTTGTCATTCAATTATTCTTTTTGTTCTTGAAAAAAATTTTGTCATTTTGCGTTCGCTCTCTCTTTTCCTTTTTTCATGAATTTTTCTTTTTTTTATCTTGTTTTCCTACCACATTTGTTTCTTCTTTTTGAACTTACTTGTTTCTCACTATCTGAGCTCTAGTGATTACTTGAATTTGAAACTCTCCTTTTGACTCTGTACATTGTCCATTGTTGATTCACCTATCTGACTGTTTGACTCCATTACCTTGATTGATATCAAGGGAGAAGCATTTGTCTTTTATTTGTTTGGGTTATTTGGAAAATCTTTTATCAAGTGTTTCTTTCCAGAATCCTTTGAGTAAACTTCTACTTTCACTATTGGAGGTTGAGGACAATCTCTTATGAAATGATCTCCCCCACACCTATAACAAGTTCCTCTCTAAAAGTTTCGGTTTTTCCCTCCCATGTTTCTTTGCATTGGCATGAATTTATTTGTTACAAGCATGAAAGTTGTTGGGCCATCCAATAGTTCCCACTACTATTTTGATATGCCATATATTGATTTTCTTTGTTTGAATTCCAACTTTCATTAGGATTTTCCTCATTGTAAGACATTGAGCATCTATCTTCTAAGTCATCAAAATGCACTGATGTAGTTGGAGTTATGGCTCTCTCCATGATTTCTTCTAGAGGTATGTACTTCACTGGCATTACATTTATGGGTAATGGGGGTTGTTTACCTAGGACATGTTGAGTTGTTTGTAGATTTGTCTTGTCTTTCATTTGAAAGTTGTTTGGTTGGTACATTCTTTCTCTCCCTGTTACTAGATAGATTTGTCCTCCTTGATTGTTCCCATTCCTATCTGGTTGGAAAAATTGTACCACTCTCCTTGATTGTTCCAATTCCTATGTGGTTGGAAGTATTTTCTAGGTTTTTGGCAAAAATTGTTTTAATGATCTACTCTAGATTTATAACATCTAAAACTTTAGTTCCTTGGTTGATTTGTTTGTTGTAATCCCATTCCCAAATGTTTTGCAATTGCTTTGGCAAATTCCTCTATATGTGTTGTTGTGTTTATTGATGATGTGGACCTATCACTATCTAGTAGATACTGACCCCTATTGTCATCTATGTCTATATCTTCCTTGATGCACTCATCCAAATTCACACATCTCCTACAATATTTCATTGTTCTCATTTGTGCATTTATTAGTCCCTTAGTGAACAAGGAAATTCTTTTCTGCATAAATGGTCTCTCTTATGGATTGCACCTGTTTAGATACAGTTTAAATCTCCTTGGAGCTAACCTTACAGACTCATTTGGCCTTTTTTTAAAGATATGTGGCAAAGTTGAAGTTTCATGCTTGATACCTCTCTTTGAAAATTCACCTATAAACTCCTGATAGAAGACCTCTATGTTATCAAAACTCTCCATTGCAAGTGGTCAAAACCGCATGAGAGTTGATTCTTTCAATGTCAAACCAAAAGCTTGGTATTGAGTGAAGTAGTCTTCAACCACTTGAGCTTTAAACACTTGTTTGAATTCTACCACATGATCATAAGGATGAGTGGATCCATCATCCTGGTTTCTCATGCTTTTCACCACTTGAGTAGGTCTTAGTCTTTTAAGTTTCCCGACATGTCTCTCTCTATTGTTTCTACCTATTATATTGAAATTAGCTCCATGTTGTTTGTCGTTTCTTATGTTTCTAGGTTCTTGGTTCTGATTCCTATTAACCCTAATTGGAGGTGTTTGTGGATTGGCATGAATTTCCTCCCTATCCTCACCTCTTGTTCTATCACTTTGCCCATTCTTATGATTTGGTCTATTGTGCCTATGTGTTTCAAACTAAAATGTATCAGGATTCACTTGTTGTTCCTCTAGGTGTTGGTGTAAAGGATTTGTTCTAGGAAATATTGGTTTATTTTGATAAGTGTAGAAACTTTTTTAGTTCTTCTACATCAAGTCTTCAAAATCTCTTTCCTTCCTCATTCACAAAGGTAGAGGATTACCTAGGTTCAAGGTAATTTTTCAAAACCCTAATGTTCATATGTGATGGAGCACTTTTGAGTCTGGCTATGTTGCGCGATAGACATCCCCTGTGTCTGGATTCATATAGAGCAAAGTATCTACCTAGTCACATGTAATTTTGATTACTTGCTCTTGATGAGTACAAATAGACTGGCCTCTAGAAGTTAGGGTTTCTTCTTCTTCTTCTTCTCTCATAGCTCTCTTGTTTCATAGTTGCCCTTGCTCATTTATGTTTTGAGGGTCTATTTTAATTATGTAAGTGGTTCCATACCTTTTTTGTATTTTTCATTCACGAATTGTGTTATAAGGGTCATGTTAAATAATGAGTTTGACCTAAGTCTTCCGACATATCTTTGGATTCCATCTTTGTATACGTAAGTTCCAAATCTATTTGTGAACTCATATTTTAGAATGTCCCTATGATCCCCTTCACTTCCTTAATCTCCATACATTCTAGTAGCAGGCTCTTGAGATGCCATACTACCTAAGTTATGAGTGCGGTCCAAGTTAGGATTAGGGTTTGGTTCAGGTACCACCTTCCCACCTCTCAATCTCATGGGAAAAATTCAATGTAAAGTGTTGCTTACACTGTGGATGTGTTACTCCCAAACTTTTTTCACTTCTCAAGTGTCCTCTCAAAGTTTGGCCAAAAAATTGAAATTTTCTCCAATATTTGATAGTTTTCAGAGCATCAGGATTTTTTGGAATTTCCACCAATTCAAGTCCAAAAATCTCTTCAATGTATTCCCTTTGACTTTTATTTTAATTAATTTTTTTATGTTTGTATTTTTTGGTGTATTATCTCAAAATAAATCACTGATAAAAAATTGTGTTTTGTTGCAAAAAATCACAATTTTCTTCCCTTTTATGTTCCAGAAAGTCATGATTTTCTTTAACTTTTTGTGAAATTTTTCTAAGCCTTTTCTACAAAATGACTTTCTCTCAAGGGAGTCAAAAACTCACGATTTGTTAGCTTACCTCCTGCTCTTAGGAATGGTGATGAAAAAAAAAATGCAATGGGTTGCTTGGAATGCAATTGCTCATAAAAACGAGATTTTCTGCTCTCACTCTCACTCTTTCACTCACAAATGACTAAGTTTTGATCAAAATTTTCTTTAATAGTTTGTTTGCAAATAGTCACGATTTTCTCGAACTTTGGATGCAAAAAGTTGTGATGTTTTGCCCAATTTCAATCCAAAAAGATGCAATTTCCTTCTTTCTTCTGCCAAAAAGTCATGATTTTCTTCTCTTTTATCTCCACTTTTCCGTAGTCAAACTTTTTGCCAAATTCCAAAAAGTCACAATTTCTTCCAACTTCCACAAGACAAAAAGTCATGATTTTTTTCACTTTTATATCAAAAAATTGCAATTTTTACGAGTCACAAAAAGCTGTGATTTTTCTATGCTTATTATCTTGCCTTCTTCCATTAAAATTTATCAATTTTGGCTTCTTTCAAGCTAGAACTTCAACATGTTATTCTTCTCACTCAATCCATACATTGGAAGAAATTTGAAGCTCACTTTTCCTATCTCTCCTAGATGCAAAAACCATGATTTTTTGAGAAGTTTGATAAGGTCCAAAAAATCGTAGTTTTCTAAGAAAACTCAAAAAATGTTGACTTCTATTCCTTCCTTCCTTTACTCATTCTCAAGCTTTTCTTTGCATAGTTATCCCCTTTTTTATGTGTTTTTAGTCTCTTTCAATGTCTTTGTATTTTTGTTCTTAAATAGTAAAGGGGAAAACTTGAAATTAAAACAAAAGCTTCCAAGCTGCTTTTTGACACTTCCAAATTCCAATCTCTAAGCTAACTTTCTCCAAAAGTTTCCACTTCAGGTCCTCCAAAAAGAGGTGTAATAAAAAAATGCAAAAATTCAAACCATCAAGCAAAAGATTATCATTTTGAGTGTGCAAGATACTCACATGACCATCCCTTTACCTCAGTTGACTAAATTTTCATAAATGACTCAAAGTCTTGTCCTCCTAATCCTTAAATGAAAATAGAATACCTATCATGTCCTTCTTTCATCTTTGATATTCCACGGTAATGATGATCTAATTGTAACATTAAAGGTGAAGTCTAGTTGCGGTTTTGGCACCACCAATCTAGGTTACTCAATTCGCTAGAAACGGCACCAGAAAAGATGTTTAAACTCTAGCTTCTAGCATATTTGTCTCATTGTAGTTTTAGGGACTTGATGACACATCAAAAGGAAAAGAAAATTTCTCTAAAATTTTCGATCGTGTTGAAAGCGTGAATTATGCAAGCTTTAGGTGGACATTGGGGGGAGCGTGTGTTAGGTATGCTCAATGCATAACGCTTATGTAATACCGCCATTGTTCGATAACACTCTATTTTTTAAGGCCCCCATTATGAGGGGATGCCATTTGAGAGTGTTGGACATTGGTAGGTTCCTGACTTTGAGGTTAGATGAGGTCTAGAGAAGACCATAAATGGATAGTTAGGAAGGTTACTTCTAAGCCATTGGATTTGGGATTGATCCTATCTGAAGATCATCCTAAATAAAGGGCTAGAAACAAAAGTAACTTTCTTAGCTCACGGAAGGGTATATTTTTTGTGGGCCATTGGATCTAGACTTGATCCTAAGTGTGTATTAAGCAAGATCAAGGGCTACAAATAAATGGTTGTTGGTCCTACATTTCTATTGTTGGATTTACCCCATAGATAAATGGTGGAGATTTATTTGGGCATGGATCAAGCTACCACAACCCTAGAACATTTTAGGCCAACTTAGGCTTGGAGGACCTTATAAGGATGGTCCCCTCCCCATGGACTTCATGGAGGTCTTGTAGATCATTGAAGACCAATAGACATAAATACAATCAAGGAGGCTCAAGGAGAGAGTCATCAAAGGCTCAAGGAGCTGAAGCACAGCTGTCCAAGCTAGGAAAATAGAGAGGAGGGCATTATATGAATAGAGGAGGAGTAAAGAGGAACTATCAAGCCCACACCCCCTCTAGCCTCTTGTAGGTAAAGACATACTCTACTTGTAAGAGTTGTAACTCTTTCTGTACATATCCAATTCAAGAGATTTAAAGTGTGCTTAGTAGCTTATCTATGCATCTTAATTTTCTTAAGAGTTCTTCTTGACATTGGTGTTATCCAAAGATTAATTTTTATATATCTATAACCCTAATTTTTAAATATCCTACATCTTTGCATAGTCTATATTGTATAGAAATTTTTACTAACCTAAACAGATCCATTTGAGGTGTTCTATAGCTTTTTGGAAAGATTATAAACCATACTTACTGTGGTAAAAGAAAAAGTGATTTGTATTAGTGTAAGGCAAGTGACGTATAGTTTTTCTATAGGGTAATAGTAAAGGTGTATGAAGGGACCTAGGTATTGTGTTCATTTCACTTCTAGTGTGCAAATCAGAGGGACTAAATTCCATTAGTTGGTATCAAAGTAGGAAAAATATTTTCAAGACTCTAGGAGGAGGACACAAAAGCTTGAATCAAGGTTAAGAGGTACATTTTAGTGTAACCCTAATTTCCCATTCATTATGGTAGATCTAGGTCAAAAAGTGGAGTTGCTTGATAAAGACAACTATCAGCCATGGAGGTTTAGAGCCATGAACTACCTCATGAGCAAATTTTTATGGCCTATTGTGTGTGGAGATGAAGACAAGCCTGATGTGGATCCCAAAGATCCAAAGGTCACCAATCAAGAATTGAAGATGTTGAAGGATTGGGAGGAAAGGAATAGGAGAGCTATCTTCTACATATCACACGTAATCTCTAACACTATGATTGGTCATATATCAGAGTTTGAGCATGCTAGAGATGTTTGGGAGGCCTTAGAGAAGATATATGGCACTTCCCAAAGAAACAAAAAGATGCAGCTCAAGAATGAACTCCATTCCTTGATGAAGGGTAGTGGTCAATCTATTGTTGACTACACCTTGAGGGTGAAGGAGTTGAGGTAGCAATTGACATCCATTGGCTGCAAAGTAGATGAGCAAGACCTTGTGTAAATTACTCTAAATGGGCTGAGAGGGTAAGACAAATGAAAAACCTTTATTACTACCATCTTGTATAGAGATCCTCTACCAACTCTTGAGGAGTTGATCCCAAACCTATTGGCACAAGAGGTTGTGATAGGAGACACATCCAAGAAGGATGGTCACTCATAGGTCCTATATGCTAGCAAAGGCAAAGGCAAGAGTGGCAAGAAGGGGAAACGAGGAAAATCCAAGTGGAAGCACTCCGAGGAAGAAGACTTAGATTCAGAAGGAGACATCAAGGCATTATCTTCAAGGAAGGGCGAGAATGGCAAAGGGAAGAACAACCCTCATCAAGGTAAAACTTGTTTTATATGTGGTAAGCAAAATCATATTTCTTCAAATTAAATGTTCAAGGATGACAAGGGCAAGAAGAATGAGGAGCAAGGGAATAATGCTAACAAATCGAGGAAGGATGATGAGAAGGAGACCCTCCTCGCCATGAGACATGGCTACATTAGTGATCCCAATGACACAAAGTGGTACATAACGTCTGGATGCTCTAATCACATGTCATGGATGGAGGAATGTTTTGTTCATATGCAGGTCCCAAGCTCAAAAGGTTGTTGTGTTGAGATAGGAGATAACATTGAGCATCCCATTACATATGTGGGAGATGTAAAGCTAGGTGAAGGTAAATCTGTCAAGACTCTTAAAGATGTGCTCCATGTTCCATCTATTTCCAAGAACCTTATCTCTATAGGACATATGGTAGAGAGAGGTATGTAGGTTATATTTTATGCAAAAGGGTGCATGGTGAAGCAAGAAGGCAAGGTCATTGCCAAGTGAAGGAAAGAAGGTAGATTTTTCACACTAGATGTTGCTCCTACACACAACAAGGTATGTTATGTGATGATTGGAAACAAAAGGATTGCAGAGATTGATCTTGGAACAAGAGGATATGACATATCAATATTCCCAACTTAAAAAGCATGTGCAAAGTAGGTTTGGTGCATGGACTAGCAAATCTTGAAGGCTAAGATCTACATGACTTTTGTGATGCTTATTAGCTAGGTAAGCAAGCAAGGAAGCCATTTCCAAGGAGTGAGTACGAATCCTCTAAGCTCTTGGAGCTTATACACTCAAATGTTTGGGGCCCTAGTAGAGAGGCTTCATTCGGAGGATCTAGGTACTTTTTCACTTTCATTGATGAACTCCATTGAGCAAAAACTTTTATCATTGTCTCAAACATGCATTTGTTGTGCAAAATTACATCTCTTTTTTATGTAAACTCGTCATATTGATATTTGCATTGTTTTGGTTTATATCATCACTTTTTTAAGGTTTCTATTGTGCAAAGACTTTTATAATTATCTCAAACATGCAATTGTTCTACAAGGTTTCTATTGCTCAAGATAAGGATAAGAAGCTCTCCATGTTACTTGTCCAAACAAATTCTAATGTTCAAGGTAAGGATAAGAACTTCTCCATGTTACTTCTCAGTTAAATAGTGATATCAATAAGGCAGGAATATTACAAAGGGGGGAAGCTTGGAGGACAGGCTCAATTCAAGCGATAAGAGGTAATGAAGGTTCTTTGAAGGCACTTATCGCTTGAATTGTTCGTCCTTATTTTTCTATGTTAATGGATGATTT
Source organism: Ceratopteris richardii (assembly GCA_020310875.1). Classification (NCBI taxonomy): domain Eukaryota; kingdom Viridiplantae; phylum Streptophyta; class Polypodiopsida; order Polypodiales; family Pteridaceae; genus Ceratopteris; species Ceratopteris richardii. The sequence continues at coordinate 13,678,938 of CM035436.1, forward strand.
GTGAAAGGGCACGATGGATTCAAGCGATAAGGGCCATTTGAAGTTCCTAACTGCTCTCCTTGCTTGAATCGATTGTGCCTTTTGTGTGGATGATAAACATAGTTAAGAGTATCAAAGAGTACAATATGGAGAAGATTGGAGAATACGATCGATTCAAGCGACTAGGGGCAATCGAGGATTTCCAAGTGCCCTAATTGTTTGAATTGTTCATGTCCTCCAATCTTCTCCATTTTCTCTTCACAAGCCCAATTTTTCAATTCGATATCATCAAATCATGATATAGCATAACGTTAAAGAACTTAATGATAATCAATTTATTATCTTATTTTATGTCATGAAATAAAGGCAGACCACAGTTTATATTTAAGAAAAACTACTACTAATGTTAATAAGCTGAAATCATTTCTTTGAAGAAACATGATTTACAATAACTATCTTCCAAATAAAGATAGAATGGCATCATTTACTAATACATTCAATGCTCTGAAGGTTATTTTGTATACAAAATTTTATTTACAACAAAGAGCATATGAATATCATTCAACATATGTTGGATGCAATGGATTAAGTATCAAGATAGATACAAAACTCTATACATTTTTGGAGCGTCACTTTTTGCTTATTTTTCTTCTTTTTGGACATTTCACTTCTTTGCTTATTCTTCAATACATGCTTCAATGGAGAGTGAATAGGAGGTCCTTTCTTCTTATCTTCAATATTCTTATGTCTTGGTGGTGGAGGTGGTAGAGGAGAGTCTAGATCATAAGGACAAATAGCATCCTTTAATATGGCATGAATTGCTTTTTCTCTGACCAAAAGGACCCATGCATCTGGATAGTCATATAGATTTAGACTAGGACTATAAAATCTATGTTTTAAGAACCTTACTACATTGGCAATTACTCTCCATCCACATGATGTGAAATAGATGACATGGTACCTGTAATAGATGATGATATTCAAAATGAAGAAAATGATTTACTTTGAATACTTTGATTAGATTCAATTGCAAAATTGGTGACTTTATAATATAGTGATATCTTTTAATACAACAAGAAGCCAGTCTATTTAGTGTTTTGTTGATTGAATAATTCACCAGTAATGAACTGATCAAAAGATGATGATTCCTATGAGAGTCTTCCATATCTGTTCTCATATGCATTGAGAGATATTTGTAAAATTTCACTTGATTTTCTAAATCATCAATCCTCTTTTGTTGATCATCAATTGTTCTTTGTAATCCGTGAATTGTTAATCCTTCATTGTATAATTCAACTCCCTATGATGATAAATCATGGATAAGGTTATGTTCTTCAGGAAGTGAGATTTTACCTGCCATGTGTGCAAAAATAAAAAATAGACTATCAATTAAAACTGAATCAGAATTAATAAATAAATAAAAATGATAGATACTCAGATAGATACATTACTAAGTGTATGGAGAAATGATAGAAATATGGATAGGTTGTCAAATAAGTAGATTTATAATTAAATAGAAAGTACAATTATAATCTTGTGAGAGACTCAAAGAATTAGACATTCATAATGGTTCATATACACTCACTATACTATGTATGAGTCTTGTCACATGAGTGTATATAACTATAGTCAAATTTTATACGCTCTTCACATGAGTGAAATTTTCACAGACAAGCATATAAAATTTGAATTAATCACAATAGTTTCTATACACCTAATGACCTACACTAATCATGCTCATAGGAATCTAAGTGACTATTGTGCGAGTAAGAGTCAAAGAATCAGACAATCACAATAGTCCCTATACACTCCCTATACTATTGAGAGAGTAGGAATTGAGGTGGTGATTCAAACAATCTCAATAAATTTATTGCTTTGTCCTATGCTATTGTGAGAGTAAGAATCAATGTAGTGAGTCAGACAATCACAATAGTGGTTTATTTTAAATTTTATTTATCAACATATACAAGTAAGAAAAACTTTTATGAGACGAACATGTATACAATTGATGATTAAAAAACATAACACTAATTATATAGATACAAATCAAACATATGTAAGAGATGCATATGTGAATCATACAATATGCATGATACAATGATCATAGCAATAAAATAAACAATAAATAAAAAATAGATTAATAGCTGAAGTGGTATGGTGAGGGAAGGGCTCTATGAATGAAATAGTAGTAGTAGAGCTCTATAGAATAACAAACAAGCACGTTCAAAATGAGCTTTTAGATCGAATGTAAATATATATATATATATATATATATATATATATATATATATATATATATATATATATATATATATATATATATATATATATATATATATATATATATATATATATATATATATATATATATTGCTTAGAAAGAGCTTTTTTGATCGAAACTATTTTTTATTGAAAGGATTTCGATCAAAGCCATGTTTGTGTCCATTTTTTTTGTTGTTTATTCGGATAACCATGAATAAAACAAACATATGCGGTATTTTTCAATTATTCAATCGAATAAATGCAACCTAGGCTCCAACTATTGGTCAAAAGAAGAAAACTCTTGCTCTCTCTTTGTTTCCGGGTGAGAGAGGTGATGGGAAGGGAGAGGAACTATAGATTCTCTCTCTCTTTCTTTCTCTCTCACTCTCTCTCTCTCTCTCTCTCTCTCTCTCTCTCTCTCTCTCTTTTGCCAATCTTGGTCATCCTTGCAGATGCATAGCAAGGTATTTCTATCTCTGTTTTTAGCAAGCGGCACAACAAGGTCTCTCTCTCTATGCAATAAAAGTTGTAACAAGTGGTTAAAAAAAGAAATCTCTCTCTCTCTATCTCTCTCTCTCTATCTCTCTCTCTTTCTCTCTCCTCTCTTTGTACATGTAGAAAAGAACATAAATAAAAGATAGACATTCATCCTGATAGTTTTATACACACATATACATGCACATGTTCACACACACATATACATGCACATGTTCACAGAGATGACATCCACTTCACTCATAGACACACATGTATACTATTAATAACATACAAAATGCATACACATCTCACATATCATTCATACCTATAGAAAAGAACATAAATAAAAAATACATATTCACCCTCATAGTTCTATACACACATATACACACACATGTGCACAAAGATGACATCCACTTCACTCATGCACACATATGCATACTATTATTAACATACAACATGCATACACAAATCACATTATAAGTAACAACACCAAGAACAACTTTTACGCAATTCTCACATACACATGCTATCATTCGCGCACATTTTAATGTTAATTTCATTTATATTGAGACATTATTTTTCTTTTTCATTATCTCTTTCATTTTTATGTTAAAATATTTACTTTTTAATCTATAAATTACAGTAGATTAGAATATTTAAGAAATAGACTAGCATAATCTAAATACACACAAACAAACATACATATATTCATATAGATGCCTTAACACACACATAATCACATAAACATGTATATTTTTCATGTGCGTATAGGCACATATGAAAACACACACACACACACATATATATATATATATATATACACACACACACACATATATATATATATATATATATATATATATATATATATATATATATATATATATATATATATATATATATATATATATATATATATATATATATATATATATATATATATATATATATATATATGAGTACGTTCACAAACACATAAGTAAGCATACACACAAAACCACATGAACACAAATACATACATACTATCACACACACACACACACACACACACACACATATATATATATATATATATATATATATATATATATATATATATATATATATATATATATATATATATATATATATATGAGTACTTTCACAAACACATAAGTAAGCATACACACAAACCCACATGAACACAAATACATACATACTATCACATATATATATATATATATATATATATATATATATATATATATATATATATATATATATATATATATATATATATATATATATATATATATATATATATATATATATATATAGATAGATAGACATAGGTACACATTCATACATCGAGAAATTCACATAAGCACATAATGCAAGAGACTAACATTATCACCACCACCACATGTTAGAGAGATGACTCTCCTCCCAACCATCTTCCTCCATATATAGCTCTCTTCAAGGGAATGCCTTCTTGGGAAAGTGGATACTAACCATGCAACTACTGTTGGAGCAAGTCTATGACAAGCCTCAGTATTGGCTTGAGTCCCACAAAGTCATAGTAGAAGCCTTAAAATGAAGACAATGTAAAGTTCACTTGTGAACTACCTCTTGTAACTTTTGAAGACTTTACTTAATGTAAAAGTGAAAGAATCTTAAGTGGTTGAGTCCACTTGATCAAAAAGGGAAAGAGGAGCCACAAATTCTTGATTTGTGGTAGATAGAGAATCAAATCAATCACTAATTGATTGGAGAGTGATTGAGGGAAGTTAGCCTCCCAAGCTCAACTGTAAATAGATGGCAGCTTTAGTCGTGGTTAAAGAGACCTACGTGAAGACCTCCAAAAGCTGAGCTTTATGCCATATCAAGGTGTGATTACAAGGTACACATATGTATCAGTAAGTCCATTGTATTGTACAATCAATATACTTTCATTTTCATGATCATTTGAGTTCATATTTCCATGTTCTTGTGAAGTGTACTACTCAATGCCATATCTCTCAGTTTTCTCAGTCAGATTGCAGAGATGGTTTCTATGAGCTTGGTGCATCATTTTCAGTGATTTAACTTGGTATAGTTAGCTCTATCAGTCTACTATATGATCACAAATTTACATTTAATTTGGGTGTTTCAATCTTCAATTATGTTCAGTTGAAGTCAACACTATCTGTTCATTTTCACTTCTCTATCAGGTACCCAACTTTTTTACTCATCTTGTCAGAGTTGTTGCTCACGTGTACTTACCCAAATTCAATGATTTAAATCTTGTTGGATACAGCATTCTGTCTAGTATAAGCATACAAATTTTCCTAATCATCTTGTTCTTAAATCTGGAGTTATGATCATTTTTCTGCTCACTCGTCTCATTACTATAGTAGCCCGTGAAAATCGGGATGATATCATCACTTGTTAAACATCATTCTCAGTGTGTGGTTCATTATTTTTTATGAGATTACTCTTGAAAGTTATCTCTTTAAGTTAACTAGACTTCCCCAAAAGGAATTAAGCTAATTACTGCTGTGCTCAAAGAATTATGCAAAACACTAGATAGGTGTATGAACCAAAATAGCAAGTTTTTCACCTCTGAGCTAACTCGAAGTTATCTGTTTTGATCTATCTTTTTGATAGTGATCTTCCAAGGTACATAGGGTGTCTAATACATCCATTAGCAAGCTAAAATGGGCCCATCACATACTCTTGGAGTTCATTTCGCTGGTGTAGATCAAGGATTTTACAACACCTCTTCATCTTCAAGCACATACCTATCCATCTCTTCACAGTGGTATTATAGCAAGGTTGGACGACATGGCAGATGGATTTCCTTCATCAATTGACAAATTGGATAGAGGTAACTACTCAGCTTGGTCATTAAGAATGGAAGCTTATCTCCACGGTAAAAGTTTATATGGTTATGTGGCTGGAGATGAAGTTATGCCAAGTTTCAGGAACAAAAATCAACCAACACAAGAAGAGCAAGAAAGATTGAGCACATGGTGCTCCAAGGTTGCACTTGCAAGGTCTTATCTCCTCAACTCTATCTCAGATTTTTTGTTGCCTTTCATTAGAAGTTGTAAGACATCTGAGAAGTGTGGGATGCACTTGAAGCTTTCTTCTCTTCAAGTACCAAAGCTAGGAAGCATCAACTATGGCTAGATTTCACAACTCTCAAGAAGGCTCCCAAACAAAATGTGATTGATTTTGTCACAAAGCTCAAGGACATAACATATCAGTTGGGAAGCATTAGAGAGGTAATATTGTGGAGAAAATAGGCAATGTCAAAGCACTTGATGGAAACATCAACCTACTCAGTAAGGTACTCTATGTCCCTACCATTACAAATAATTTGATAAGTGTTGGGCAGATAGTAGAGAAAGGGTTGCAAGTTAGGTTCACAAAAGAAGGAGCATTTGTTGAAGATCCAAGTCAAGGATTCAGAAGAATTGCAAAAGGTGAAAAGATAGGTAGATTGTTCACATTTGAATTACAAGACACTAGAAACATTGCTCTCTTTAATTATGGTAGTCAGACACTCACAGAATTGGAAGTATGGCACAAAAGGTTAGCACATATTGGTGAAAGGTCATTAAAGCAAATTTGCAAGGACTAAAGTGTACTTGGACTCCCTAATTTGTCAAAACAACATATGATTTATAAGTTTAGTGCATGTCAATTTGGAAAGTCTCACAGGTTACCATTCATGAAGAAAGGTTATATGCATGAAGATCTCTTGGAGTTGGTTCATACAGATGTATGGGGACCTAGCAAGGAAGCTTGTCTCGATCAAGGTATTATGTCTCCTTTATTGATGATTGCAGGAGATGGACTATCCTATTCTTTATGAAACACAAAGATGAAGTTTTTTCATGTTTCAAAAGATATTTGGCTCTTGTGGAGAATCAAACAGGTAAATCACTAAAAAGGCTAAGGTCAGATGGAGGGGGAGAATACTTCTCCCATGAGTCTGATTCTTTTCTTAAAGAAAGAGGAATCAAAAGAGAGGTAACTACAAGGTACACTCGTGAGCAGAATGGAGTGGCAGAAAGGAGGAATAGGACAATTGTTGAAGCGGCAAGGTCCATGTTAAATGAAAAGCATTTGTCTTATTATCTATGGGCTGAGGCTGTATCTACAGGCACTTACTTGATTAACAGGTTGCCTTCAAAATCCCTTGATGGGATGAATCCATATGAGGCTTGGAATGGAAGAAGACCAAGCTTACATCATTGTAAAATTTTTGGATGTATTGCTTTTGCTCATGTTCCTTCACAGGTTAGAGGCAATATGGATCCAAAGGCAGAAAGGTGTGTATTTATCGGATATGACAACAATCAAAAGGGTTACAGGTTATACAACCCTAAACAAAGGATTCTTGGTAAGTAGAGATGTAGTTTTTGATGAACACAATTCATGGAACAACCAAAGATTGAAGAACAAGACACGTCGGAGGATGATGAAGAATCTCAGATGGAAAAGATCAAAGCATGGAAGTCTAAAGGTAAAGCAAAATTGCAGGAACTTGGACATGAGGCAGAATCATCACATCATGGCCTAAGAAGATCTATGAGGGAAAAGAAAAAACCAGAAAGGTATGGGTTCGACACTTCATTAGTAACTAAACATTCTATCTACATAGCACAGGACATAAACCAAGAGGAGCCATCATCATTTGAAGAGGCCAAAGCAAAAACAAAATGGAAGCATGCAATGAAGGAAGAGATTGAAGCACTTGAGGAAAACAACACTTGGGATTTGGTGCCCAAGACTTCATCCATGAAGGTAATAGGCTCAAGATGGGTCTATAAACTCAAGAAGAATTCTGATGGTTCCATTAACAGGTATAAGGCAAGGCTTGTAGCAAAAGGCTTTGCACAAACTCAGGGAATTGATTATGAGGAGGCCTTGTCTCCTGTGGCAAAGATGCCTACTATTAGGGTTTTGCTTAGTATTGCCTCTTCCAAGAATTGTAAAGTTAGGTCTATAAGTCTACTATATGCTCACTAATTTTTATTTCATTTGGGTGTTTCAATCTTCAGTTATGTTTAGTTGAAGTCAACATTGTCTGTTCATTTTCACTTCTCTGTCAGGTACCCAACTTTTTTACTCATCTTGTCAGAGTCGTTTCTTAGTGTGTACTTACCCAAGTTCAATGATTTAAAGCTTTTTGCATTCGGCATACTGTCTTGTATAAGCATACAAATTTGCATAATCATTGGATTCTGAAATCTGGAGTTATGTTTAGTGCATGACTAGTGCATGGACATAGTAACTAAGGTGGGACTCTTATCCCTATGAAGACTTTGAGAAGTCTTGATTCACTTGATTTTGATTTGGAAAATTTAAAGTTTGATTGGCCCAACATATCTGTATTGGATGTTTGTACAATAATTTACTTCTAGCCAACAATTAATTGATTTTTTTCACCCAACTAGAGGACTACTTTGTCCTAATGGGCTTGAAAAGCCTATGTAAACTGTAGTAATGTGCCACTTACTTCATATCAACCATACTATAACTTGACCAATTCAAATTCAAAATGAAAATCACCCAACTTAGGACACTTTTCTCAAAGAATTTATCTTTAAGTGCTTGGGAGTCGTCAATCTGGTGAGCAATTCCTAACTTCCTTGTTCTTGAGTTTACTACACTCTAGAAAGTCATTAGAGGTATGCTAGAGAACGGAAGTAAAATCAATATGAATAATTCAATCTTGGACTTAGCATCTTTTGAAATGGTTCTTGTACAAAAAAAATCATCCAGAATGTTTAATTTAGTTATTTTGTTCCAATTGGCTAACCCTAGACTTTTGTGAAAAGAATCAGATACCGTATCTGACTCATATCCAAAAGATTCATAAAGTGAAAGGGAAGAACTAAAACTCTGTAAACCAATTCAAACTTCAAAAAGATACTTGAATGGGGTATGAGTCAAACTCTAGGCGACTCTAGACTTCACAAACATATATTTCAATAAGGTATTGAAGCATTTTTTCTTTCTTTTAAGAGAAAGTAACTTGATTCTAAAAAAAGATTTATAGTATAAATCTAAAACATCATCCAACCACAAGATACTAGTGTGGTATCTAACATTAGTGTGTCTACCTACTAAGGTTCTATTGATGAGTTTTTTATTCAAATAATGCTTCACTTGAGAGTAAATTTATGCCTATATTCAACCTTTATGAATCCTTACTAAGAGTGCAATTCTTGTGCATTTATTTTAGTTAGAGGATTGAATTTACCAAGTTACCATAGGAACTTGTTGCTTGACTTAGTCAGTCCATTCCTTATTTGAAAGGGCCTTTTCAATGTCAAAAGTCTTGCTTCTTTAGAAATTTATCAAATATTTATGTATCATTAACACTTTATCTTGAAGTGTTCCATAATTTAAATAAGAACAAGTATGCGCCTTATTTGAAAAAGAAGATCTTGGAAGTTACTTACTTCATATATTCTTATGAACTTGATCTTGAAGTATCTTGAGATCATTATTTTTATTCTTCTTGAACTTAAAATTCCTCTTTGAAGTTTTAATTCCCTTGAAGATCAAATGGAACTTCAAAAGCCACTCTAGGATTAAAAGGTAATTATCATCTCAGGGTCCAATATCCCATACCATCTTTCCAATGTCAATCTGCGTATAAAATTTGGTGTTCCACACCACCCTCTTTTATATTCACATTGACGTGTGAGTGATATTTATCTAAAGTCTAAAAATATCTTGATAGAGTTCCTTCTCTCTTCAATCCTTTAAAAGATTTTTCAAGTATCAGGCATTACCTTTAACTTGATATTCTAGGTTTTGATTCTTTCGCACGCTCATTTCACAATCTTGTGCCTTGCCTTGGAAACTTTAAAACCTCTTGATAGAATATCCATTCTTCTTTGCTAGGGTTTTCAAATGAAAACCGATTAGAATTCCAAGTACTTGAATTTTCACAGATTCAACTCCAATTGGTTTATTCTTGAACAATTTGTAGCAACAAGAGCTTTTTACTTCTTGTCTTTAGATTCCTTTCTTACTGATGCTTTAGGTACCTACCCCCTCTAGGAATTTATAGGAATCTCTCTACTGCTTAAGTCTTGGTTAGACAATTTGCATTAAAAAAACATCGATAATTTAAACTAAAATTTGAGAAAAGAGATCCTTGTATTAAAAAGTTTGTTGCAACAAAATGTATTACAATGAATACAAAGCTTCCATAAAAGAATTTTTTGCTTCATGGTTAATAACTAGTTGCCTAAATTATGGGCCACTATGGCCAACTTATCTACACCTCATGCCAATGCTTGGGTAGACCTATCCAAAATGTGGCCCTCTTACTTTCAAAAGAAACTCATAATTGCAGCTTGTCTATTAACAAATATCCACTTGTTTGCATTTGTGGTTAGGGGATCTTATAATTGCAATTTTTCTATTAACAAATATCCACTTGTTTACATTTGTAGTTAGGGGATCTGTAGAGAGGATTTTGGAAGTGCTTCATTAGGGCAAAAAATGGCAAAAAAAGGCCCGCATAAGGATTTCAATTAGTTTGCTTAATCTGGATTAATGTTGCCAAATGGTTTAAAAAAATTCTGTGTAAGTGCATTTCAAACGTATCTTATGCAAATATATTAGTTTTGTAAGGGAGAAAAGTTTGTATGATAACCGTGAAAAGTGATTGGCCTCAAAGTTTGTGCTCATGGGGCATTCACCGAATTTCAAGTTTCCCTCTTGTTCTTTGACTTATATAATGCGTGTTTAGGATGTTTCGCTCGTTTTTACTCTCCTCTCCATAATAGACATGCTTCTCTCTTTCTCGTGAATCTAAACAATTTCACCATGGAGAACCTCAATTCAAACACTCTCACTGACCTTTCATCCAGCCAAAGTCTACGTGATAAGTTCCATATCAACATTACAATCCGTCAAGAGTATGAAACAACCAAAAAGGTATTCCGAAGGGCTCTTCAAGCTTGTGAAGTTGATGGATTGCGCAAAGAAGGGAAAAAACATATCGACATATGGGTAGATGGAGTTGATTATCCAATTGATCCAAAAACTGGAAGGTATCCATCTTTTCATAATCTTCATGATCTTATTAGATTTGTAGGAGATGGTGATGATAGTTTACGTGGCTATTATTCAAAGCTCTTTGAGATTTCAAATAACTATATGCAATACATAAAATATTTGCTAAATGTACTACACCAGAGAGACTTACATCAGAGGGATCTAGAATAAAGTTGTCACATTTGTCTTCTTAGTTAGAAGCTTTCAAAAAAATGAAAGAAACTCCTATAGGATTGAGAATACCATCAAAACGAGTAAAAACTTTTTGTAGATTTAACCAAAAAATCTGGAAAGAAAAAAAAGAGAATGAAAATTGTAAGAGATCATGTAACAAATGTGATAAGTTTAAACATTATGAGCAATTTTGAGTGTGTTCATTTTTGCAATGAAATTATGAGTTATAATGACATTTTGAAACTATTGAAACTGAATGAAAATGTATGCTTGAAACAGTTTATTTTTCAAAAACTCATAAAAGAAATGAATTTGTTGCTAGAACCATCTCAAATTTAGGAGGTTTGTGATGGACTTCAAGTGACTAGAAAGGATTATAGAGCAATTTCAAAAGTTTGGTGTGATTTTCTTAAATTTAATAAGTAAAACACTTTGGATTGCCTAGACCTCATCATCTAGGAAAGTATCAACTTTGCTTGAATAAGAGTATCACATCTATAATTGGTGAGTAGAAACACATTCACGGTAACATGCCTTATGAGGTAGGAAAACAAACTTTACATTTCACTTACAATGCGTTTAAGAATATATGGATAGATATAATAAGATTTTAGACATACATGGTTTAATTCTATAATATAAAAGAACATGAATGTTCTGGCCTTTTGAAATTTATAATAAAACTTGATGAAGCTGAAATCAAAAAACATCAAAAGTTGGAGAGAATAAGTATTGCACTAATGAATAAAGCTTTGGACTATAGCCTTGGGAAACTAGATATTCCATATCTCAAAGTACAATCAGAAATGGAGTTATGGTGGGTTGGGTGTGCTCAAGTTCCATCTGAGAATCATAAAACACTTAAGTAGTTATTCTTACACACATACATTTGAAATGTTATCCAAAGGCATCACACAAGAGAATTGTGGAATGTGAAACACTGCAAAAGCTTTAAAATTGAGTGGCATTTGAGTGGAGACTTAAAAACTCTAAAATGCATGTTTGGTATAAACAAGGATGCAAATTATAAGTACCCTTGTTTGTATTGCATGCAAAGTCCAGGTACAAGAGGATGGATTGCTACAATTGAGGCTCAGGAAGCCCCTTTTAGAAAAAATATTAATCTACTTAATTACTCATCTTGCACCATGATTTGGGATCCCATACTTCCAATAGAATTGATAAATGTACACATATGTACACTGCATGCAGAGTTAAGGATCATTGATAAATTGGTCCGTCTTCACTTGTATTATGCATATTCCATCAAGCCTACAACTCTTGCAGATGAATACATAAAAAAGTGTGAATCTTTACTTTTGGAAATGAGATTTCATGATGATGATGTTCATCTAAGAAAAGATCCAAAGCTTTCACAAAATACATGTGATGTATTACAAGATGTGTCAATGGGAGGTGCAAAAGCAAGACGATTCCTCAACAACACTGTTGGAAAACAACTAAATGCGATGTGGAATTGTTGGAAAGAATTTTGTGAGTTCACGAAAAACGTAAAAGCAATCCAAAAATAGCAAAAAACTGTAGAAGACAATTACAAAGGAGCACATGACACATATCATCACCAGATAATCTATATAGATCATGTCAATGAGGATTATCACCAGATGCCATTTCTTTTAGGACATATGGATTTACAAAAAAGAATGAGATTTCTTTCCAGTTTGAAGATATAATATTTAGAATATCTTTTATAATTCTTTTAGCCAAAAAATACATATGGATGTATATACATGTTTTAAACTCATGAATTTTTTAAATGAAATATTTATTCTTCTTTCAATCTTTTGAATGAGCTTGAATTTGGCAAATCTCTTCTATATTTAAGGAACTCCTTTCTCATGTAGCCAAAAATACTTTGTACATGTGACACCTCTACAACCGTTGCATAACTTGAATAACAAAGAAAATATCTAGCTCTAATGGCATTGAGCCCTGGGGCATGGCCAAAAATCTTGAATGTTGTAGTTCTCTCAAGAAGCAAAATCCTATATGCATTAAAGGGTAGTGAGGAAAAGCCCATGTAGTTTGAAATAGTCATCAAAGAGAATAATGCAAAGTCAAGGTCCTCGCTATATTGCTTATGTACAACACATAATAAATCTAGGTTCAACCTTGGAAGATAGTGAATGACTGAATGTATATCCAATGTTTCTTTTCCTTTACTCTCTATAGCTTTCCTTGTGCCCTTGCCCCTGCCAAGATAATTGTCCTCATCCAATATAGATAATTGTGGAAACAATGACAAAGCAAGATTAGAGAGAGCAAAACAACTTTGAATAACTCATAACAAAAATGAATTTATATAAAACGAGTAAAGAAGATGACTAATTCAAGTGACTAGGATCATCAAGAAATCTTGGATGGGCCTAATCACTTGAATCGGTCGTAAATCAGAATCATTATAAATCTACCATCGCCTGCCATAATTTATAACTATTGAGACATAAAGGCCTTCAATAAATAGCAAACGAAGATCTTCACAGACACAACCAATTCAAGCAAACAAGCTTATCCGAAAGGTTTCAGATAAGCCTAATCACTTGAATCAGTGGGACCTAAAAGATCATCATTTTCATTAGAGAAAAGTATCCCTTTTGTGATGTGCATGCAACAATATGAGGAATAGTTAACAGATCAGAAAATTAAATCATGAATTAGAGGAATCCAAGAGACGAGTGACTCAAGCAAATAGGCTCATCAAAAAGTCTCAGATGGGCCTAATCGCTTGAATTGGTCATGTCTTCTAAATGATCACAAATAGGTGTTATTTTTCTTGTTCACATAAGGGACAAGCTAAAAAAAATCCATAAATTGGAACAAATCTAGACACGACCAATTCAAGCGAATAGGCTCATAAAAAATTGTTGGATGGGCCTAATCGCTTGAATCAGTCGTATCTCAAAATTTGCTTATTTGCACGTACCTTGATCTCATCTTCCTCGTGGATCAGTTCTTTCTGGTCAATCCTTACTCTTCCTTTGTCCTCAGCTACCTCCACAAATGAATATCCTCTTCCTAATGAGTAAATCCCCAAATCTTTTTGGCGCTGGTCAAAATCTTCATCTGGAAGGGTTGGCTTCTATGAGAGCACTCTTTCATAGCAGCTTGAGAGAGCTTTGGATGAGTCTTTGAATTCATTATTTGACAAAGATAAGTCCAGGTCCATAAATTCCTCTTTAATTTCATCCTTCTCATTTATAAATATCCTTGCAACTTCTTCTAATTCAACTATAGTAGCAAGGCAGTAATCTTCTCTAATGTTGAAGAGCTCTTGAATGCAATAAAGAGGAACAAAATCCTTCCGAAAGATAAAGTAATATGGGAGATTTGGAAGAAGGAGTGATTTCTTTGAGATTTTCACATTTTCTTTTGGCTCTCTTATGGAAATCTTTACTCTGGAAGAAGTAGCATCAAAGTTCCTAACCTCTTCTTCTTCTGCTTGGAGGTTAATCTCCTCAACAATCTCTTTGACTTGACTTTCTAAAAATTTCTCGAGAGAAACATCTAGAGATGCCCTTTTTTCTTCATCATGTTCCTTTTTTTCAATCTTCCCAATTGAGATGTGATCAAGCCAGGTCAGAAACCCGATGATCAAGGTCACTAAACAACAATTGTTTTGGTGTTCTGGGAAAATTTCTATCTTGCCTGGTAAGGGGGAAATCTTCCTACATTTTCTAGTGATTATGGTGCTATCCAAAGGATCCTTCTCAAAAATCATTGGGTGGATATAAGTTTTGCTAGATACGATAAATTCTTGACCATCTTCTATCTTAATGAAGGTTATTCATCCATAAGAAATTCCTTGCTTTTCTCCAAAAGTGCTTCAAAATCAAAGGTGGGATTGAAGATTTTCATTGCATTTAGAAAATGATTCACCCTGAATCCCTCTTGAACCATAAAATCTAGAAGTTTTTCAAATTGAGAAACACTTCGAATTTCAAAAGGTGACTGATACAACCGAATAGGCACAACCAAAGAGATTCAAAGAGGCATGATCACTTGAATCAGTGCTCTAAATGATTGGAGCTTAGAGTGCTTGGCTATGAAGGCAAGAATTTGATGAAGGTTGAAAATTAGAAAACGGCAAGGTAAGTGGTATTTACAGGTGAAGAGAGAAAGAAACGATCACATGACATGGACCAATGAACATGTGCCATGTAGCAAATTTGAATATGAAATTTCAATAGTCAAATGATGTGGACCACTGAAATGTTGACACATGGAAATGTACATTGGGATTCACAATGGCTAGATTACATGGACCAATTAGATGTTCCCATGTGGCACTAACAGTCAACTCGACCTTGAGACCTATTTAAGCTCTTGCCTTCATTTGTGTCATTTTTTGTGACATACATGCTCTCGTGACTTCCAATAGTTTTCATGCTCCAATCACCTTTTGCAAATTTCTCTTAGTCCTCCTCTCCTTGAGCTCTCTTGGTGTGCAAGGTAATATCCATGAGCTTGGTATCTTCTACATGACTGATTCAAGTGATTACTGGAATTGGAGATTACTGGATTTGCCTAATCACTTGAGTTGGTCATGCCTAGTTAAAAGGCCTCTTGAGATTATTTATTCTTTTAGGATAAAGGCAAAAGATAAGAGGATTCTATTTTTCTCACATGCTATTGAGATTATTGATTCAATCGATTGGGGGAATCAAAGATTTTTGGATTGATCTATTCTCTTGAATCAGTTGTGTCTCGTCAAAAAACATGTTTATTATCTATTTTTGTTTTTAAGGTAGGAACATCTATAAAGGCTTCATGGAATACATGAAAACAAAGCAAAGACCTTGATTTTTTTTTTATATGACTGATTCAAGTGATTAAGGGAATTAGAGATTTTGGGATGGCCTTAATCGCTTGAATTGGTTGGCTAATGAATTCTTGATTTTCTTGTTGTTCCATGTGTTTGATCCCCTTCAATTCTTTTTACCGATCATGGCTAGGGTCAAGAATAGCTAGGAAGTTGTAGCCTCAAGAGCAAAAACATGGGGGACCTATTCCAGAGGGGCAAGCACCTGCTTTAGAGGGGAATGACCTACTCTAAGGATCACAAATAGCCAAGATAAGGTTGATCCACAGAAGGCATACGTGAAAAAGAGAGTTAAATATCATGTCAAATCATTGAGGGAAATCAGAAGAACTCAGAAAACTGTGGGACTTCTCATCCCAAGGCTTCCTTTCATGAGAATCGTTAAGGAGATCTCTTCCAATCTTTGCTCTATGATGAAGACTACTTCATTTGAGAATGTCAAATGGCAGACCCAGGCTCCTCTATTCTTGCAAGAAGGAGAAGAAGATTTTGCAATTGATTTTATGAATGATGCTTATCTTTGTGCAACACATTGTCAAAGGGCAACACTTATGGCCAAGGACTATGTTGTTGTGTCAAGGCTAAGATACAAGTTTCATAAAGCCATTGTCCCTCTTGACAAGCATGATCAAAATTTTTTTGATATTCTTAATATACCTCTAGCCAGAAAGCTTAAACCATCTACAATCAAAATTGAAGAGGTCCCTTCTCATGACCATTCAACAAGAAATGCAGTAGAGATTGAGGAGGAGAAGAGAAGGACAAACCTTATGACAAAAGAATATGTTATCCTTGAGGACATTCAGAGGGTGAAGAAGGCTAATTTAGATATTTTAAAGAAAGGAGAAGGCCAGGTAATTGTCAATGCTTCAATTCCATGGGAGGAAGACTTCATTTGATTGACATTAGGCCCGAAGACAACAAAATGTTGAGATCTCTGACAGCATTGTCAATATAGCTCTTAGCTATTTTTCAGGCCATAATATGCTCCATTTTATCAATACTTGATCTCCTTGATGCATCTGCTAATGGTTTTATATTGTAGGGTCTTACTCCAACAATGTGAGGAGTCAGTATCAAGGAATGTCTTTATTTTGGATCCCCTTGTGACTCAGTGTATATTATACAAGCATGGAGAAATCGGTCATTTTCTCAAGAATTTTGGTGAGGAGATACAATATATAGTTTATCCATATCTTGATAAGTAAGTTTTCATTTCTATTTTTCTTATAAACCCATTCCTTTCTTGGTGGTTTTATTAATGAGTATATGTCACATTTTCACAGGTCACTAGAGTCTTATAATTATTGATTTTGTTGAATACCGTTGTAGAAGCTATCTTGGTTGGAGCATGTAACAAATGCATATTACAAAAAATGTTCACCAAATCATTGGCACATGATACACTTAAGCAATTTCTTTGTTTTGAATGAAGAAAATCGTATGCACCTTCAATTATGTTCACAACAACCGCTTGAACTTGTTACTGGAAGCACTCTCATAGCTATATGTTGCAACTCCACTGCTTCACCTCCATACTCTTTCCACCATATAGGAGGTGGATGTTTTTGAATCGCTTCAATGTGCCATAAATCTCCAAAATATGCTTCTCGATTTACATAAGCTACATATATATCTTAAAATATATACAAACTACTCTAAATCTCTCTTTAAGTTTTTGAATCTATTAATTTATGTATTTACATTTTCTATCTATTATAGTTCTCAATCATACACACCCATACTATTGTGAAGTAAGAATCAATGTCATCACAATAGATTTTAATTCTTAGTCATACACATAGATGCAATTACACATACAATTGTGAAATAAGAATCAATATTGCATGAGACAATCACAATAGATTTTAATTCTCAATTATGCACACACATATAATTACACATACTATTGTGAATTAAGAATCAATGTTGCATCAAACATTTACAGTAGATTTTAATTCTCAATCATATTGCATACATACACAAATAATTACACATACTATTGTGAAATAAGAATCAATGTTGATTCAAACAATTACAATAGACTTTTATTCTCAATCAAACACGCACATACAAATACACATACTATTCTAAAGTAGCAATCATTGTTGAGTCAAACAATCACAATAATTTAATTCTCAATCATACACACACATACATTTACACATACTATTGTGAAGTAAGAATCAATGTTGAGTCTGAAAATCACAATAAATTTTAAATATTTTAAATTCTCAATAATATGCACATACATTTACACATACTATTGTGAAGTAAGAATCAATATTGAGTAAGACAATCACAATAGATTCTACATTCTCAATCATATGCACATACAATTACATATACTATTGTGAAGTAAGAATCAATGTTCAGTCAAACAATCACAATAGAGTTTCATTCACAGTTATACACTCAAATGCACATACACATACCATTGTGAAGTAAGAATCAATGTCGAGTTAGACAATCACAATAGATTCTAAATTCTCAATCATATGCACATACAATTACACATACTATTGTGAAGTAAGAATCAATGTTCAGTCAAACAATCACAATAGAGTTTCATTCACAATTATACACTCAAATGCACATACACATACTATCGGATGAAACTTTGTTGGATCCCTTTACAATTTAAGATTCTGAGAGGGTGTTAATAAATCTACAAGACAAAGCCATCTAGGGACCTAGAAAGTTCTAGTTCACTTATTAACACCTTCTCAAACCTTGATTTATCAAAAATAAGATAAAATATTTTCCAAGAAATCCATTGGTTTTCCTCTAACAATCATACACACACATACACATGCACATACACAATCACATTATATTTTAACTCACAATCATATGACATACATGCACATACACATACACATACTATTGTGAAGTAACTATCAATATTGATTCAAACAATCACAATACAATTTTACTTAGCATCATACACACACATACATATACTATGGTGAAGTGAGAATCAATGTTGAGTCAAACAATCACAACAGTTGTTAAATCACAAACAAAAATATTTTTCTTTAGTCTTAATACTAAAATACTTAATATTTCTAACAAGAGCTTATACCTTGTTCTTTTTACGACACGATAAGTTTGTAAAAAACAAAGTAACTCATGAAAAATGACTCAAAGTGTACTCTTTTATAAAACAATATTTGACCGAATTCTTTTTTATCAAAAAACTATTCGATCGAAAGCTTCTCAATCGAGAAAGTTCTCGATCGAAAACTATTTCGATCGAATGCGCTTTCGATCAAAAAGCACCAAATTACCATGCAAAAAGTTCGATCATGCTCAGATACGCTAACATGGCATTGAATACTAAGGGTTTGCCATAAAATACCATAATTATTCACAAATAAACGAATTGTCGAATAATGAGTAATGCAACCTACATTGGAGCTACCTATCAGAGAGAGAGAGATAGCAAGAAAAAGAGAGAGATAGAGAGAGATACTTGGTTAAATCTATTGTTGTGCACATATATGGATGACCGAGAGAGAGAGAGAGAGGGAGAAATAAATCTTCCATCTCTCCCTCTGCCTACTAACGAACCCCATGGAGAGAGAGAGAGAGGGAGGGAGAAAGACAGAGAGAGAGAGGGAGAGAGAGAGAGAATCAGGTTAATCTATAGATATGCAAATGCAAGGATGGCCACGAGAGAGAGAGAGAAATGAATCCCTCCTTCTCCCCCTCCGCCTGTTGACACACCCCATAGAGGAGTGAAAGATATATATATATATATATATATATATATATATATATATATATATATATATATATATATATATATATATATATATATATATATATAGAGAGAGAGAGAGAGAGAGAGAGAGAGAGAGAAAGAGAGAAAGAAAGAGTTCTTATTGTTTTAGAAAATGTTTTTGTTTTAACTTTATTTAATATTGTTTATCTATTTAGGTAGGATTAATAATTACAAATTGAGTTAAATTAGTTCGCAAATGCAAAACTGATTAGAAAATAGAGGAAACAGAAAATAAGTAAATAAACTGAAAGAGTAGATATATAAAAGGAAAAGATAATAAGAAGTAGAAAGTTATAAAAACAAAGTAAATAGGAAAATAATAATTCAAGGAAAAAAGTAAATAGAAAAATAAGAATTTCAATTTGATTTGGTATTTCTTTATTACTCGGTCGAATAAATCCAACATAGCTTTTCACTTATCCAACCCCCCCCCCCCCCCCATGATTTGTATGGCTTCCAAGCAAATGAAGAAGTTACCAGTGCAGCACATTGTTGTAGAACTTCACTCACCTCCTTCACACACCAAAACCATTGTGGTCAGTTCTTCTGCAACATTAAACCACAAACCATCATACCATCTCGATTGACAATTACCACATTCATTGGACTTGAAGCGGTTGCCACACCCACATTGCATCCACTTTACACCTATCTAAATCCATTTCTATTTATGCATCCACAATCCAGGAGTCTCTAGTCAATCCCGTAGCACACACTAAATCACAAGCTATCATCCCACCTTGATTGACAGTTCCCATATCCATTGGACTTGAAGTGGTTGCCACACCCACATTGCATCCATTTCACCCGCATCTAAACCAATTTTCATTGATGTATCCACAATCCATGAGTATCTAGTCATGACATCTATAGATAAATTGGAAATCATGCCACTCACATCCATGCCATGCACCATCTCACCATCAAGCACACACATATTCATCCCACCCTCTACTCTATCAACGCAAACACCCATGCACCCGTCCACCTTAAATTAAGTTTTACCATTCTCCTCCTTATACAATCATTCATCCACACCATCTTCATCATTTTTCGAACCTCAAATTCCCCGATCATCATTTTTTTCCATTAGTATTAGTTTCAGCATCAATTCCATCTTACATATCCAATGCGTTTCATTTTGTTTCATCCTCTTTTCCTTCATATCGGCTTCAAGTTTCATCATCTCATAAAGCAATTCCATCTTCATCTCATCTTTTCATTCCATCACGTCATCAAGTCGAAGATAGACATGTTTCACCCCTGTTTTAGTCATCCATTAGAGCAGAAGGAGGGGTCCAAATAGCAACCATACACATTGGACCATACGCAAAAGATGAGATGCTCATGGAAGTAAAGAAACCAAAGAAGATCCACAGTTCAAATCCACGCACACGTGGAAGCAAATGATACCATTGTACCTCTAGCAGAGGCAGAGGAAGAAGAGGGACAAGAAGAAGAACTTGAAATAAGAGAGCAAACGGAAGTTGTCATTATGCATGTTATCGATTTAGAAGAGGAACAATAAGAACCATACGAGGTAGAGCCGAAATTCCAAGAGTAGCTCCAAATATTAATGATGAGGAGTCAAACCCTTAAGAACGTAAAGGCACAATTGCAACAAGTGTGACAAGCGAAAGAAGATATTCAAGAACCAATCAAAGATCTTAGTCTCAAAACTGTGTCTATGAAATGGATGATTAAGAGTTTAGAAATCAATAGGGATATATGTGGCAAAGACACTAGACAATCTATAGAAGATCCTAGTGCCTAAAGAAAACGGAGTCACTTCGCTAAGAACATATTTGTGAAAGGCCCAAGAATATCTAAAGAAAGTCTCTAAACACCGCGATGAGTTACGGAAAGCACCTATGGAAGGTGAGGCACCCTTATGCATCAGTAGTGGAGAACCAACACAGAGTTTAGAGACCCATCTAAGACACAAAAAATGAAGACCTAAAAGTCTAATTAGCCACCCAAAAAGAGAAGCTAGAAAGATTATCGGGATCCATGGTTACTCACACTCCACCGCAACCAAGAACGCCCTAAGCAGTTGCTCCTATGGATGACCTTCCATACCAAGGCTATGCGGTTGGAGTGCCACAAGGTGAATCGAAACATGACCAAGAGGATAATACATCAAAGATAGAGACTCTAGTAGAGGATCACGATCCAAGGATTCATGAGGATCATAAACAACTAGCCAACCATAGCAAAACATATAGAGCTCATGCAAAATTTATGGAATGAGTTTGAGAAAGAAAGCTTTGATCCAAAGTGACTTCGATAAATGGGGAAAATTCAATCAATAGATTTGAACTCACAATGACCATAATCTTATGGCCAGATCTGAATGAAGACACAAGAATACATAATGGCAAAAATAGGCATTCATGCGGATGATGCATATATGTTGACCTACGATCATGCCAACGACCTTACTAAAATGAACATCATTGTTACTAATTCAACATGGAGAAGTAGAAACAATCACGGAATGGAAACATGTAGCAACTTATATAGAGAGTACAACCTTCCTTATACTCCATTTGCATGAAAGAGGCCTTAGCCTCAACATGATGTAATGGGTGTCATGTTCCCATCTACAAAGTTCTGGTTAAATTACCGACCAACGGCTGCACCTAAGGATAATGTTATAAGTGAACAATACATGTTTGGTATTATTGACTTTTGTTTGAAAGAAGTAGAAGATCTCCTTGTTCCGACATGTTACATGATTGTAAAATTTGTAGAAACCATTAGAGTATGTTTAACTACGTTTAATATTGATCACGTATTGCAAATCCTAGTACTAGGTTTCCATTATGGTACAGCTCTAGTCCTTTTATGCTAGCCAAACCCTACTACTTAGTTGTCTCCTAGTCTACTACAATAGATGCCAATATGTAGACAACCATCATATGCATATTTTTGAAGAGGCATTTGCACATCGGTTTTGGAAGCGCCATTAAGAAATCTTCTGTAGAAGGCCAAATGGCCCAACCTTGGGCCCAACAGTTATGTCATTAAAAATTTAAAAAAAAATGGAGATGCTCCCATCTACTTTAGAGGCAAAGAATGTATGGTGGAATGAGTACCTTATGTTTTTGGTACGAAAACATCATCCATGGGGTGAATCAGCATACGAGGAAGCTAACCAACTATGCTTTTGACATGGTCTATTCAATTCCTATTGAGGACAACAAACCCTAGGGGATGGGAGTTGTTAGGATAGCAAGAAAGAGAACAAGTGAGGAAACGTATTGGAGAGTACAAGGGACTCAACAAATTTTACATTTGGGCGGCTATGAAGTGAATGCAAGACATCTTGGAACAAGCCAAGAAATGAAGATGTCAAAAGTCAGTGTTGGAACCAAGAGGCAATTTATGTCACATTGAGCTTAGTTCTAACATTTTACATGTAATTTTTACCTACCAAAAGAGGTCTTATGTAATTATAATTCACTTTTGTAAAGGCCAAGGAGTACTTGAGCCTATCAAGTACATCGCCAAAACTTTGTAATTTTTCAAAGATTTTTTGGACTTATTTTGATGCTTAAATAAAATTTTAAGCCATGTTTAAGTGTTCTTTGTCCAAAATCCGTGTGAAAATAATCAAGTCTAGAAGTATGAAAGACAAAACAACCTATTTCTAAGAAACCTCTTGAATCAGAGAGTGAATTTTCATGCATCTTGCTTTTTGGGCACTTTTCTTTCATTTCTTTCTTTATTTGGAGGTCCCATGGTATTCTTGGGGTATCAAACAACCCATCTCTAGCAAGTGTGTGTTTATTCATGCTTGAAGTGTGTGTTCCTTGTCATTTGGGTGCGTGTGGGATAATATCATCTCCAAGTTCTATTACTTGAGCTCCATAGGTTCTACGAAGCATGTGTTCATACACTAGAATAGGGTAAACATATTTGGATTGACAATAAAGCTGATCCACACCACGAGAAGCGAGTGTAATTTATGCTAGTGGGTCTACAAGACAAGGGCATGTGATAGTCCATAAAAATCCATCAATCCATCTAAGAACAAAGGTATTGGCTTTGTGTGAGATGGAAGTTGATTTTCTTGTATAGCTATCCATGATATTGCTTGAATCTTCTAGTTGCAATCCTAACATTCTCATGTGAATGTTGCTTGAATCTGAAGATATGTGAAGTTATTCAATGCTTTGCATTAGTTAGTGAGAATTCACCAACGAATTCTTGAACTAGATATGCCCGGTTCTGCAAGGAACTATTATTAAGTGGTTGAAACCAAGTTAGGGAAAATCCTACGAAGGTGAGTTCAAAGGCCTCATCTTTTGTGACGAATTCAAATATTTAATCTTCTTGAGGGACTCTCTTAAACTTGGCCATTTTCAAAAGGATCTCTTAGACCATCATAGTGATTTTTCATCTTGAGGTCTTAATTTCTTTAAAAAATCTTGAGATTGTCTCATGAAGGGAAAAGTTTAACCCAATCTTTTCTTTTGATGATCATTAGGTTGGGATGGTCCTTGATTCCTATTCATGGGGGAATTCGGTTAAGGTGCATTACAATGGTTCCTCTCATTTATGCAATTCTTCACTTAATCTTTTTGGCCATTTTAAAATTGATTATCTGGGTAGTTCTTAATATGTGGATTGATGAAAAAAAACGAAGTCCAATGCATAACTAGATATGAAGTCCATGGCGCTTAATATTTTCAAGGAAGTTTAGATTTAACTAGATATGAAGTCCATGGCGCTTAATACAAACTTGGTTTGAATTTTTTGCAAAACTACTAAGTGCTGGAATATTTTCAAGGAAATTTAGATTTAACTAGATATGAAGTCCATGGCGCTTAATACAAACTTGGTTTGAATTTTCAAGGAATATTTTCAAGGAAGTTTAGATTTAACTTGGTTTGAATTTTTTGCAAAACTACTAAGTGCTAGTTCAAGCTCAAATAGGTTGGCCTTGATTGCAAGATCAACTCTAACATGGGACTATAATGCAATTCTAGTAGGGATTAAACTCACAAAGCACACAAGTCAATGGAACCACATTAGGGTCCATGAAATTGGGGGTATAATGCACAAGGCCCGCGACAAAAATTCATGATGATTAGACTAGAACAAGATTACTACATCAACATTTTTATTATGATTTAGTGGTGTAAATCTATCACAAGAAGTCTCACAACCTCGCACCATTAGGTATAACAAGATACGACTTAACTAGAGGTGGTGCTCTCACAGCTTAGAACTGCATGAGATATAAGATAGTTGGAATACAAGAACTAAATCAATGACGATGAACAAGGTACATGAGGGAACAAGGTAAGATTCCATATGATGAGATTATAAGTCTTGGAAGTGGAAACTCACTCGTTAACTTTGATGGCTAAAAAAATGAGAGAGAAGATAGCTGGGGTTGTGAAAAAATGAAGGTATGGAGTATGATGGATATGTCAATGACAAGCAAGGGTTCAATGGCAAGTATAACTTTTCCACGATTCTTGGTAAAGTTGGCCAATTGTACATGAAAACCCACCCTTATGCCCAAAAGACAACTTATGTGTTTTGCTCCATATGTTTGAAAATCAAGGAGTCCTTGAACTTGTGACTAATTCCCTAACTCTCTAGCTTCTCATAGAATTTTGCTCTGGTCGAACCAAACACCAAATGAGAATTTAGAACTTATTTTTAGTCCAAGTGGACATAAGAATATGAATAGGGCCATTTTTTAAAAGAGGCCTATAAAAGTGAACTCATACTCACTTATAAGCTTCTTCCTGCTCTTTCTCTCTAGTGGATGTGAGTTTGTTGGTATCTCTTTGCTTCTGAGTGACGCTTTCTTTCATGTTTGTTTGTGTGTGCACATACATGTGTGTATGATTCCTCTTGTGTGTGTGTACATGCATTTTGAAGTTCTCTATACCATCACCATTGTCTCTCCGTTTGACAAGTTGTGAATGAGGATCTATTGTTTGATGTGGGTTTCATAAATATATCGTGCTCATGGGTCTACACCGAACACTTTAGTGTTGTTGCCAAGGACATTCATCATCAGTCATTTTGCTTATGGGCTTGAATTTTTTGCAAGGAGGTATGTGGAAGCTCATTCTTCACCTTACACTTCTTATTTCTTCATGGTAGGTAGTTAGAGGCTTGTGGACTTCGAGAATATTTGAAACCTCTTAGTGAGGATTATGATCAAGCAAAGGCCTAAGGGTATCAATTAAGAGCTCAACTTGATTCTCGATTAAGTGTAGGACCTTGCCACCAAGGCACCATGATTTTCCATGTAAAGTGTGCTCTTAGTGTTGCAACGAATAATTGGATGCTTATACCTTGGATTTCAAGGCTTCGACTTCTTAGAATTTGTCCAGACCCTAATTCACGGCACCAAATCTTGTCATCCAATCAATTTGGGCAATTGTATTCGTTGAAGTAACCTACTTGGGGAATATCGAAAGGAAATTAATAGCATAGAAGACATCAAGCGTGAACTACGAGGGCCCCATGGCTTTCTCTTCTAATCCATTGTCAATGAACCCACATCCTACCATGCCGAATGCCCCTAAAGAGCTAAATTGATGCATAGTATCATGGATCATAAAGTCCATCAAAACAATCCCCTTGTCGAATTGTGTTCTGCTCTTGACTCAAGTGAAACCTTTTGGAGTTTTCCACATCCTCCTAGATATGAAAATCCACTATGTATCTTCGTGAGATAGAAATCCAAGGATTAATACCACAAAGTTTGTAGATGTGGGCTAACGGAATTATTTCCCTCTCTTTGCACTCTACAATCACTTTTACACAGTCCATGAAAACTCTTTGAAAATGGGATGCCACACATGTTAGCAAGCCTCAACATAAGTAGCCACAATTATGATGCCAACATCAACCTTCTTTGCATATAATCACTAGTCTACATCACTCATAGAAATTCCAACTGAAGTTAGATAATTTGCAATCCTTGCATGCCAAGTACGAGGGGCTTTTTTAAGCCCATACAAAGCCTTTTTTAGCATGCAACATATCCAAAATACTATGAATCCTCATATCCTAGTGGTTGGTCCATGTATACTTCGTGTTGCAGCTTGTTATGTAAGAAATATTCTTCACATTCATTTGATACAGAATCCATCACTTTGTTGTAGCCAATGCAATAAGTGCCCTAGCAATAGCCATTTTCACCATAGGGATGAAAGTTCCTCATAATCAATTCCATATGTTTGTGCATATACTTTTGCTACCAATCATGCTTTATACCTTCTTATGCTACCATCATCAATATTCTTTTTTGTCTAAGCCCACTTGCAACCTATGAGTTTCTTCCGTGTGGCAATAGAACTAGATTCCATGTTTCATTTCCATAAAGTGCAGCCACCTCCTCATCCATAGCTTTCTCGCAATATTCATTTCCAATCGCATCATCAAAAAAATAAGGTTCACCATCTTGTATCACGTTGTAATGACAATGAAAAGCCATGTAGCTATCATATGTTAATCATTGCACACCATTCGACATCCTCCCAAATCTTCTTGGTCCTTGATCAATTCTCATTTTTTTTATCATCTCCATGTGCCTTTCCTGCTCCTAGAGTCTTCAAGGAGGGAAATTCAACAACACTTGATTACTGTTAAATGTTAATCGTTAAACTTCCAATTTCAGACTCAAAATACTTTCAAGTTCATACGTTTATGAACCTTTCCTAACCGTAAATTACCTGTTAGCCACGTGGGTCCTTGGGAGTGGTAGGGGTCTGTTAGACAGAGGCCGTGTACTATTTTCCCAACTTATTACACAATCATAATTACTTCTAGCGTCTTAGCTCCGTGCGCAATTCTGAACAACCGATGACTGTTCGTTGTACTGGACTTAGAATTTCTGAACTAATCCCGCTATGATGGTCTGAGTAGTAGTCCGGTGACTTGTGTCCAATAGAATAATCTACTTCAGTAAACGAAGATCACCTAATACGTACTTCTTCAGAACAGACAGGTATACCAAACACATATATATATATACTGAAATTATATAAATCATCGTATACCAATTACGAGCAACAAATGTCCTAACAACAAGCGACTTGTTACAGGCTTAACAATGACCTACTCGCACTTCAACCGTTACAGATGCTAGTTTTTCCTGTGATCGGAATCAATAGTGAACGTAGATGACTGCATCGAACTTGGTCACTTACCAAAATGGTTAACATGCGATCAGTTCGGAACTACTTCCATACTTCCTCGTTCAGTATACTACTGACAAGTAACACACTGCACTTATTAACATTCAGAGACACACTCAACCATTACCGAACAGATTCGTAACACAAGATTACTAATTCGCAACTCTGCACTACGGAGTGAATAAACAACTAACCAGGCGCAGAACATAACAGAAATCAACACAAACAATACTCAGACTTCGTAACAGTGTAATAATAATTCTGACAAATAATCAGGCGAACAAACTGGCAATTCCAAGAAAACCGTTTCTCACAAGTGTCTCTCTCCATTCTCTTTACATTGCTTTATATATCTTTTTCAAGATGCGCGTACCAACTTTTTTTGCACGGATTTTGATAATTCCGGTATATCAGGCGGTCATTATGTCTGTCCCACTCTGGCGACCGTCTAACACTGGCACGCACGGTGGACTCGAACCCGCAAGTTCCACAAAAATTTTTTCAGAGTTATGTTCAGATTCATTAATGATATTGGGAGCACCCTGTAGATTCTGTAAACTAACAGTATTTTCTTCGCCACTTTGGTGCGTCTGATTGTTTGTGTTAGTGTTCTTGCCTGTCTTAGTTGAACTTCATGCATTGTTAAGAAACTGAGCCATCTGTGTTCGTCTAATTCTCTGAGCGTGTCCAACCGAAATGACAGTGAGTCTTTCGGGAGCAGTTTCTGGGTAATGGCTACTCGTAAACTTGGTATAACTATCTCCATTGGTGCTATTGCTTCTAAGCCATAAGCTAGTTTGAAGGGTGTCAAGCCTGTTGTTACCTTATATGTAGTTCGGTATGCCCATAATACTGCAGGTAGTAGTTGATCCCATCTTTCCGGTGCCTCCATGATCAGTTTCCGGAGGATATTCAATAGTGATTTGTTTGTACTTTCGGCCAAACCATTGGCGCGAGGGTAATATGGAGAGTTGAGTTTGTGTGTCACCTGGAATGATTGGGTGAGTACCTTCATTAATTGATTTACAAAGTGAGTACCTTGATCTGTCACTAACTCGAGTGGTAAGACAAATCGTGGGAAAACATCATTTAACAGACATTTTGCAACTGTAACGGCTGTAGCAGTCCGTAAAGCCCAAGCTTCTGCCCATCTTGTTGCATAATCTGTACAGGTTAGTATGTATCTGTTGTTGTTGAAGACTGCTGGAGGTGTGATCGGACCAATAAAATCTAATACCCATTTTTGAAATGGTTCGAGTGGCACAATAGGCTGCAAGGGAAAGAAGTGTCGTTGCAGTGGTTGTCCAGACCTTTGACAGTTATCGCAGTTTTTGACGAATTGGGCCACATCTCGGTACATAGTTGGCCACCAGAGACCTCCTTGCAGAATTTTCCGGTGAGTTAAATCTGTGGCAAAGTGACCACCAGTAGGGGTTGAATGAGCCATTGTGATGACCGAGTTAATTTCATGCGGAGGAACACATCGAAGTAAGATTCCGGTGTGATCTACATAATATAGTTCTCCAGCAACTAACCGGAATCGGCGGCTAAAGACTGCAATTTTCCTTCGAACTGCCTTGGCAGTCTCGGATGGAAAGCATCCTTCGGTGAGAAAAGTTAGAATCTGATCATAATATGTAGATGGTGCTTGTGATTCGGCAGTCTCATCGGTCAGTGGCTCAGAACTATAAATCGCTAGAGTCGTGTCATCTATGCCTACCGGAGCTTCACCAGAATCTAGACGAGATAAGAAATCTGCTAAGGCATGTGCATTTCCGGGTCGGTGAATGACTTCATAATCAAATTCCTGCAAGAGTAGCACCCATCGTGCTAAGCGTCCGCCTAAATGTTGTTGTCTTACTAGATAGACGAGGGCAGCATGATCCACATGGAATGTGAATTTCCGGCTTAGTAGATAATGTTTGAATTTTTTGATGGAGTAAATTAATCCTAGACATTCTCTTTCGGTGGTAGAATAATTCCTTTGTGCAGGTGCAAGCCTTCTGCTGGCATAATAAACAGGGTGAAACCACTTATGTGTTTGCTGCATCAAAATACACCGGAGCTTCTAATACTGTCGAAATTTTATCTGGATCTACTTGGATACCTTGTGCAGATACAATGTGGCCAAGTAACTTGCCACATGAAACCCCAAACACAGATTTGTTTGGGTTTAAACAGAGTCTATACTCTCGGCATTTCTGAAACCAGCACCGTAAATGGAACAGATGTGCTATCCACTTACCGAAAATTGAAAAATCATCGAGATATACTTGCATAAATGAAGTCAGATAAGGAGAAAATATTTCTTGCATACATCTTTGAAATGTGCTTGGTGCGTTTCTCAATCCAAACCACATTACCGTACAAGCAAAGACACCCCAATTGGTAATGAAGGCAGTTTTTGGTATATCCTCTTCAGCCATTCTAACTTGATTGTAACCACTGTATCCATCTAAGAATGAATACATTTCATGTCCTGCTACCCTATCAAGCATGGTATCCAAAAAGGGGATCAGGAAAGGATCTGGTATTGTTGCTGTGTTTAATTTTCGGTAGTCTACACAGATTCGCAGTTGCTTATTTTTCTTTGGCAGGATCACAATTGGTGAAATCCATTCAGCATGTTCTACTGGTACGATGAATCCAACTTTTAATAATCTATCAAGTTCGGCTTTTACCTGTGATGCATAATTGGGATTCATCCGGTAGCTGGGCTGCTTATTCGGTTTAGCTCGCCGCTACTAGGGAAATCCTTGTTAGTTTCTTTTCCTCTGCTTAGTGATATGCTTACACTCAGCGGGTAGCCTTGCCTGATCTGAGGTCCGCCACCCACTTAGGGCTGCATTCCCACAGACGGCGCCAAATGTTAAATGTTAATCGTTAAACTTCCAATTTCAGACTCAAAATACTTTCAAGTTCATACGTTTACGAACCTTTCCTAACCGTAAATTACCACTTAGCCACGTGGGTCCTTGGGAGTGGTAGGGGTCTTGTAGCTCAGTGATGAGTAGCACCTCCTTTAATGTCAATCCGGGAAGACGTGAGGATGGTATGAAGACCTCGAGCAAGTGAAGGCACAAATGTGTGAGTTAAAAGCACACTAACATGCACACACATACACACACACGCGCACACACGGCAAGAACAAAGAGAGTAAGACAATGGAATCACTTCTATTGCAACAAAGTTCTCATACAAGCTCAAAACTACAAGAAGCTCCCCAAAAATGAGCTCTCTAGCTCTATTTATAGTTTTTGACTAGCTTTGGTCCTGTCCAGACCTAGTGTCCGGCCTAGTTAAAAATTAGGTTCCAGGGCTTATTTGAGGGCTCAAACGAGATCTAAAAATTATGAAAATTGGAAGGCAACTACTTCTAAGGCTCCCCAAGCTCGAGGAC
Source organism: Ceratopteris richardii (assembly GCA_020310875.1). NCBI lineage: Eukaryota > Viridiplantae > Streptophyta > Polypodiopsida > Polypodiales > Pteridaceae > Ceratopteris > Ceratopteris richardii. Next base: position 13,710,083 of record CM035436.1, read on the forward strand.
TCCTCGGCTTGTACAAAATGGAGCTACAAAAAGGTGAAATGATATTTACAAGGGTTTTTAGTGATGAGAATCACTTTAAAATGATGTAAGGGTTTTGAAAAAAATGAAGGGTTGCCTTAGTGCTATATCTGCATGTGTGTCCGTACTTGCTTCTTCCCGTATACTGTCAACACTCTCCCCCCCCTAGCGTCTGTCGCCTCTGACAGACCTCTGCTCCACTGTTTGATCAATGTACTTCTGCAGGAGGTCGGTTGCCACTTCTTGTTCCTTGATGCGTAGTCCCCGGACCAAGTCTCTCTGGAGGGCATCCCAATTGACTGCACCCGGTATGTCCGGTTGTGGCATTGTGTAGAGTTCTGAGTGCATCGTTTGTTCGCATGCAAAGAGGTGTAACAAATGGGTGGGCCTTGGCGCGAACACCTTTGAGTGTGCTTCCCAGAACCCTGTGGTGAACATATCATCGAAAGTTTGCTTATAGCAGGCAGGGAGATATCTGCTGTGTGCGTGCCATGCATAAGCAACGCGTATGCTCAGGGTGGTGCTCATATCATATAGAAGGTCATAATTACCATTAACAAACCCGGGAATTGGAGGCTGAATATGGCATACATTGCGGAAAGTTTTGAGCACCACCTGCATCATATCGAATATCTTGAGTAGCACCTGTGCAGCTACATCTGGCATGGAGTGGAGGCGTGGCATCCAATGTCTGATGGTTGCAATCATGTAAGATATTGTGGGGGTGCCGGTTGGGGGTGCAATGGCGGGGTAATTAAGCCATTCTCTACAGTTTACATTGTTCTGAACCTTGATGGCGAAGGCTTTCCATGATCTTCTTCTTTGTACTGGCCCATAACAAGGGTTATACTTCAAATGCATGGGAGCGTGATCCCATGTTCTAAGCATTTCCGGATATGTTTCAAGTAATCTTTGCCTCCAAGTAGGTTGGAATATCGCCCCTTTTCTGGCTGCCTCTGGTATATCTTCTGGTTCGAACTGGGTGGCGAAAGTAGGGCACTTGTTGGTTATGCGTTTGATCTCAGCATTGTAGTCCGCCAACAATACAAAATAAGGTTTATATTGTAACTCTGAGCTAGTTATCAACCGCCTAGGAGTCAAGTTCGAGAAATATTCAGACTTGAGTATGGTCTCCTCTATGGTTTTCATGGCTAGCATCTGAGTTGCAACACGCTCTTCGTGAGTGTGGCCCATCTCCTCTACCTGCTTCATCCATGCTGACGGGGGTTCCTCATATGTATCCTGTCCCTCTTCAGTGATCCTGCCACCTGGAAGAGGTTGTGGCTCATAATTATCTTCGAATGTCTCTTCCACCGGAATGACAATAGTTTCCTCTTCACTTGGCTGATCAGGTGGGGAGGGGGGTCGTTCATATTGTAACAACTTAATTTTTAACTCGGCCACCTGCTGACGTAGCTCTAGTACTTCATTGGTTATTGATAATTCCGGCTCTGGTGAGGTTGCAGCGTTGGCCATCTCTTTAGGTTCTCGTTGGTGTGGTGTAGTCACTTGGGCTGTCTCTAGGTCTTTGACTTGGTCAGCAAGCTGATCATGTGCTTCTAAGAGATTGGCATAGGTTTCCAATATTTGTTGTATGTTTTCTGAGGGGATGGCTTGGAATTTAGCAGGGTCGATGGGTGCCCCTGGAGTATTGTCAATGGCTGCTTCAAGGTTGTCTTGATTTTGTTGTTGTAGTCTTTTGTTTTCTTCTTGAGCAGCCGCTAAATGGCGTCGGAGTAGCGCCATGTTTCGCTGTAGTCTAGCATTACGGGCTAGCTGATCTCTAAGTTGTTCTTCCGTTGCCCTACTCTTCTCTGTATGTGTGGACTCGAGCTCCACTTGATATTGTTGGAGGGTGGTCACCTCCTGCTGTAATTCCGTATTAGACAACTCCAAGGCAGTGACACGTGCCTGGAGGTGGGATGACAAAGTACAGAGCTCTTTATTGTTCTCTTCTAATAACCTGTATTCCTGTTTAAGTTGGGCAGCAGCTTCGAGCATGGTGTTGAGTGCATGACTAAATGAGGTGGGTGCAGGGGTAAGGGTGGAAGATGCAAGGGGTCGGGAGATGGGAAAGGGAAAAGTGGATGTTGTGCCTACAGGGTTTGGAAATGGTGACGTGAGTGAAATGACACGTGGTGACGTTGGAATAACAGTGGTGGTGGGTGATCCTATGGATGGTGAGATGTCCATGGGATCGGACATGAGAGTGTGTTATTCGTGAACTGTGAATACAGGGATGGTGGGTGGTGTGATAGTGGTGGCAGTGAATGTGGGGGAGTGGGGTTGGGAAAGGGACTTTTTATTATAATTATCCACCTGTTGGAGTATATTTACAAGGTTTGTCCAGAATGACGGTTGTGTGACTTGGGTTGAGTATGAGGCAGTTACAAGGGAAGTGGTGGATAGGGTTTGGGTGTGGGTGAATGGAAAAGGATGGGATGAGGTCTGGCTAGTGGCAAGTGGTTGTCTAAGGGCGGGGAGATAGGAAGGGTGACCTATTATGGTTTGATCGGTGGCAAGATGACCGGTGTGAGGTTCAAAAATTTGGGTGGAAGTGATGGATGTGGGTAAAGGGAAGGATGTAAAAACAGAGGTGTGTACAATGGTTTCATGATGGGTGGATATCGGTTGTTCAGAAAGGCTAGTGGAGAAGGGTTCTGAGGGTTGAATGGAAGGTGACGGTGGAGATGGTACCTGAGTAATTACATCTTGTTCGTCAGTGGGACTTGGGCTCGTCATGTGAACATCCTCTGAAATTGTGGTAGGCAAGGTAGTAGAGACTTCCATTTGAATCATTTTCCCTCGTCGTGGCCGTGTATCAATCCTTCGTTGATCATAGGTAGGGTTTTCCTGATAGACCATTGTCCTCAATGCTTCCCCGATCCCACATGTCTCTGCCAATAGATTCAATGATTCCACAAAATGTGAGTCGACATTCTCGGTTTGAAGCATTTGGTTCACTAGAGCTCTATTCGCCTCTTCTGTCATCTTATGTCTTCTCTGTACCTGCTTGATTGTCTTGTATAGCCGTTTGAGTTGTGCCGTGTAGGCAGGGGCCTCCTCTTCACTGTCTTCTAGTTCATTTCTTTGCGCACCTTCCTGAACTTGTGTGTTTGGGTCATGAGGATGTTGTGCCACCTCTTCCCCATGTACTCTGCTTGTCTCGCCTCGTGGCTGTTCTCTTTGGACTGATGCTCCCGGATCAACATTGTCAGGGGAACCTTCACTGTCTGATAGGTGGACCGTCTGCAGGAATCTTTCAAAATCAAAGTTTGGATCCTCTGTGAAGGTGGCCATAGATGCAAACTCTGCATCGGTAGGTAGTGGAGGGGCGGATGGAGCGGGTTGTACCACATCCCCAGCTTGAACTCCTTGAAGATGGATCGTGAAAGGTGCGACCTGAGCTTCTGGTCGGGGAGAAGCTTCGGTCGTGGCTTCTTGAGGGATCATTACCTGGGAGAGCGATCCACGCATTCGTTTTGCAGGCTGGCTCCCTGACTTCCACCCTTTGAACAACTCCAGTTGTGCATATTTTAGGGCTCTGGCAACCGGCACATCATATGCAAGACATCTATAGATAATTCTTGTAAGCGCACAACAGCCATGTAAAGTAGGCTTCCTCACTCCCCGCTTGCCTGCCTCATACACTTGGTCCAAGATCCATACAGGCATCTTGATGGGCAAGCTTCCAGTCTCTGCTAGATATAGCCCATACCATATTTTCTTGTGAGGTTGCATTAGGGCGAAAAACGGCCCAAAAAGGGCCGTGTAAGGATTTCAATTAGTTGTGCTTAATCGGGATTAAAGTTGTCAAATCCTTTAAGAAATTCCGTGTAAGTTCATTTAAAACGTATCTTATGCAAATTTTGAAGAGAGAGAAACTCGTATCATATAATCATGAAAAGTTTGTGTGATATCTTACGCCTCGAAGTTTGTGTGATATCTTACGCCTTAAAAGTTGAATTTTCCTCTTGTTCACGGACCTATATAATGTGTGCTGATCACGTTTTGCGCTCTTTTTCTCTACTTTTCATAGCAAGCCTGTTTCTCCCTTTCACGTCATTTTAGACACTTGCTGGTCATTTTTCATAGCAGACCATGGAGAACATTAACCCAAATACTCTCCCTGAGCTTTCAAACATTCGAAATCATTGTAAAAAGTTCCATATCAACATTGCAGTTAGTCAGGAGTATGCGACGACAAGAAACGTATTTCGAAGGGCTCTTCATCCTCTTGAAGTAGATGGATTGCGAAAGGAAGGCAAGAAACATATCGACATATGGACAGATGGATCTGTTTATCCAATTGATCCACAAACTGGAAGGTACCCCCCTTTTCATAATCTTCATGATCTGATTAGATTTGTGGGAGATGGTGAGGATGGTTTACGAGGCTATTGTTCAAGGCTCTGGGATATTTCAAGGAATTATGTACAATACATAAACTATTTACAAAACACACTACACCAGAAGAATTTACATATGAGGGAGCTAGAAAACAAATTATCCACTTTATCTTCTCAGTTAGAGTCTTTTAAAAAAATGAAAGAAACTCCTATAGGTTTGAGAATGCGGTCAAAACGAGTAAAACCTTTTTTAGATTTGACTGAAAAATCTGGCCAGAAAAAGAAAAGAATGAAAATTGTTAGAGATCATGTGACAAATGTGCTAGGTTTCAATATGTCGAGCAGTTTTGAGCGCATACATTTCTGTAATGAAATTTTGAGTCAAAATGATGTTTTAAAACTATTGAAACTAAATGAAAATACATGCTTGAAACGCTTTGTTTTTCAAAAACTCATGACAGAAATGAATCTTTTACTAGAACCATCTCAAATTCAAAATATTTGTGATAGTGTCGGAGTGAGTAGGAAAGGTTATAGAGCAATTTCAAAAGTTTGGTGTGAATTTTTAAAATTTAACAAAGTTAGAAGTTTTGGATTGCCTAGACCCCATCATGTAGGAAAGTTTCGGCTCTGCTTGAATAAGAAGATCACATCAGTATTTGGTGAATATAAACATATTCACGGTAACATGCCTTACGAAGTAGGAAAACAAAAGTTACATTTCACTTACAATGCATTTAACAACATATGGATAGATGTTATAAAACTTCAAACATACATGGTTCAGTTCTATAATATAAAAGAGCATGAATGTTCTGGTCTATTGAAATTTGTAATCAAACTTGATGAAGCTGAGCTTAAAAAACATCAAAAGATGGAGAGAATAAGCATTGCACTGATGAACAAAGCTTTGGACTATAGCCTTGGGAAATTGGATACTCCATCTCTCAAAGTACAATCAGAAATGGAGTTATGGTGGGTTGGCTGTGCTCAAGTTCCATCTGAGAGCCATAAAACACTTAAATGGTTATTCTCACAGACAAACATTCCAAATGTTATCCAAGGGCATCATGCAGGAGAATTGTTGAATGTCAAAGACTACGGAAACTTTCAAGTTGAGTGGCATTTGAGTGGAGACCTAAAGACACTCAAATGCATGTTTGGTATAAGTGGGGGAGCAAATTCTAAATACCCTTGCTTGTACTGCATGCAAAGCCCAGGCACAAATGGATGGATTACTAGAGCTGAGGGTGAAGAGGCTCCTTCTAGACAAAATGTTATTCTTCGTAACTACTCATCTTCTTCAATGATTTGGGATCCCATACTTCCAATAGCATTGACAAATGTACACATATGTACACTACATGCAGAGTTAAGAATCATTGACAAGTTGGTCCGTCTTCACTTGGATTATGCATATTCTATCAAGCCTACAACTCTTGCAGATGAATGCATAAAAAAATGTGAATGTCTTCTTTCAGAAATGGGGTTTCATGGTGGTGATGTTCATCTAAGAAAAGATCCAAAGCTTTCACAAAATACAGGTGATGTTTTACAGGATGTCTCAATGGGAGGTGCAAAAGCAAGGAGATTCTTCAGCAACCATGATCGCAAACAACTTAATGCCATGTGGAATTCATGGAAAACATTTTGTGAGGTCATGACTAATGTAAAAAGCAAACCAGAAATAGCAAAAAAGAGAATGGAGGTGTGGGTCAAACTAGATAATCTTTTAAAGATCATGAGGCAGCACGTAACATCAAAAAGTTATGTGACAGATTTCAGAAAGGCGACCACAGAGCTTATAGAAACCATCATAGAGGCATGGGGTGCCAAAGACATAACATACTACTTGGTGAGCTCCAAAGATATTTTATTCAATTTATTTATTTTTAATTGAAATAAAGATCTAATGAAATTCTTCTGCTTTCCAGCATATTCTTCTTGTGCATGGTGCATTCTTTGCAGAAAAAGAACCACTTGCCATGTGGAACACCCAAGGCATGGAAAAATCTCATTATCAAGCAAGGACAAGCTTCTTTAGGTGTACAAGGAAAGGAGGAGGAGTAACAAAGAGCAATGCCTTCAGAGAGCTTTTTGATTGGTTCTTTAGAAGACAATTACAAAGGACCTCTCCTCTTTTCAAAGCAACATTTGTCACTAACAATGTGCATTTTTGAGCTTGGGCTCATGCACGTGCACTTCCCTATATTGACACTCAGAGGAATATTGGACACGTGCCGATTCCTAAGAGATTACCATGCTGATTGACATAGACCATTCACCAGTGCTACTGTTCCATTCAGGAAATACTGAGAATTGAATTGCTTTATATTCCTTGGCAAGCAACATCGTGTAACTTCACCAATCTGAGTTTCACATATTCTCTTTAGCTCACCATATGCAGGAGTCTTCTCCTCCAGAACTACCTTGTGCAGATATCTCCTTGGATGCTCTGGTACATGAAGTAGTTAAGCATCACTCAAGTTGCAGACCTTCAAGCTCTTTAGAAGACAATTACAAAGGACCTCATGCCAAATATAATCAGAAGGATATGGCTATCTCCAGACAAATCATGTATCAATATCACAAACTGAATCAAATCATGTATCAATTTGCAATGTCTTATATCACATTGGGCAATTTCTGTATATGTACATTTGTTGAGTATAGAATTTGAAAAAATCAAGTCATTCCTTGAGCCTTTTGAAAGAGCGTGGCTCTGGCAAATCACCTCTATATCTCAGGAACTCTTTTCTCCTATATCCAGCAATGCTTTTTAAATTTGACACCCCTGCAGCCATTGCATAGCTTGAATAACAAAGAAAGTACCCTGCCCTTGAAGCATTGAGTCCAGGGGCATATCCAAAAATTCTGAATGAAGTTGCTCTTTCAAGCAGTAAAACTCTGAAAGCATTAAAGGGTATTGGAGTAAAACCCATGTATTTTGATAGAGTCCTCAAGCAGAATAATCCAAAGTCTGGCTCCTCACTATAGTGCTTGTGAATAACACAAAAAGTGGCGGGGTCCAACTTTGGAAGATAGTGGATAATAGAATGAATATCCACCTTTGCTTTTCCTTTCTCTTCTAAGGCTTTTCTTGTTCCCTTGCCCCTGCCAAGGTAATTGTCTTCATCCAATAAAGTTAACTGTGATAAAAATGAAAAACATGGTTAGATGAAGTGCAAGCACACTTAAGGAAACATGTGAAGTAACTTGAAACTATTAGAAAGAAAAGCAAGAGACACGACTGATGCAAGCGATAAGGCCCAGCGGAAAATATCCGATGGGCCTAATCGCTTGCATCGGTCGTGATCCATTTCTGACACTTGGAATGGAGAACTTGGACAAATCTGATACAAGAAAGAGATTTTGCATTGGTCCCATCTCATATCCTTAACCTAAAGATCTTGAGAACATAGTTAACTGTATACCTTGATGTCATCTTCCTAAAGTCCAAACACGACCGATGCAAGCGATGAGGCCCAACGGAAAATATCCGATGGGCCTAATCGCTTGCATCGGTCGTGATCCATTTCTGACACTTCGAATGGAGAACTTGGACAAATCTGATACAAGAAAGAGATTTTGCATTGGTCCCATCGCATATCCTTAACCTAAAGTTCTTGAGAACATAGTTAACTGTATACCCTGACGTCATCTTCCTAAAGTCCAAACACGACCGATGCAAGCGATGAGGCCCAGCGGAAAATATCCGATGGGCATAATCGCTTGCATCGGTCGTGATCCATTTCTGACACTTCGAATGGAGAACTTTGACAAATCTGATACAAGAAAGAGATTTTGCATTGTTCCCATCTCAAATCCTTAACCAACAGTTCTTGAGAATATAGTTAACTGCATACCTTGATGTCATCTTCCTAAAGTCCAAACACGACCGATGCAAGCGATGAGGACCGACGGAAAATATCTGATGGGCCTTGTCGCTTGCATCGGTCGTGATCGACTTCTGACACTTCTAATGGAGAACTTGGACAAACTGACACAAGATAGAGATTTTGCATCAAGCCCATCTCATCTCCTTTTCCTTTAAATCATGAGAATATATTTTACTACATACTTGACCTCATCTTCCTCTTCAAGTCCGAACACGACCGATGCAAGCGATAAGGCCCAACGGAGATTATCCGTTAGGTTGTATCGCTTGCATCGGTCGTGGTCATTTTCTCACTTAAAAAAATAGAGATCTCGGACAAAACTTTAATTGATAGAATATATCAAACAACATACCTTGACCTCATCTTCCTCCTCAATGAGCTCTTTTGAGTCAATACAAATTGTTCCTTTGTCCTCAGCGACATCCAAGAATGAATAGCCACGTCCAAACGAGTATATTCCAAGTTGCTTCTGATGCTCATCAAACTCTTCATCAGCAAGTTTTGGCTTCTCTGAGATAGCTTTCTCAAAGCATTTTGAAAGAGCTTGTGATGAATCTTTGAATTCTTCATTAGACAAATCCAAATCAAGACGCAAAAATTCCTCTCTTCTTTCTCCTTTCTTATTGATGAATCTCCTTGCAACTTCTTCTGCCTCAGCTATAGCTGCAAGACAGTAGTCCTCCCTTAGATTGAAAAGTTCCTGAATGTAAAATAGAGGTATGAACTCTTTCCCAGAGATAAAGTAAAAAGGTAGATTTGGGAGAAGTAGGGACTTCTCAGACACTTGAACTTCTTCACTTGGCTCCCTTATTGCAGTCTCTGCTTTAAAAGTGGCCACATCAAAATCTTTGACCTGCTCTTCTTCTGCTTGCAGATTGATCTCCTCAACAATCTCCATGACACCTTTCATAGTTTTTGAGCTAGCCTCAAGTGCCAGCTCTAAGCAAGGCTCGTCTTCATCATGAACATTTTCCTCCCTTTCAACTAAGATATGATCAAGCCATATCAAGAAAGCAATGTTTAAAGGGAGCAAGCAGCAGTCCTTTTCATGCTCTGGGCAAAAATCAAGCTTCCCTGGCAAAGGGGATATCCTTCTGCATTTTCTTGTGATTTTAGCCCTATCTGTTGGATCCTTCCCAAAGATGTGAGGATGGACATAGGTTTTCTGAGAAATAGAAAGGATCCTCCCATCGACCAACCCCAAGAGAATCTCCCACTCATCCTTAAGAAAACTTTTCGAGTTCTCTAAGAGTTTTTCAAAATCAATTTCGGGGTTGAATATGGTCATTGCATCAGGAAAATAATCTACACTTAAACCCTCTTGAACCATGAAATCAAGAAGTTTCTCTGATGGAGAGACACTAAGGATCTCATTCATTACCTCCATCTAAGCTGCAGCTTCTCTTGTACGTCTATTAGGAGAACACAACCGATGCAAGCGACTAGAGCGAATCAACGTAGGTCAAATGGTAAAAATCGCTTGTATCGGTCGTGTCGGCGACGAAAGAAAAATACACATGTAGGTGAGAAATTCTCTGAAGGTTGAAAATTTGAGTTTGTGAAGAAATAGGTATTTATAGGCGAGGAGGGAACAAACGGTCGAATGAGGTGGACCAATCACAGAGTGCCACGTGGCAACGTGTACGTTGCCCGATGCAACGGATAGATGACGTGGATCAATCAAATCATGCCACGTGGCAAAAGACGTTGGAATTCGCAACGGCTATCTGACGTGGACCAATCGGGGCATGCCACGTGGCACAACGGTCAACTCAGTTTTGGGACCTATTTAAGCTTCCCTATTCATTTGCTTTTTTTTTTTTTGTCAACACTTGCCAAGCGTGGAGGTTCCATTGCCACCAAGTTTTTTGGCTACTTCACAATTTCTATAGAGAGCGCTCTCTCCATAAGGTAATGTGGACACGACCGATGCAAGCGATTAGGGACATCCGAGATTTTTGGATAACCCGAATCGCTTGGATCGGTCATGTTTTTTAAATAGCATCGTCCTTGATCATACCTTGCAAATTTTGGTTTCTTTTGTGTTGCTTGAGTATAACGCATTGTTACCTTTATTTTAACTTCTATTTATTGAAATATGATGATGAATTCAGGGACGACCGATGCAAGCGATGAGTGACATCCGGGCATTTACGGATGACTCTTATCGCTTGGATCGGTCGTGTCTCTAGTGAGGAGGGAAGAAACGGTCGAATGAGGTGGAGCAATCATAGAGTGCCACGTGGTAAAGTGTACGTTCCCCGATGCAACGGATTGATGACGTGGATCAATCAGATCATGCCACGTGGCAAAAGACGTTGGAATTCGCAACCGGTATCTGACTTGGACCAATCGGAGCATGCCACGTGGCACAATGATCAACTCAGTTTTGGGACCTATTTAAGCTTCCTCCTATTCATTTCCTTCATTTTTTTCTGTCAACACTTGCCAAGCGTCGAGGTTCCATTGCCACCACGTTTTTAGCCTACTTCACAATTTCTATAGAGAGCGCTCTCTACGTAAGGTAATGTGGACACGACCGATGCAAGCGATTAGGGACATCCGAGATTTTTGGATAACCCTAATCGCTTGGATCGGTCATGTTTTTTAATATCATCGAGTCCTTGATCATAGCTTGCAAATTTTGGTTTCCTTTGCTATGATGAAAAGGAACGTCCGAGATATGGAAACCAAGACATTAAAGATGCTGCCTTGCTTAATTTGAACAGCCAGACAGAAGAGTCAGCTTCTCAAATCCTTGACATGCATGTGGGGATCTTTTTCGAGGAGCAGGACACCAGTGGGGGGTTTCGTGAGATATAGGTGTGGGAGGTCTCCATCAAAAAGGAGGAAGCGGGTTCTGCTAGTAGAGGATTTGAGAAGCTGACTCTTCTGTCTGGCTGTTCAAATTTTTCTTTATAGTAAGCAAGGTAGCATCTTTAATGTCTTGGTTTCCATATCTCGGACGTTCCTTTTCATCTCGTGCCTCTGATAGTGGAAAGAGTCATTGATTATAGTTTTCCAATTATCTTTATCTTAGTGATAATTGAGTGTTTTGCATTGTCAGATATTATTTATTGATATTTGATGATTAATTTAAAGACGACCGATGCAAGCGATCAGGGACATCCGGGCATTTCCGGATGACTGTTATCGCTTGCATCGGTCGTGCCTCTGATAGTGGAAAGAGTCATTGATCATAGCTTTTAGAGAGTAAGTTTTGACAGTGGAATATTCCACTTTTCCTAATTCCTTGCCTAAAGATTGATTTTTTGCAGAGTATGGCTAGAACCAAAAAGACAGCAAGGAAGTTGTACCCTGAGGGTCAGGACAAGAATGCCCAAGGGGAAAATGTCGAGGAGCAAAATTCCCAGAAGGTTCAAGCCAAAGTGCCAGAGCAGCCTTCAAAAAAAAGGGTCAACTACCATGTTAAGTCTTTGAGGGAAATAAGAAGAGCCCAAAAGTCTGTGGGATTGTTGATCCCAAGACTTCCATTTATGAGAGTTGTCAAGCAGATCTCATCCAACCTCTGTTCTTTGATGAAGACCTCATCCTTTGTCAATGTGAGGTGGCAAACTCAAGCACTGCTATGCCTGCAAGAAGCTGCAGAGGACTTTGCTATTGATTTCATGAATGATGCCTACTTATGTGCTGCTCATTCTCATAGGGTAACTTTAATGGCGAAGGATTATGTTATTGTTTCAAGAATAAGATATAAGTTTGATAAAGCTCTGGTTCCTATTGATCACCACGACAAAAAAATCTTCGATATTTTAAATATACCTCCAGCTCGAGCACCTAAAACAACAGTTGTCATTGAAGAGATCAACGCTCAAGTCACTCATGATCATGAGACTAGAGCTGCAGCAAATAGTGAGGAGGAGAGGAAAAAGCAGGGATTATTTACAAAGGAAAGTGCCATCTTAACCCAGATTCAAAAGTTACAGAAAGCAAATAAAGAGCTCCTCAAGAAAGGAGATGGGCAGGTTATAGTTAATGTTGCAATGCCATGGCAAGGTGAATTGTTTCTTGACATTAGACCTGAAGATAACAAAATGTTGAGGGAGCTTCATCTTGAAATATCAGATAGTGTGGTCAACATTTCACTCAGGTATATCTAGAGGCCTTAAAATGCTTTTGTTTTGCATAATTTTCTAGTTCCTTAACTGCATTTTTATTTCTTGATTTGTAGGGTTCTTCTTCAACAATGTGAGGAAAAGGTTCAAAGAAAAGTATTTATTTTAGATCCTCTGGTGACACAATGTTTTTTACATAAACATGGAGATGCCAAGTCCTTTCTACGGGGTTTTACAGAAGAAGTAGAATGTGTAATTTACCCATACATTGAAAAGTAAGTATTCATCTTCATTTTGGAAACATATTTGTTTCATTTAAGAAAGTATATTTACATGCAACTCATTGACAGGGGCCATTGGAGTTTGATTATTGTGGACTTCAATGCATATCAAGCTCTTTTCCTAAATTCTCTTCCATCACAGCATGGGAATTGCAAAGTGTAAGTTACTATACATTTTGTTGTTCTCTATTTTAAAGCCATGCCCCGTTTTGATTTTCACTTTACAATGCAGTGCTGCAAAGCTTCTCAAGATGCATATTGATCAGAATTTTCCAGGAATAGCTAAAATCAATGAACAAAAGCAATTTGGATACAGCCAAATTCATGTGCCATTGTAGAGAGACTCAACATCATGTGGTTGGAGAGTGATTGCAAATGCTGTAAGATTCTTGGAAAGAAGGTTCTACAGTCCTGGATTGAATTTATCAGACTACCCAGATGCATGGATCATCTTGATCAGAGAGAGAGCAATAAATGGTATCATGAAACATGCAATCTGCCCACATGATCCAGACTCACCTCCACCCCCTCCACCTGATAGAAAACAGTCTGAAGATAAAAAGAAAGGGCTTCCTCTTCACTCACCACTAAAGCATATGAACAACATAAAGAGTCAAGCTGAAACCTCCAAAAAGGGACAGAAGCAACAGAGAAAGCAAGGCTCTAAAAAGGATAGAAAGGGTTAAATCAATTTTTGAGTCGTAGATTGAAATCAATTGTAAAGCCAACCGAGGTTGGAATATTTATTTTTTAACAAATTGTATGTAGTTATGCCAATCTTCATCTGGAAGATGGTCACAGTTGTATTGAACCTCTTGAGAGTTTGACAAAAGTTCACTGGATGGTCCAATTAAATTTATTTATGTCACAATTATGAATGCATTGTGGGTTTTTTACTTCATTCTTGTTGGAAAGTGTTTAAATTCGAGAAGTTACAGAAGGACATAAAGAATTAAGAGGACACGACCGATACAAGCGATACGGGGAATCAGAGAATCTTGGATTGCCCCTATCTCTTGCATCGGTCGTATTATCCATTTCATCGCTGCTGCTAGTTTTTATACTCGTGAGTCAAATCTTTACGCAAGGTCACTTCTTGAAGTCTCCCGCGGTAGTTTGCTAACACGACCGATGTAAGCGAAAAGGGCCATCCGACAATTTCAGATTGCACTAGTCGCTTGCATGGGTCGTCTTCACTTATCTCGTCTTCTCTGCTTTATGCCTTGAGACATGCTCTTCTAATATTGAAATACCAAACCTTGGATTGGAATTTGCACCAAGTTCTCCACTCTCTCTTATATTACTTGGTAGTTTGCATTTGTACCATGATAATTTCTCTCGCGGTAGTTTGCTAACACGACCGATGTAAGCGATAAGGGCCATCCGACAATTTCAGATTGCCCTAGTCGCTTGCATCGGTCGTCTTCACTTATCTCGCCTCCTCTGCTTTATGCCTTAAGACATGCTCTTCTAATATTGAAATACCAAACCTTGGATTGGAATTTGCACCAAGTTCTCCACACTCTCTTATATTACTTGGTAGTTTGCGTTTGTACCATGATAATTTCTCTCGCGGTAGTTTGCTAACACGACCGATGTAAGCGATAAGGGCCATCCGACAAATTCAGATTGCACTAGTCGCTTGCATCGGTCGTCTTCACTTATCTCGTCTCCTCTGCTTTATGCCTTAAGACATGCTCTTCTAATATTGAAATACCAAACCTTGGATTGGAATTTGCACCAAGTTCTCCACACTCTCTTATATTACTTGTTATGTGTACCATGATAATTTCTCTTGCATTACTTGAGGACAAAAAAAGTTGCATAGAATCAAATTATTTAGCTGAGCCTAGTGTGCACCTTTGATAGACTATAATTATTAAATTGAAATTAGATATTCAATTCTAGATCTCTTCTTCATCTAGAATTAACTTATGCAAGTTCCTGTATAATTATTTCTTAGTCATCAATTCACTCCTGCAAAAAAAAAATCAATGGAAATATGAAATTAAGGACCTAAAAAATATCTAAGACATTTAAAATTAATAATTTAACACACATTGTTTGTAACCATCCTGCCAAGAAAATTCAATGGAAGTATCAATAGAAGCTTCTATTAGATGAAGATACATTATGTAAGAATGTCAGGGTTAACTTGTTACAATCTTAAAGGTTGGAACTTAATCACCCTTGGTGGCAGGCAGCTTATGCAAGATAATGATTTCTCTGATCTAATGTTAACTATTGCATCATCAATTGAGAATCTACACTGAGATGATACCTCATCAAGGTATTCTAGAAGCTCCCTTACATTTCTGAGATTCCAATTTGCAGTGACAATTATTTTCCTTGATTGAAAATCTGGATGAATCAATACTTCTAACTCAAATTCTGGACAGCTCTCCTCTGAGTCCAAGGCTATCCAAAGTACAAGCTTTTTTTTCCACCTTCTATAGTCATATCCTAGAACCAGAGATTGTCGACAAATCTGATATGAGATTGAAAGAGAATTGGGACTAACTTTACATAAAATAATGTCACCTAGCTTTTGAACTTCTTTGCTATCCCATTCCCTACCTAAAACATCATCAATCTCTGCAATAGGGACTCTCCTATTCAACCACATTGTTTTTGTTTTCTGTAATAACATGTTTTTAAAGCATGCTACAAAGACATGAATAGGCAAAAACCATTGAATCTTTATCCTTCTCGAAATTCGGCCTGCTGACATTGCCTTCTGGATGTCAAATTTAATTTTGCAGAGAAAACTTGAAACTGTTGAATGATCAGGAGCATCCCAATCTAATGAAGAGATGCAAGGACTAGGTACGTGTACAAGAATTCCATAAGAACTCCTCCCTGACGGCACTTGATAATCTGCATAATGGACAAATAACTCTATGCTATTGAAGAATTGAACAGATTTCTCTGCATACATGAGTTCTGCATATTCCTTATGAAGAACTCTGAATGTTCCTGTTAAACATTCAACAGGTTGCCATTCCACAATATTGGAAGGAAAGATATCTACAGTACAAAAACATATGTTTCATTATACAAAATCAACTGGAATGATAGAAGAGCATTGTCAAACTTCACTTACAGTACGAAGGGAATTGAAGATGATTTTCTAGAACAAGATCCTTAGCGGTGTACACATGCTGTACTCGTGCAAACCAACCGCATCTCTTCAATTTGAAACTGAGAATACGTCCCTTCCAATGGTTTCTTGTGTTGTCTCTTTTGGCACGCTTGACTTTATGGACACCTCTACAGCTAGGAAGCATAGTAACCCAGTCATTTACTTTCACAGAAAGAGGTTTCCACAAAGAATCCTCTCTTCTGTTGTAAACCTCACATGAAGTTACGCGATTGGAAGGACGACGAGAAGAAGAAGCCATTTGAACTTAGGAGAAGAAGAATGTTCAAAGCGAGAAACCGACGTTCACAAATTTTGGCAGTATTTATAGAAAAAAAGGCTTTGTACACGTGGAAACTTTTGATTTGATGTTAACCCTATCGTTGAATGATCATGACATTTTGTGAACCCAAAAATATTTCGTATCTTCAAAAATCAATTCCTTCTTGGAAATTCGAGAATATGCTTTGTGTAGTGTGCAAAAGTATCTTTTTTTGCATCAAACCGAAAAATTGTACACTGAATACGAGACTCTTCATCACTTTAGCGGCGCTTTGAAAGAAAATTGTATTAAAAAAAGAAATTCTCCATACGGTTAAAAGAGACAACAATGTTATATTCTTGTACACGTGGAAAGACGCTATTTGTCAATTTCCTTAATCTCTCATTAGCAAACAGCCCCTTTTCGGCCGTTTTTCGCCCTAATGGGGTGAAACGGTCCTGAGCTGGGAATGCGAAGTGTTGGAGGCACATCCGCAAAGGTATGGCGATGTTGGAGGTGAGGGCGCACATTTCTTTTAGCTTCTTGATTCTATTGCTTTTCATCGACTCAGGTATCAAGGGGTCGCGGTCAGAAGGTACATGCGTGCCATACATCTGAAGTGCTTCCCTGATTAAAGTAACATTCAATTTGAATTTCCTCATTTCCTCCAGATTTGACAAGGAGGGCACCCAGAATGTGCCTGAATGATCTTTATCACCTGTCGGCTTCAGCGTGGCAATTAGGTAGTAGCACCTGAGGAAGTCGGGTTTAGGCAGAGCTGTACTAAAATAAGTTTGTAATCTTGCTTTTTGCCAGATATCTTGAAGTGGAGCTGCATTTTGCAATGCTTCGAATTCTCGTGAGAAGAACTGGAAGGTCCACCACACTCCTCCACATTCCATCTTGGATTCCCCGATATGATCCGTGTCTCCCAAATCTCCTGGCATCTCATTGAACCAGTGAGAATGCCCCTTTACTCTTTCGGTTAGGCCATTTGGTGGATCTGGAATAGGAATTCTCCGCACATTCACGAACTCTTCAGGCCAAGCTGTTGGTGGGGACTCCACCGGCATGGCATCCCAGTTGATTTGAGCACCAGAGCCTGCCTGAGAGCTTGTGCCTGCCGCTGTTGCCATGAGAGTAGGTTGCTTATCTGCTGGAAGAAGAAAGGCACATTAGTGTTGCATAGGAAACAAGATGTAATGGTGTTCCCTTCACAATACTAACATGACAATCCCGGAGGTCAATGGTTAGTGGTGAAGTGTTTGTGATAGGTGTGAGTGGTGATTAGAGGTCAGTGTCATCCTAGATGCATACTTTGGTTATGCAATGGGCTCAGAATGCTCCTGTGTTAGAGTGGACGGATTTACAGAATTGGGTCAGGGGGTTTAATACACAGTTTAATTCTCCAAACTTTGATAGAGGATTCGTAGCTCTTAGAACTAAAGACAGGTGAAGATTTCTGGATGAGAGTGTGATGTATTTGGGACCTTTTGGGTACCCATTTCCAGACATTCCTAGGGTTGATGGGAGTGGAGACAGTGAGAGGTGTAGGTATCTTTTCATTTTCTGAGTCAATGGCCACGAGTGCTTGTGAAAGTTGCTTCAACCTAGTGCCTGAAGGTGAAGTAATTTGGGCTTGTAAGCAGGCCTTGGGCACCCATATCTGTCTAGCATTAGGGATGGCCTTCATTGACCGCTTAGGAACCCAAATAGAAATGGTATGCCTAGGGGTTATCCTAGGGGGCTTCTTCACTTTGTTCCTTGATGGTGAGGCTCGTTTCTTGTCACCTTGAGAGTCTGCTATTAGAGTTGTGGGTTTTCCATCCTTGCGTATCCAGATCTGCTTCGCGCCACGAGGTGCTCCGTGTTGCACGAGTTGGCGCTCCTGCCTCTTGATCAGCAGCCTCCTTCGTGTCGAGTGATGTTCGGTCTGCTCGTTTAGAATCTTCTTTGGATCAGTTAGGAACTCCTTATTGGCTCCTGTACCTTCAGTAAGATTGACAATCCTCTGCACCATAGAAGTTTGTACAAGAACAACATTGTTATCTTCATGTGGATTCTTGGAGGGACCAGGAGTTGGTGCCTGTTCTATTGGTTTGAGTGCTTGATTTTCTAATTCAATCATGAGACGGCTTTGGCCTACCCAAGCCTGAAGAAGTCCACTTCTTAGGTTGAGGTTGACTGCGTGATCATAGATCCAGTCTTGGCCTAAGACAAGAGGTTCGGTCAGATCCTCGTCTTCACACACTAGCACTTTTGCTGGCATGAGGACCTCTTGTATGTAGAGGGGAAGATCCACCTCTCCCATGCAAGGGGTTTCAACACCTCCTAATCCTATCAGATATGCTTCTAGGGGTTTTACCTCCAATTGCAGCTGCTGGCAATAAGAAAGTCGAACTGCACTTGTGGCTGCTCCTGAATCAATTAAAGCTCTCACGCTTGTTGTGCTGTCTCTTTGTCCTATTTCTAGGGTCACAAAAGGTCGTCGGTCCACTATCTTATGGGTACGTTCACCTGAACCCTCACACATGGCCATGTGGTAGCCTGGAGACTCTTGAGTGTCAATCATAGGCTGATCCCTCCCTTGTCTCCTCAACTTCATTCGTCTGATACGCTCTAAGGCCTCTGCCTGTGCTTCTTCTCGAATTTGTTTTTCCTCCTCTTACGTTGCTTAGCAGTATTGAGTCGAATTAGCATTTCCTCTGTGAGGGGTTCTTGATACAGCTTGACTCTGCATCCGCTAGTATAGTTTGGGAGAACATCCCCCTCTAAAGTGGCTAGTTGTACTGCTCCACTCATGGAGATCCTATTGATGATCATAGGTCCGTAGCCTCTCTTTTCTAGCTTCCTTGCGTGTTGTTTCAATGCGTAGACTAAAACTAGATCTCCTGCTTTCAAGCCCTTATCCTTCACATGGGCATCAAAGTATGCCTTCTGTCTCTTCTTAGCTGCATATATCCCTGCAGCTGCTCTCAGTCTTGTTTCTCCTAATCGTTCAAGGTCAAAAAGTCTAGAGGAGAGTTCATGACCCGTCCATTCTTGCTCTTGTGCTACTTTCAATGTAGGTATTAAGAAGTCCAAAGGTAGCACGGTGTTTTGGCCAAATACCATCTGAAAGGGGGTGGCTTGGAGTACCGTTTTGTAGGCGACTCGGTATGCCCAAACAGCATGGTGTAGCTGTTTGTCCCAATCAGAGCGTTTATTGTTCACTAATTTTGTCAATACATTGCATAGGATCTTATTGGTGCTTTCGGCTTGCCCGTTGGCTTGAGGGTGATAGGGGGCAGACTTCTTATGCACTACCAAGAATTCTTGGAGCAGATTTTCAATAACTTCATTCAAGAAGTGAGTGCCTCTATCACTAACTAGCTCTATGGGTAGCCCGTATCTTGTGAATACATTCTCAAACAAGAATTTAGCAGTTGTCTGAGCGTCGTTCTTCGTTGTGGCTTTTACCTCTACCCACTTGGTTAGATAATCCGTGGCAACAATGATATACTCAGCATGAGAACCCTTAGCTGGGGGATTGATAGGACCTACAAAGTCTATTCCCCACTTAGAGAATGCACGTCCGCCCATCATAGGCTTCAGTGGCATCTCATCTCTGCGTATAGGATACTGGGCTAACATAGTTTGGGAGAACATCCCCCTCTAAAGTGGCTAGTTGTACTGCTCCACTCATGGAGATCCTATTGATGATCATAGGTCCGTAGCCTCTCTTTTCTAGCTTCCTTGCGTGTTGTTTCAATGCGTAGACTAAAACTAGATCTCCTGCTTTCAAGCCCTTATCCTTCACATGGGCATCAAAGTATGCCTTCTGTCTCTTCTTAGCTGCATATATCCCTGCAGCTGCTCTCAGTCTTGTTTCTCCTAATCGTTCAAGGTCAAAAAGTCTAGAGGAGAGTTCATGACCCGTCCATTCTTGCTCTTGTGCTACTTTCAATGTAGGTATTAAGAAGTCCAAAGGTAGCACGGCGTTTTGGCCAAATACCATCTGAAAGGGGGTGGCTTGGAGTACCGTTTTGTAGGCGACTCGGTATGCCCAAACAGCATGGTGTAGCTGTTTGTCCCAATCAGAGCGTTTATTGTTCACTAATTTTGTCAATACATTGCATAGGATCTTATTGGTGCTTTCGGCTTGCCCGTTGGCTTGAGGGTGATAGGGGGCAGACTTCTTATGCACTACCAAGAATTCTTGGAGCAGATTTTCAATAACTTCATTCAAGAAGTGAGTGCCTCTATCACTAACTAGCTCTATGGGTAGCCCGTATCTTGTGAATACATTCTCAAACAAGAATTTAGCAGTTGTCTGAGCGTCGTTCTTCGTTGTGGCTTTTACCTCTACCCACTTGGTTAGATAATCCGTGGCAACGATGATATACTCAGCATGGGAACCCTTAGCTGGGGGATTGATAGGACCTACAAAGTCTATTCCCCACTTAGAGAATGCACGTCCGCCCATCATAGGCTTCAGTGGCATCTCATCTCTGCGTATAGGATACTGGGTTCGCTGACAAATCTCACACCTCTTCACATAGGTATGTGCATCCATGTGAAGGGTGGGCCACCAAAATCCTGCAAATAGAATTGCTTTGATCACCCTATCTGGACCAAAATGTCCTCCTGCTACACCCTAGTGAGCTGTTTCCAAGATCTTTAGGTATTCACCTTCATGGACACATAGTCTCAGGTAACCATCCTTACCCCTTTTGTATAAATTATCACCAATGATGGTGTAATCCAAGGCTTCTTGTTCCAAACTTCTTTGCCTGGCCAAAGTCGTATCTTGAGGAAATTTTTTCGTCCTCAAGAAGGATACTAGGGGTTCACTCCATTCCGGCACTATGGACACTTGATAAAGAGTGGCATGTTCCACAGGTGGTTTAGTGCAGCAGATTGGGCATTCCTTGCACAACTTCTGGACATGAGCTTCCATGGTCGGCCAATGCACTCCTAGTCTCCTCAGGGTCTGTAGGGTTCGTTGTTTTGAGTAGTGTTGCTCTAATGCACCTACATGTGCTAATTGCAACCACTTAGCGTACTCGTCCTCTTCTACACAACAAGCCAAGATTCCTTGATCCGTGTGCTTGTACATACTTCCAGCCATGATGTGGTACTTTTGAGCCTTGACTACCTCCTTACCCTGTGTGTTTACTATTGGATGATTAGGTCCATATGTAAGTATTGGCACTAAGGGCTTGGCCCATTGGGGCACCACTTCCAAATTGAACAAGTATGCATCAGGTAAGTCATCTGAGACTCCTTGTGGGGCCTCTCCAGATGTGAGCCTAGAGAGATGGTCTGCTCTCAAATGAGTCCTACCTTTCCTCACCACAACCTCAAAGTCATACTCCATTAGTAAGAGAAACCATCTTACTAACCTTCCGGTGTTGCATGGTTTGTTTACCAGGTATAGTAATGCTTGATGATGAGTAAAAAACTTAAACTTATTTGCAAGCAAATAATGTCTAAACTTTTTAACCGCATACACCATGCCTAGTCCTTCCCTCTCAGTGGTGGTATAATTCCGTTCAACTGCATTTAGTTGTCTACTAGCATAGGCAATAGGGAGATCCATGTTCCCTTCACCTGTAGGTTGTGCAAGTACGCATCCAATAGCATAATTGGAGGCATCCACATGAACATGGAATGGCTTGCTCCAATCTGGTGTGGTCAAGATTGGTGCTGAACACAATCGCTTCTTCAGCTCATTGAAGGAGTTCTCACACTCATTAGTCCACTCAAAATTTGTCAAAAGTCTGTACATGGGCTTTGCAATGACAGCATACATGTGAATGAATCGGCGGTAGTAACCACAATGCCCCATGAAAGCTTGAACTTCTTTGACATTCCTTGGCCTAGGTAGTTCTGCGATGGCTCTCACTTTCTCTTCGTCAGTGGATATGCCGTTCTTAGACACTATGTGCCCTAGAATTTTGCCTTGCCTGACCATGAAAACACACTTTTCTGGGTTCAGGCAGACTTGATATTCTCTGCATTTATCAAAGATCTGTCTGAGTTCGGGTATATGGGTCTGTCTAATGTTGGAATGAGCGCAAAGATCATCAACATAGACTTCCAAATTCTTCCTCAAGAACTCTTTAAACACGTGACACATTAATCTCTGAAAGGTAGCCGGTGCATTGGTAAGCCCAAATGGCATTACCCGAAAAGCAAATATACCCCACTCTGTGGCAAATGCCATCTTATGCTGATCTTCTGGTGCAATGGCTACTTGATTGTAGCCAGAGAACCCATCCAGGAAGCTGTACACCTCCTTGCCTGCTACCGTTTCTAATAGATGCTCAGTGATAGGAAGCGGATAGCTATCTCTAATAGTGGCTGCATTAACCTTCTTCAAGTTAATGCATACTCGTAATTTGCCGTTCTTCTTGGGCACCACTACAATGGGGGATACCCATTCAGTGTGCTCAATTTCATAGATAAATCCGGCTTCCACCAAGTGGTCTATCTCTTCTTTGATCTTAGCAGCATAGTTATCATTATATGTGTATGGCTTTTGCTTAGAGGGTTTAGCATCTGAGGTCATGGGAATTGTGTGTGAGCATATGTCTGGGTCAACACCCTTCAAATCCTTGTAGCTCCAAGCAAATACATCTCGGTATTCTCTTAGCAAGGCTATCAGCTCTTGTTCTTCCTCTTCTGTCAGGTCATGACCTATGTATGTGCATCTTTCTTCTCCTTCCTCGATGGCGACAACTATTTTCTTGGTAGTTTCCTTGCTATCATAGGCTTCTCCTGCTTGGGCCTCACGTTTAGGCATTCTTATCATGACCCTCCTATCGTCTATCTCATATTTTTTAAAGTTTTCAGGGACCTCAAACAAGGATTCTTCTGCCTCCAGAGTGACTTCCTTCTTCTTTCTTTTCTTTCCTCCGCTTTTAGAAGCTACTTGTGTGGCTAACCTCACCTCATTTGTAAGCTCTCCGTGCCTCTGGGGTTGAAATTCTACTTCATAGAAGTATTCTTCATCTGATGCAAAAGGTGGGTCCATGATGATTGACTCTAGATCGGAGTCACTCGCATCCTCAAATGCATCAAGGATAGGTTCGCATTCTTCTAAAACTGCATCTCCCATGATTGGCTCTATTGAAAAGACTAAAATGTCATAGCCATCCTCATCACAATGAGGTGTCCACTACTCTTCATTGATGGCTACATCCATTGTTGCTAGGATTTCTGCCCAGCCATGGGGTTCAAATTCCTCATCAAGAAAGACTACAGGTGCATAGGCTGGGTCTTGAATTGATCTATGGTTTTCTTTTGCACCTACCTCTCTGGCTTTCTCTCTCTTCTCTTCTTCTACTGCTACCTTACACATCCATAAGTGGGTGTCTTCATGCATCCACGAGGATCCGGATTCTATGGAATGCACAGACTCAGTCTCATCTTTGGCTCTATGGATGGGATTCCATTGAATAGGCGGTACGTCTCTATGAGAGTAATCCTTAAGATTGACTTTGGTTGTAACACCTAGATGTTGCAAATACAAGGAATTGGTTCCCCAATCCTGGACTACTTGCAATTGCCGCATAAATGGCCTTCCCAAAATCATCTCGTAGGCTTGGTTTTTGCTAAAGTCGCATATAGCAAAAGTATGCTCAAACTCAACCCCACATGTAGTGAGAGTTATTCCTTCTAGCAATCCTAAGGGCCTTTCAATATGACCATCAGCCATCTGCAATTTCATTCTCGTTGGTCGGAGTGCTGGCTTGCCCCATCGCTTCCATAGGGAAGTTGTAGCAATTGCAACTTCTGCACCTGAGTCCAAAATTGCCTTGGTGGTGTACTCCTGGTAGGTAATGGGAAGATAGGTGTTCCCTTCTTCACCTTCACACATATCTCCTATCTTATCCAAGGGTATCTCTGGCACCGTACTATGTGATCCTACCTGGGAATGAGGTTTCACTATCGCTGGTACTTGTTTGGCGACATGTTCCCATAATTCAGGTCTAACCTTGAGTAGCTCTTCTAACTTGAGATTGCACTGCACTTTAGTGTTTTTCACTACCTCTGTGTTCCTAGGTAAGACTGAGTCCTCATTTCGTACCATGACCGTGGGTGCTCTCATACAAGTAGACTTAGCCTCCCATGGGCCTGTGAAGTGGGGTAATTCTTGTAGAGAGTTAGACTCAAAGTCTAGTCTTTCCTGAGATTGGGCACTCTCCTGCTCTCCATAAATGGAAGGAAGGTCTTGTGGAAATTGATCGTGTGTGTCATCCACCAGTTCAATGGGAGGAGGAACTTCACTCTCTTTAGCCCATTTCTCTTCTTGAATCTCTCGCAAGAATTCTGGTGTGTATTGATTCATAGAAGAAGAGGTGTCTGGCTCCGTAGAGTTAGGCACGTAGGCCTCAGGCACATAGGCTTTCTGGGTAGGAAGACCTGCTCTTACACTAGCCTTGTCATGGTGTTGAGGGGCGAGTTCCTTTTGTGATTGTGCCATTAGATTCTCTATTCTTTCTAGGGAGGGGGGGTTGTCTGGTTCGGTGGAATTGGGCACATAAGCTTTCAGTGGGGGATGGGTCATGTTTCTGCTTGCTTTATCTCTTTCTTGATTTTTTTCTTCCTTGGCAGATCTTGCAATTATGCCCTCTAACTTCTCTAGAAGTCCATCCAAGTGTAATTGTGTCTTGGCTGAGCCCGAGTAATTGAAAAGGCGACTGGCTTCAAACATAGTCTGAGCCAATGCAACCATTTTCGTGCAAAGCGTGGTTCTTTCTATCTCTAGGTCAGCTCTAGGGTAGCACTTGTCATGATCCGTTACATTTGGCCCTTCTTGGATTCTGGCCTGATATGCTTTAAGCATCATGTCTATGTCTTCAGGAGTGGGATCGGCTAATACTGATCCTACTCGGGGTGGTGGGTGGGTTACGTGGGGTGTATTAGAGGGTGGAGGGATGGAGGGTGATGGGGATGGTAGCGGTGGGAATGTGTGAGAGTGCGGTTGAGATGTGATCTCTATGATTTTTGCTTTGGTTTCTCTTAAGCTTTCTTCAAGTTTGCTCATCTTTTTTGCCCATTGCCTTTTCATTCTTTCACGACTATCCTTCCAGGCTCTAGTCCTCTTTTTGGTTATGCTCTCTATTTCACTCACCTCGGGGCTCTTTTCCTGACCAACACCTTGGTTTTGTTGTAGTGCCTGGGCTCTTGTGATCACTTGCACAGGTGCAGTGGAAGTCACACTCCCTGTGGAGTCTACAACTAACTCAACAACATTGATAGGAGTGATTTTAGGCATGTTATTAGGGTTCTTTGGGCAATCTCGCAGGAGATGCTCTTTCCCGCAGTCTTGATAGAAACCCTGAATGGTTACTGGTTGAGGTTGTGTAGGGGCAGGCAGTGGACAATCACATATAAGGTGATCTCCCTGACATCTGAAGCATGGTCCTCTAGGAAATGGGGGTCGTACCTGCCTAGGTTGAGGTCTAGAGTTGGGGTTTGTGTACATGACATTAGCATACTCAGGTTCCCCACTATTTTCACTTGGGTCCTCATAATAGTATGACTCGTTATGCTCGGGTGACTGCATGTAATAAGCCTGTGGGCTATCAATATGTGTGGAGTCAAAACTATGGTCACTTGGATCACTGTCTGATAGCAATGGGGTGATTGGGACTATGGCCCTGTTCGGATTTTCTTCAGCAGATGCATATTTCACTGGGATTGCATTGGTTGGAGTAGGGGGTTGCTGTACTAGGACTGGTTGAGGTCTCTGCTGCCCTGGATAAGGTGGCTGATAAGTTTGCTGTGGTCGGTTGTATTGTTGTGGTGGGTACTGATTCTGGTATCTACCCTGTTGTGGATATGGCTGAGGGTAATTTTGCCTAACAGTTTGTTTGTTGTATGGGCAGTCTTGTGCAGTGTGGTTTGTGTACCTGCGCTCTATGGTGCAGTACTGGCTACTAGGATTAGCCTGGGGTTGGGCCATAATGGGACATACATTTGCCATATGGTCACCGCCACAAGTGTAACACCGCTTAACTGGGGCAAATCTCGGAATTTGTTTGCTAGAGACACCTAGTTTTTGAGCCACCTTCTCTGCAAGTTCCTCAATGGATGTGGATTGACCAGATGTGAGGCTACTAGAGCTATCAGAATCCTTATAGATTTTTGATAGTTCTAATTCCTCACCTAGATTGTCCTCAATGTCTATGCACATGCGCACGCACTCTTCTATCGTTCTGGGGTCCTTCAGATACACATATGACCTGAGCTTGGTGCTCAACAATCCATCTAAGAACAAGGCCACTTGTTTGGCTGGTGTGGGTAACTCCGGCATCGGGCATCTCTCCAGGTACTGCCTAAACCTTCTTCCAGCTAGTCTGACTGTCTCGTGAGGTGTTTGTTTGAAGCTATGAATTAGTGAGGAAGTGTTGTGCCTGATTCCACTCTTAGAAAACTCAATGATAAATGCCTCTAAG
Source organism: Ceratopteris richardii (assembly GCA_020310875.1). Lineage (NCBI taxonomy): Eukaryota > Viridiplantae > Streptophyta > Polypodiopsida > Polypodiales > Pteridaceae > Ceratopteris > Ceratopteris richardii. The sequence continues at coordinate 13,736,555 of CM035436.1, forward strand.
AGCTGGTCTATGTTTCTGAAATGCCTCTCGTTTAGTGGTTGAAACCACATAAGGGCAGTGTTCCTAAGGGTTAGACCAAAAGCATTATATTGTGTGAATAGGTCCTCTACCTGTTCAGCTTTCAATACTTGCCGAAATTCTGCCACATGGTCATAAGGGTCTCCAGTGCCATCGAAGTAATTCTTCATGGACTTCACCAGTTGAGTTGGTCGCAGGGTCCTAGTGTGTTCTCTCGGCCTTGGCAAAGGAAAATCGTCAGCATTCCTTTGATTCCATTGGGTTCTATGTCTCTCAGGTTCCACTCTATTCCTTTCCGTTCCCGTTCTTTCTCTTCCCAGGGAGTTGGCAAAACTTACCTCAGGTTTGTCTCTACTTCTATCTCTTTGAGCTCCATGAGCTTGGGAGGTCCCAGCTCCTTGGTGACCAAAGGACACATTAGACCTTGGTTGGGGAAAAAAAAATTCACCCTTCCATGTGTAGGCATGTCTGCCATGCTCGGTGACCACGAAGATCCTCTCTGATGTATTGTCTAAGTAGGTTACTTTGCCCGGGCTATCAGGGTCTTTAAACTCATAGATTGTGAGAGCACCTACTTCATGAGACAAGGTAGGCTTATACCTCCAAAAGGCCTCATCAGTTTTTCAGTTTAAAAGCAGGTCTATGCTTTTATTATCCTGTGGAATCCACTCTGGAGTCATGATTCTGGTCAAGACAGATTTACCCCGGGGAGTTCTCGGCTCTTTCTCTAAATTTCCTTGTTCTATATCACCCATGTCGGTCTCTGCAATCACATTTCCAAACTCGTCTGTTCTATCAGGAAGAGTGGTGACTACATAAATAGTCCCCTCTTTATCTAGGTATGCTCCATTCTCAAACTTGACTACCGGGTGGTCTAATCCATGGGGTTGATCGGGGTTCTTAATCTGGACCACCGATCTTCTCAGGCCATCTTCATAGATGCGAGCACCTAAACGATTATTCCTGATGTATTCCAGTTGAGTCTTGTATGGTCCTTCTGGCTTTTCTAGATAAGCCAACCCTGAACTACCTACTGGTCTCTCCATGTGATAGGACATCTCAGAATCACTTGTTTCTGATCTGGGAGTGTATGGGTAATCACTCAACTGTTGGGCCCAAGACCTGGCAGTGTGATTGACACTAGCTTCAGAAGATCTGAGGCTTTGTCTGTCTCGGCCTAAGTGTCTGCCTGATCTAAGGTTCATATGCCTGATTTATCTACCCCCTTGGACCTAAGCACACTCTCCTTGCAGGTTAATTTGCACCAATCACTTTGTTCTTTTGAGTTGAATATTATGTTTACGGTCTTGTCTGAAATCGCGTCGTCAGGAGTACTTAAGTGAATTTCCGCACTTTTTACCTTTTGTCCCTTAGAGTTTTTGTTGGAGCAAACCAATCACAAATTGGTGATTATACAGATATTGGAGAATGCTTATGGTCAGAATGAAGCAAAGAAAGACACTTGTAAAGTGAAGAAGAATTCAGGATGATGTCTTGTACACATATGTACATATAAGTGAAGAATCTTGTAAGCTAAGTATAGTTAAACCCTTAGGATGATAAGGAGTAGAGTCATAGACGCGAGATGAGTCTCAAGTCGTGTATATATAAGATAATTATGACAAGAAATGTATGAGAAAAAAGTGATAGAGTCATTTTGTAGATGACAATTTTCAGGAAGATGTGTAGAGAGTTTTTTCCCAGAAAATAGCGACGGGTTTTTCTCTGAGTGCTCTCTGTCTGATCATGTGGATCAGAAATCCTTTTGTACACATCTAATTGAGAAGCTAATGAAGCTATGTCTAAAGTTTCAGAATCTAATTCCTTTCCTACTGTGAGAATGATCATTAGGAACATTCATATGTAGAATGTGAGAACTGAAGCCTGAAAGTAGCGCACTTTTCCGTCTCAGTGTTTTGATCAGATCTGAGTGTATACTGTAAAGTTTTTGATGAGTGAGCACTTAAAATTTAAGTTAGAAGATAAGGAAGCTATGGCTAAAAGCATTTAGCAAAACGGGTTTCAGATTGGGAGAAATCAAGTTAAGAAGTTGGCTATGTCGAAGGCGCAATTTCTGAGAGTCAATTTCTGACATGTATTTGATCTTAATGATCAAATTAAACTTTTGGTGATTAGTTTTGAGAACTAATGGCTAGTATGATTGCGCAAAGGTATTGCTAATACTTGTGCATCATTTACTTGAGGAAATTTGAAGATTTGTGCAGGTAAAGAAGTTGATATCTGAAGCAGACTTTCTGAAGTTGACACTTCTTCACTCAGAGAAGTGTTGCTTGAAGTTTTGGTAAAGAAGATCATTGTTTGTGTAAAGTTTGGTTTATAACTGACATAGAAGTGTTCTTAAGTCAGTATAGATCAAACCTTTGGAGATTAATAGGTCTCCAACAGTTTTCGCACTTAAGACCTACTTAATTCTTGCACTTGGTTGATTAATACTCTTGGACTTGATTCGTGCCTAACGTTGCCCTAATTAATTACCACACCTAAGTCGTACTTAGCCTAGGCTAGGAATTGACAAAGGAGGGTTGAGAGATCTTCCAACCTCAATTAGCTGGTTGACCAGACTGCTACACAAGCCCAGGAAGCCTTCTCCCAAGCTTGGTACTCACCCTTGCTAGCTTGCTTTGGATTGCCTTGAGTGCACACAATGTTCCTGCAAAAGCTCACCAGTTAGTATAGCTCTATTACCACAAGTAATTGGAAGACACACATCAATATTTTCAGTCCCCCCTGGAGTAACTCACTGTACCCCTTCAATCTTAGGACCACCTAGTTCCACCTAAAGGTCAATTTAAAAATACATGTTCTAAAACTCCACGTATGATTCTTACGAAAACCAGTCAAGGTCCACGTAGGATTCTCAACGAGCTTTCCAACGAGACCAAAATCTCATCAGTCGGAGTTCGTATGGTCAAGTTATGACCATTCAGGCACTAAAGGGTCAAAACAGGCTCTCAGGGTTCAGGAGATCCCTCTCTGGTTTCTAGGTCTTTTGCCCACTTCCAAGGTTCTAAAGTTATACCAAGGTGCCTAAAATTAAGCTCAACTACCCTTCAATTCACTCAAAAATAACCCTAAATTTTTCATGTGTTAAAGGCCGTGTATCGCGATAGGTCGGGTCGAGGTGTCGCGATAGGTCGAAGTGTCGCGATAGGTGGGAAGTGTCGTGATAGGTGGGAAGTGTCGCGATAGCTCGAAGTGTCGCGATAGCTCGTGAGGTGTCGCGATAGGTCGTGAGGTGTCGCGATAGGTCGTGAGGTGTCGCGATACTCCCAAGTGTCGCGATAGGTGGGAAGTGTCGCGATAGGTGGGAAGTGTCGCGATAGCTCGTGAGGTGTCACGATAGGTCGAAGTGTCGCGATAGCTCGTGAGGTGTCGCGATAGGTCGTGAGGTGTCGCGATACTCCCAAGTGTCGCGATAGGTCGTGAGGTGTCGCGATAGGTCGTGAGGTGTCGCGATAGATCGTGAGGTGTCGCGATAGGTCGTGAGGTGTCGCGATAGCTCGTGAGGTGTCGCGATAGCTCGTGAGTGTCGCAATACCTCGAGGTGTCGCGATACCTCGGGATATGGTGAATTTTTCTGTTCTGTCTAGTGATCCTGGGAGCTCTAGGCCTGCGCAGTGTCGTGGTGCACTCAGAATCGTGATTGGGTGAAGTTTTCGGAGTGTCGCGATAGCTCGAGCTCAACGCCTCGGGGACTGTGCAGACAGATTCCGTACCTGCTGAGCTTGCTGGAGATGATGATGGAGCTGCCACCTGCAAGAAACATGCAAAAAACACACAAAACAAGAACACACACGCTCGCTCTCTCACAAACTCGCACACAACAAATGAGGGGAATGACAAGGAAGAGGGAATATGTAGTGGAGAAGGAGGTGGAGGTGGAGATGGAGAAGGAGGTGAAGATGGAGATGGAGATGGAGAAAAATCAGAAATTTACCGACTACTTACCATTCCAACGCGTCCTCTCTACGTCTTACCATCACACGCTCGTCCTCAAAGCTCGAATCCCCGGCAACGGCGCCAAAATTTGGTGTAGCTCAGTGATGAGTAGCACCTCCTTTAATGTCAATCCGGGAAGACGTGAGGATGGTATGAAGACCTCGAGCAAGTGAAGGCACAAATGTGTGAGTGAGAAGCACACTAACGTGCACACACATACACACACACGCGCACACACGGCAAGAACAAAGAGAGTAAGACAATGGAATCACTTCTATTGCAACAAAGTTCTCATACAAGCTCAAAACTACAAGAAGCTCCCCAAAAATGAGCTCTCTAGCTCTATTTATAGTTTTTGACTAGCTTTGGCCCTGTCCAGACCTAGTGTCCGGCCTAGTTAAAAATTAGGTTCCAGGGCTTATTTGAGGGCTCAAACGAGATCTAAAAATTATGAAAATTGGCAGGCAACTACTTCTAAGGCTCCCCAAGCTCGAGGACTCCTCGGCTTGTACAAAATGGAGCTACAAAAAGGTGAAATGATATTTACAAGGGTTTTTAGTGATGAGATTCACTTTAAAATGATGTAAGGGTTTTGAAAAAAATGAAGGGTTGCCTTAGTGCTAGATCTGCATGTGTGTCCGTACTTGCTTCTTCCCGTATATTGTCAACAGGTCTGTTAGACAGAGGCCCTGTACTATTTTCCCAACTTATTACACAATCATAATTACTTCTAGCGTCTTAGCTCCGTGCGTAATTCTGAACAACCGATGACTGTTCATTGTACTGGACTTAGAATTTCTGAACTAATCCTGCTATGATGGTCTGAGTAGTAGTCCGGTGACTTGTGTCCAATAGAATAATCTACTTCAGTAAACGAAGATCACCTAATACGTACTTCTTCAGAACAGACAGGTATACCAAACACATATATATATATACTAAAATTATATAAATCATCGTATACCAATTACGAGCAACAAATGTCCTAACAACAAGCGACTTGTTACAGGCTTAACAATGACCTACTCGCACTTCAACCGTTACAGATGCTAGTTTTTCCTGTGATCGGAATCAACAGTGAACGTAGATGACTGCATCGAACTTGGTCACTTACCAAAATGGTTAACATGCGATCAGTTCGGAACTACTTCCATACTTCCTCGTTCAGTATACTACTGACAAGTAACACACTGCACTTATTAACATTCAGAGACACACTCAACCATTACCAAACAGATTCGTAACACAAGATTACTAATTCGCAACTCTGCACTACGGAGTGAATAAACGACTAACCAGGCGCAGAACAGAACAGAAATCAACACAAACAATACTCAGACTTCGTAACAGTGTAATAATAATTCTGACAAATAATCAGGCGAACAAACTGGCAATTCCAAGAAAACTGTTTCTCACAAGTGTCTCTCTCCATTCTCTTTACATTGCTTTATATATCTTTTTCAAGATGCGCGTACCAACTTTTTTTGCACGGATTTTGATAATTCCGGTATATCAGGCGGTCATTACGTCTGTCCCACTCTGGCGACCGTCTAACAATTACCCATCAATATTTTCAAAACCTATAGATGTCGTATTACCTTCCTAAATCTTTTCTTTACTTTTCTTGGATGTAGATGATGGACTTGTTGGACTAAAATATTCATGAAATGTTCCACTCCGCAAGTTGAGTTAGAACTATTATTGAGTGAAACATCTAGTCCACTTAGAACTTGAAATTTTTTGCACTAGGTTTTCATCATTTCCTTTGCCATTTCCTTCTTTTACATCAACATAAAAGCTTGAAATTTCATCAAACACAACATTCTACTTACCTTCACGTGTTGTGTAAGTGGGTTGTAACATTTATATCCTTTTTGCTCTAGGGGGTACCCACTAAAGATACATATGTTAGCTTTTGGATCAAGCTTCATGCTCAAAGCATCTAGAACATGTACATATGCAATGCAACCAAATACTTTCATGTCTCATAATCTTGGCTTTTACTTATAAACTTCTCTTCAGCTGTTACTTGATGTATAATAAGGGTTGGAGTTTTATTTGAAATGTATACAACAGTATGCATAGCTTCTACCCAATAACAATGTTCCATGTTTTTCTCAGCCATCAAGGTTGTTTCTATTTTTACAATATCTCTCTTTTTGTGATCATTGTTGTTATGTTATGGTGTGTAGATGCATGAAAATTACCATCAAATTCCATGAATCTTTAGAAAAATGTTGAATTCATTTTATATGTATTTACCTACTCCATTAGTTCTTAATGTCTACATATACTTCCTTGTCTACTTGTCTACCATAACCTTGAAATTTTGAAAGTGAGTAAACACCTCACTCTTCTCTTTCATGAAGTATACTCATAATTTATGTGTATGATCATCAATGAATGTGACATAAAACCTAAAACCATACATGGAAGGTGTCTTTGTAGGACCCCAAACATCTATATGTACTATCTCTAGTACATTCTCACTAACATGATTGTGATGCAAAAATAATGCTTCTTGACCATTTATGAAATTGGCATGCTTCGTGTACCTTTTGCATCTCTACAACATTAAATTTTGGTAGCATGTTGACAAGAGCCTTTGACTAAATCAACTTCAACCTCTACAAATTTGCATGTCAAATTTGTCTGCCAAGAATAACACTTGCACCTTTTGCAAACATGGTTGCATTCGTTTCAAGAAATTTGACATTCAAGGTAAACATCCTATCTACTTTGTTATCTTTGTTGAGCAACCTTCCATTCCTCTTGTACTCTTCTACATATAAACCATCAAAATTGAACCTAACTTGTAATCCTTGGCCAACAATTTATCCAACAAAAACTAGTCTCTTTATTTTTTTAAGAACATGCAATACATCAGTCATTTGTATTACCTTTGCATCCTCCATGAATAGTGCTATGTTTCATGTATGCTCAATAGGATTTGATGTATCATCACCTGTTTCAATTAATGTAGGAACTAATAGTTTTTTGCAATTGTTAAACCATTCTGCATGGTTGGTCATGTGATTTGAAGCACTTGATACTAGACATTACCATTCAATTTTGAAATAGCAGCAGACATAGTGTTCATCATATGATGTTGGAGCATACACAAGTTTTTTAAATTATCTACATGTGGATGCATAGTTATTTTGTTGCTTTTTGTTCTTGCAATCATCAACGTGCAATCACATTCAAAGTGACCAAGTTTGCTACAAGTACACCATCCCTTACTGTCATTATCGGAATCAAATCTTTGGAAATTTCAGCGACCTCTTTTGATCCCCTTACCTCAAAAATGTCCTCTACCTGCTACATTAGTTTATTGTTGGCCTTGGTCCTCGGCCTTCATCATCATCTATATTGATGCCAATAGATGGAAGTGACTCACATATACTTTTGACTTTTAAGGTGTGGTCACTTAAGGATATGCTCTTTTTCTCTAGTGTATGTAGCGTGATATTGAGTTGCACTTGATGTGCCTTTGTATTAGTCTCATACAGCTCATTGAAAGTATCCCTACCATATATCAATGTAAGCACTATACATGTTAGAGAAATGAAAGGTGATACACGTCATCCTTTATCATCACATCTTGTGCTTGATATCACAACACCAATATCATGTATTCGGCTTAACACTAAAGGGATGTGCAACAACATGGTTTTAGTTTTCCCAACTTGTTCAATGAGATTCTAATCTTAAAGATAAACCTTAATGAGTTAGTGAGAGAAGAGGTGAGAAGATTTAGATAGTACATGGTATGTTACATACAAATTATTTTTGGATGTTTTGAGAAATCAAAATATAAAAATGCAAAATTTTTGTATGGACCCCAAGTCAATAGTCGATAGCATTCAAAAATGCATGGATATTGAGGTTGACCTATAGCTCACATTGATCCCACAAAATCCTCTAATAAAGACACAAAGATGCTATAAATTTGGGCCTCCAACCAAAGAAGAATTGGGTGAGATGATTGTCATTACATATGCACAAGATCAAATTTCACATCCTCCAACTCATGTTCTAGAGCAATAACCTAGTGTTGCAACACTGCAAAATTATCCTGGACCACACTTCAATACCCCTCTTGGTTTCTCTACAAATCCTACCTTGACACCTAAGCAAGTGGTTCATTCATAGTGGTCTCAAGAATCTTATGCCCCAAACTCTTAGAAAACACTAGCTCATGTAATAATTTTTTATAATAACTCACAAGGGACACCAAATCCAATGCAATAAGGTATTCATACAAATCACCCAAGATTCTACTATCTACCAGAGAGAGATTTAATGCCATCTGTGCACCACTCATCAGTGGTATGAGCGACTACTATAAAGCTCAAGGTGTTTCCTATTTGAAAGAACCAATCCAATAATCGTGCCCTCAAAATACCCAACAATATATCCATCAATAAATTCAACTATAGAATATTCAAAATGTGCTTTCTTATCCATAAAAAACCTAGAGCTTTGGAAGAAAGATCACATGTCACACAATTTCATATAAGGTTAGTCCACAAGCAACAAATTTTACCACCACCTAGAAAGATACCCCAAAATTTTCCTTATTGTGGGGTAACTCATGTGATCAAAGAATATTTGGAAATTCATAAGAAAGTGAAAGTTTCTACTTAGACCCAAACCCATATCATACCAAGTGAACTCCAAATGAATGAGAGCAATGTGTAAAGTCCATTCCACATAGTCGCAAGGAACCAAACAAAAAGAAAGGCCATACAAGCCAACCTTGGGCAAACGAATAACACCAAGAAGCCAAAAGAGAAATAGTCTCAATCCTCATCTAAAAAAAAAAAGAAGCATAACCCATGGAGTGGAGTGATAAGCATTCTGCTACAAGATATAGTGCATTCATTCTTATGTATGTGTTTTAGCTTAGAACTCCATATGCATTTGGTCTTTAGTATGAGAGACTAAAAGCTACAAGATACTTTTTTAGAATACATGAATGATATGATTAACTTGGCCAAAGATAGTATTGGGAAAACTCAAGATAGAGCCAACGATTATGTCAATCCTCAAAGATGGGATATCAATTTTGAAGTGGGTGAATAAGTTTATCTTAAAGTACCTACGAGATGTAGGAAGATGGTCCAAAATCCAAGGTTATCACTTGTGTATTATGGTTCATTCACAATACTTAAGCAGATAGAAAAGATGGCATATTATTTCCAACTTCTAGAAGGTAGTCAAATTCATCATCTTTCATGTGAGGTGCCAAAAAGGGAAGCAGGGAAAACGTGACAACCAAAAAATATTAATCACACTTGTGATAAATGGGCTACGAGTCATTTATACAAGGAATGTTTGTTGAGGTGAAAAGAACGTTAAGATGATACTACTACATGGGAGAATGTAAGAACTATTTAGAGATGGTTTCCCACTTTTATTTTTCCCTCCCAAGAGCTTTTCCCAATTAGCTAGTTGTTCACTAACATATGCATGAAGCATATACTCTATTACTTGATCAACTTGTTCGATTTGTCCATCTCTTTGTGGACATTTGGTCATACTTAAGCTTGGTATCCAATTGTTTGAAGAATGCACTCCAAAAATGATAGTGAACTTCCTACTCCAATCTGAAACTTTGTCTAAAGGAAGACCATATAGTCCCTATAATTATTCCGCAAAGAGTCTAACTAATTCAGATACCTTCATAGAATTATGTGTCAAAATAAACCAAGCCATTTTATGTAACCACCACTTGCCAGCCATAATCATGTCCTTATTGAGTTCTTGGTAGTCCTATAATCAAATCCATGTATATGCTTTCCCACTTTTCATCACGCACCTAGAGTGGATGAAGCAATCCTCCTACTTACAATCTTTCAAATTTATTGACCTCACACTTAGTACACTTAAGTGCATGATCATGTACATAATGATGTAAGGCTAAGGCCAATAGAACTAGTCTTTTGACAAGTTCATATGTCTTAGCACACAGACTTTCCCTTTATAAAGTAAGTACTCATCTTGAATACTATGCATTTTCCACTTGAGTTCCTCTTGAGTTTTTTTCAACATGTCATCATTCGAAACCGGTAATTATAGATCTCAACTCCCAAGGGAGAATATTTAAGATCATTCCTACATTTACCTGTAATTGGCTCGGGTAATTAATTGTTGATTTGAGTAAAACTCAATCCATTTATCATTGGCATGTGACTAAGTGAATTGGCCACTACATTGAACTATAATTTTCTATCTCTAAGTTCATAATCAAATTCTTGTAATGTTTCTTCCCATCGTGTCTTCCTTCCTTATACACTGGAAGCTTCTGTATATTGATTACAAGTAGAAAATAAAATAATGATGTTTAGAATAAGACCAATTCTTCTCTATGTAGAGTGCTTAATCACAAAGAGTACACACACACAAGGTTAAAGATACCCAAAGTTCCTTGTGCTACTAACCTTCTCTCCATCGGATCTCCACCCTCTCAAATAGCTTGCTCTTGTGCACACCCTGCACTCAAGCTTCCAATAGGGTAGGAGGAAGGGACCCCTTTTGTCCACGTGCACACCTCCTCAATGGTACCTTGTGCCACCTTGATTGCCTTTCTCACTAGTTCTTTGCACTCCTCTACACACTAGATCACACTTCTTTCACACTTTGCTCTCACTTGCTTCTCTATGTCGCACTACTCTAATGTCTCTTGCTCTTTCTCTAGTGTAGAATATGCTCCCATTCTTAGTCTAACTCCAAGAATTCCTCATGCTTTGTGTGTCGATTCACTTTCATACGCTCCTAACTGATAGCATATCTTGATGCTCACTTTGATGTCCCAAGAATGTCTAAAAATGTGTACAACCAACAACTCCTTATTTTGTCCTGTAGTGACTTTAGGAGAAAAACAAAATTTTAAATGGGGGGCCATACATACACTTTTGCGTACTGATTCCTCTTCATATGCCTTCACTTTTGTCTTTATTTCTTGCATATGTGTACCTAAGGGAGGTTCACCTAAACCTTCCAAACACCTTAAAATCCTTGAAAACCTTACAAAAAGACAATCTGCAACCTGCATCCAACTTTCTACAAAACCATAGCCCTTGTGACTAAATTGATTGTGCATTCTCTATGCACCTTGACCAACTTGACTTTGACCACTTTGACTTTGACCAGCTTGAATTTGACCACTTTGACTTTTACCAACTTGTCTTTGACCACTTTGACTTTGATTGGCTCAATAGTTGCCCACCACCTAATGGGTTCTCCGTCCTAGAGAGCTAATAGCCATACCATGAGCAGATAGGGTTCACCTTGATACCTATTTTCCACAACCTTCAAAATGACATCTCAGCAACTACCAAGTCCACTAGGAGTAGGAAAGAATAATCACAAGGGAATAAGCAATATTGGATATCAGCTCATTGAAGAAGAAGAAAGCTGGATAATGGAATGTATGAATGAAAGGGTAGGGAGGGTTGAAGTCCTAAGAAGGATAGGGCAAGGAGGAGGAAGGGTGGGGCTAGGATGATGTATAAAGGGAGGGGCAGGGAGTATGAGGAGGGGCTCTAGAGAGGGCCAAAATGCTAAACATGAAAGCTACAAGGGCTCATATGGAAAACTATGAAACATATGTGGAAGATAATGAGAGAATAGACCATGTGGACCATGTGCAAAATAAAAAGCATATGATAAATGTGTATAAAAGATGTGGGTTTAGACGAAAAGGATTATAAAAGCCTATATTTTGGCAAAACCAATGCAAAAACTACGTCCACAAGTGTCAAGAAACATGAAATTGACCCCAAATTTGAAAACAATGGCCATCGAAGGTGCAATCTTGAGACAAAACCATTTTGTCCATAAAAATGGCCACCTGAGGTGCAATCTTGAGCTGTCATTGAGTAGATGCCATGCTTGGGACCGCTCTAAAATCTGACTACTTATGGGACAAGACACTCCAAACCTAATGGACCTTAAATGGTATAATGGTAATCACCTCTCCGAGCTTCCATATGTTGAAGCTCCCAATGAGATTCACATCAGTCTCAACAAGAAATGGTGTCTCAACTGGATGCGACTTCACTGGGATATGAAATTTATGTCTATCTGGCATCCTCTCATTGAAAACAAAAAGTCGGTCCTCCTATGGCAAATTTTACACCGTGGAATATGGACCAATGCAAAAGTTAACAAGATCTATGGTGTTCTGCCCCGGTGCAAGCAATGTTTCCATAGCAAAGAGGATATTGGCCACCTATTCTTTGCTTTCCCTAAATCCCTTCGGTTATGGAGGGTCCTTGGTCGTTCTCTGGGACTCCAAGAACAAATCAATTGGAAGCAAGCACTGATTCGTGAAGCGATTGGTGGCTCTGCGGTGTTGTGGAATGCAATCAGGGGAGAGATCCTTTGGAAGATTTGGTGGGAAAGATGCACTCACAACTTTGGCAATACCCCCAAGGAGTGGTCGATCGAGAAGTCCCTATTCCTTCTCGGCAAAAGAATTGCTAACAGTAAGAAACCTCCCCCCTTCAGACATCACAAAGAGCGACAATATGTCAACAATAAGCTTAAAACCAAAAGGGCTCCACATGATGGGGATGCAAGGTTTATCAACCTCCTCTATAACTTCATGTAAGCTTTGCAAGGTCTTCCATGAAGGCTCGGAAAGAGTTCGGAAACATATCAGTTGGAAGCATGCTCTGCTAGGAGAAGCAATCGTTTGCTTCACGACTCTCTGAAACACCTTCTGAGGGAAGGTCCTATGGTTGTTCTGGCAGGAAAGATGTGCTTGTAACTTTGGCGACTCCCCCTAAGAGTGGTCGATTGAGAAATCATTGTTCCTCCTTGGCAAAAGGATCGCTAATTATAAGAAATCCCTCCCTTTAGGCTTCATCTACTGCTCCTTTTGATCAACAACAAGCTTAATCCCATGTGGGCCCCGCATGCGGGTGATGAGAGGGTAATTTACCTTTTGTGTAATGTCATCTAAACTATTTAAAAGCTACCCCTACTATGTGGGGTTTGGGGGATCCCGCAGGCACTAGTCCCCTTCTTTTGTACTTTTCTTTTAATTAATTCAAGTCTTGGAGAGTAGGCTAAGGCCAAACTTCCTTTATTATAAAAAAAAACGTATCCTATGGTGGGTGGGGGGAGGGGGGTGGGGAGGGGGGGGGGGGTGATGGTCCAACTCCAAGTGGGGTTTTGTCTTGAGCCCACAAGGAGAAGAATGGCCATGACTTAAAGGGCCAATCCCCTCAAGTAACTCAAAAGCCAATGCAGGACCAGATGTTGGGTGGCTTGAAGGCTAGTTGTAGTGGAAGCGGGACTTAAGCGGGAAGACGAGAGGGATGGTTGTTGAAGGTGGGTCAGCCCAGTGGGACGTAGCTGTCAAGTCCATGGTTGGCGTTTGCCAAGAGGCATAGTGGCTCTCCTTTCCACACACATCCAAAACCCCTTTGAGTGAGCAGGCAAGATGAGGGACGAGCTAGCCTATTGCCAGTCCACCCAACCGTCAAGGTACAAGACCCGTCAAGGATGGACGCGGGGCGTTCTCATTGTCGGGCATCTACCCATGATGCAAGGGACAATCGATGTTCCCAAGAAATGTGAGGAAGGGAAGTCTCAGCACTCATGCCCATGGTGCTTCATTGCGGGGACGTTGGTGGTGTTCCTAGCTAGACTATAATCCAAAGGCATGCATGATTACCACTACCCTTATAGTTCCACATGATTCGGTGCAGTAGGGCAAACCACCCAAGCACCAAGAGGGGCTCGATAGAAAACTAGGGAGGTAGACAAAGGGGCATGAAATTCTTTGAGAGACTTCTTGTCCTCGACAAGTTCACCTATAGGAAACTAGGATGATTCCCATGGGTTGTTGTGTAAATGTATATCTAAGGGAAACTTTACTTGATGCAAGAGAGGTGCAAACCTAACACCACGGGTTTGGCTCGAAGAAAAGGTACTACTTAAGGAAGGTACGACTTGCCCCACTCTGACTGCATCAGGACAAGTGAAGCTCCACATGAGCCAAATCTTGCATTAGTGCGGGACCTTGCAATTTGGGTCATGGCACCTTTCTCTCTTGTTAGGTTGAATGTGCCGATTCTATCCAAGGACTTCCAAGAAGATCTTATCCTCAAAAGGATGGCCAGTCCCTCTAAGGAAATTCACGATTAGTCATCCATGTGCCCTTTTCCATCAAAATAGCAGATTGGTTCATTCCACTCAAGGTAGGAGCCTAAGTGAAACACTAAGGCCCCAAGCCAGTTCTTAGTCAAAATTTTTCCTTGACCCAGGCAGATATAGCAATATGGGATCATGTTTGTTTTGGAATGGGAGGGCCTCGCTGCCACTCCACGTATACCCTTTGGGTCCATTCTATCATTCCATAATTATCAAGGCATAGTGAAGCCTAGACTGCAAGCACTGGCCAAGGCAATTCCCACCAAGGAAAGGGGGCCGCTCGGCAGTCCACAATGTTACGATTCACATAAGGCATGGACGTGCGGTGCATAGAGTGGCCTATGTTCACACCAACCGATTCCTTTGAAATTATGCCCCGACCATGAAGGAACCCATGGGTGGCACCCATAAAGCATAGACGGGAGGGCAAGACCATGAACCTATCGACTGCATGAAAACAGGCCTATCAGTGGCCCACCCTTCATTTTGCACCAAGGCATCGATGTGTGGTGCATGGTGCATCTTACATTTATGCCGGCCATTTCCCTTTGAATCTTTGCCTCGGCCACGAAGGGACCCATGAGCGGCAATCACATGGGGCACGACAGGAGGGCAAGCCATGAGCCCACCACCATCGTTTTTCCCATAGTGCATTCCCCTACCCCGTATAGCCCAATGGGAAGCATGACACTTCACTTTGATACTTGTAGGCATATTGGCCCTAGAGTAAAAGATAGAAACTTATTTCCATCCAAAAATATTTTCGCCTCAGGGTGCTCACTATCCTGGCATTGAACCCATAAACACATGGATGGGCAAATCATCCTGCCTTACATAGGATCAAAAAAAGATTGTGGTGGCCTATCACATTGACCCCCAGACCTGTGCCATGCAGGCCTGAAGCTCTGATCTATTGCCATTTGCCGACGGCCTAAGCGAGGATTGATGATGGGCATTGCGACATACATAAAAAAATTCTCCATATTTTGCACCAAAATGAGCCGAGGTCTAAGCGAGGACCAACATCGAATATACCTCATGTAAAAAAAAATCCCTTTTTGCCAACGACTGGCACCATCGACCATGAATTCACTAACCGATCGAGAGCCAAAGCTTTGATATAGGACGGCCATGAGTTAAAGGGGCAATTCCCTTAAGTAACCTAAAAGCCAAAGTGAGACGAGATGTTGGGTGGCCTAGAGGCCGGTTGCACTAGAAGTGGGACTTAACCCAGAAGATGAGAGGGACGGTCATCGAAGGCGGGCCGACCCAGTGGGACATAGTTGTCAATTTCATGGTTGTCGTTTGCCAAGAGGCATAGTGGCTCTCCTTTGCCATACACATCCAAAACCCCTTTCAGTGAGCAGGCAAGATGAGGGACGAGCTGGCCCATTGTCACCCCGCCAAGTTGTCAAGATACAAGACCCATCAAGGATGGATGGGGGGCATTCCCATTATCAGGCATCTACCCATAATGCAAGGGACAACCGACGTTCGCAAGAAACATGAGGAAGGGAAGGCTCAGCACTCATGACCATGGTGCTTTGTCGCTCAGATATTGGGGGCGTTTTTAACCAGTCCACACTCCAGAGGCATGGAGGGTTATCACTCCCCTTATAGTTGTCCACAATTTGGCACAATAGGACAAACCACCCAAGCACCAAGAAGGGTTGGATAGAAAACCAAGGAGGCAGGCAAAGAGGCATGACATGGGGGGAGGAAGGGGGGGAGGAGGGAGAGGGGGGATGCCATGCCCCTTTGCTTGCCTCCCTGGTATTCTATCCATCCGCTCTTTGTGCTTGGGTGTTTTGCCTTGCTGCACCAAATTGTGTGCAAGTATAAGAGGAGTGGTAACCGTGCATGCCTCCGGACTGCAGATCAGCTAGGAATGCCCCCTACATCCGAGCGATGAAGCACCATGGGCATGAATGTTGAGCCTTCCCTTCCTCCCGGTTCTTGGGAACCTCAAATCTCCCTTGCATCAAGCATAGATGCCCAGCAATGGGAAGGCCCCTCATCCATCCTGGGAGTGTCGGTACCTTGATGGCTAGGAAGGTCGGCATTGGGGCGGCCCATCCTTTATCTTGCCCGCTCACTCAAAGGGGCTTTGGATGTGTGTGGCAAAGGAGAGCCACTATGCCTCTTGGCAAATGGAAACCATGGACTTAATGGCTATGTCTCGTTGGTTTGGCCTGCTTTTGGCAACCGTCCCTCTCATCTTTTGGGTTAAGTCTTGCTTCCATTACAACTGGCCTCCGGGCCACCCAACATCTTGCCCCGCTTTGGCGTCTGGGTTACTTAAGGGGATTGTCCCTTTAACTCATGGCCGTCCTTCTCCATGTGGGCCCAAGAGAGAACCCCCCTTGGAGTCGGACCGTCACATTTGGTATCAAAGCTTCGGCTCTCGATCAGTCGGTGAATCCGCCATTGACGGTGCCGATCGTCCACCCCTCAGCAAAAAGGGCAGAATTTTTTTTCTTTACATGAGATACATGTTGGAAAGCAATGTTCTATTGATTTCAACAATTTTCCATTGATCCATTTATTGTTCCATTGGTTCAATTGACCAAGTTACAACATAACTAAGTGTTGACACTAGTGTCGTCTAGATCGAACCAAGACGGGTGCGTAGAGGATCTATAAAAGTCCTTTTCGGTATTTATATATAAGAAATGCCAAGCGCCTTCGTTAAGGCAATCGTCTCACAAGTTACCCACGCGGGTTCAAAACCTGCCAGACGCAATTGCGTGGAGATCGTTTTAGAAAAGCAAAATAGTAAAAAGTGTTTTGATCAAAGACGGCATCGGACGCGTTCAAAAACGGCGTTTGGCGGATGTGTTTTTCCCTTCTTCACTAAGTGATAGCGATCGCTTAGCTTTTGCTTTATTAAAGATGCTTTTGGAGGAGAACAAACTACTATATAAACACATACTTGGATCACTTTTAAGTATCCTTCACCTAGTTTTCAACACAAGCCTTGAGCTTGGACCTCAATAGAGGTGGTGTTTCTTCTAGCACATGGGACAGCCATGGTGCTAACTTGAAGCATGTTGAGGAGCAGCTATGGAGTTCTTCTTAATGATTCTTCTTGGAGAAGATGAAGGGTGTGCTCACACTCTAGCTAATGGAGAGGAGGTTATCTCTTGTTCATGGCAAGAAGACTTGGTCATTAGCAGCTTGATGGTGAGGATCGGCCATCTACATGGTGTATTTGAAGATTATCTTCTACAGGAAGATATTAGGTTGAAGATTGTCTTCTACAAGAAGATGTCGGGCTACTTCAAAGACATATTTGAAGATTGTCTTCTACAAGAAGATATCAGCTTGAAGATTGTCTTCTACAAGAAGATGTCGGGCTACGTCAAAGACATTGGATGGTGGTTAACATAAGATTCACATCTTATGTTAAGTATTCAGGTACATATTCTCTTTATGCACACAAGTACTACTTGAATTTTATGGAGGCAGTAGTGTTCATATAAGGAGGAGTTCTATTCGGCATAGGTACAAGAGAAAAAGTACATATATGCTTTATGCATATTTTGATGAGGTGTTTGAGAAGGTGTGTTCACATGAGTTTGAGGATTTCCGGCAACAAACTTGTTAGCATTCCTTGCTACTTTTTAAGTATGTGATCTTTTCACACACGTATCTGAATTAGGGTCTTCCATAGCCTAAGTTCAGATGAGGGTTTGTTGATTATCAGTTTCACACTGATCCTTCCTCTTTCAGTCACTCATATTCACTCTTCTATAACCTATAAGGTCACACATCTCATATATATTCAGATTACTGCCCATACATCTGAATATGTTTGTTACATTGTACATTCACTCATTCATCTATTTCACATCACATAGAGTGGTTGAGAGTTTTGCTCCCACATTGTACATTGAACATTGGTATATATGATACTATGAGTAAGCGATGGCTTACGTAACACCTTACACATGTCCTCTATTCTTTCTCTATCTTTATCTCATCATCTGTATGATTAAGTTGTGGTATGTTCATGTTTTGTCAATATTGAAGAATGCTGGAATTAATGTTGTATATACTGGACCTATGGAACCATGGACCTGTGACATGAACCAAGGGCCTACCTCACTTCCAACATTTGGTATCAGAGCACTAAGGTTTTGGTTATAGAACTTTAGATCTTTGGCATCAATGCATTAAGGCTCATTCATATCTCAGGTTCCCAGAATTCCAGATTCACAACATATGATTTGAAAGCATCTTCTAATATTTGACATTTGACATACACACTTAATCTTGATGAGTAGAGATTTGAGAATTAGACACTTCAGTTACATGTGTATTCATCAGTGTGGAGTACGAAGTTGATGATGTGTTAGCAGCCGAATATTTTTGTAAGAGTATGCAAATACTTTACAAAAGTATTGTTTGAAGACCCAGACTTGATGAAGAGAAGGCTACTTCAAATTCAAGGAAGAACAATCGTTTAGAGAAAATGAAGGAATCAGATCAACATCAAATCACAGGTATCACTTTCTACTATCAGATTATCATTTGCAGGTCATGTCTTAGAAGAGCAGTTATGAAGAAATATGAAGAAATTCAAGCAATGCTTTTGTACACTTTTCATTATTTGAAAGTTAAAGGCTACATGAATTCAGGTATCTAGAGGTTTTTTCTACATAATTTTGAGAGATCTCTTTCATGGCAAGAAGGCTCATCTAAGAAGACAAAGGTGAAGATGAGATATGTTTTATTTTTACCCAATTTTCGGTTGTAAGTTGGTTGGATATCAAGGTACAAATGTATCTAGAGAAGGTAACTCTAGAAGGGTAAGCATCATTCACACAAAAGATTGGTGAATTTAGTCATTTTAGACATTTGAAACAGCATTTTGATTCAGAGATATGAGGAGATGATAAAACATGATTCACTTCCATTTGCATACCATGTTTGTTTTATCTCTTACTCTTAGCATTAGAGGAAGAGAAAAGTTCATTCGAAGAAGTCAAGAGTGTTTGCTACTTCAAGATGAAGAGAACAAAAGGTATGGAAGAGAAGTTTGAAAATGTTGACATCATCACGTGGAAGAAAGATGCAGAAAAAGAAAGTCCATCATTTCCAAAAGCAAAGTAAGGCTTCCTTTTCTCATATATTTTCCATATACTTTTCCTATTTTATCCTCTACATCCAAAGGCAAGTCTACGAGAACATCTTGTTTAAAGAAGAAGCAGTTTCTTGTTTTGCATTACACTTGGTCATGATTTAGTAGATTTGACAAAGAATTGCATTGAGAGAAACAAAAGCACTCATATGTGTATGAGTTATGTTGAAGCTTTTTGAGCAAGCAGCTTATATGTTCCCTCAAGGAATTCTTGGAGTGTCAATACAGAGCTACTTCGTATATGACAAGTTGCAGAGAAGTATATTTCTTCTTTATCTAACTCTTGAAACTCTTGAGGTAAAAGCGTTTTTTGTAGCAGATGTTGAAGACTTTGGTTGAGGTTTTATGTTTGGAAAAGGTTACCTCATATTCAGTATTTTCAAAAACTTCAGAAAATTCAGAATCTTGTTGATGTACAAGTCAATGAAGTATCTACTTTTAGTGATTGTCTTGATTTTTGGATACATGCTTGTATTCAAAAAGGTGTTCCATCATATCCTATCACTTGATTGAGAAGTGGAGTTAGCCAAAAGAAAATCAAGAAGGTACTATCACATTTCACTTGGGTAAAATATGAAAGTTATGAAGTATCAACTTGCAGCTTTTGGAGTTCTCAAGGTGAGAAGTTTGTCCACTTATGTTTCAAGTAGGATGTACAGATTCTTGGAAAGGATTTGTTTGAATAAAAGTTTTACAACTTTTTGAGAAGCATGGACACTTAGAGACATTCAGGTAGCAAATCAAATATTCAGTCATGAAGGTTAGATAACAGCAGATTCTAAGATTCTTAACATTGGAGAAGTAAGTCAAAGATTCAGATTCTATCAAGATTTCTGTTGCAGAGAAATAGGAGAAGATACTTGTTTTGTTACAGAAGGTTAGGTTCAGCTAACCTTATTCTACAATTTGGAAAGCTGAGGAATGACATGGAAAGCTATTGGCATGTGCACTATGCTAATCAAAAGGGTTCAGAGATTTTGTTCCAGATACAGGTATTGATCATTGAACATCAGATTTATTGAAAGAAGGAAGACGTTCCACATTTCATAAAGTCTGATATATTTGAAGAATTTTGCATACTAATGTTAAGTCATCCAGGGGGTGATGAAAAATGAAGACTTATTTTCAGCCATATGTAAAAGAATGCAAAGTCATACCTACAGGTATTCCTATTTCACGTATTCCTATATTTCCTTTGTCAAGTTCTCTTTATGTTCCAGCTTTGAAAGAAGAAGGAAAAAGAAGAATGTTTGGAGAAAGATCCTGTTAGGATGTTCCTGTTCAGGAGGAAGTTCAAGAGTTCTATTGAAGAGAAGCTTGATATTTCACAAAGGTATATTTTAGAAGTGCGCACATATATGTTTATACCAAGTTCTGAAGGAAAGAGGTATGAAGAATTTAAAGGATGAAGACATGATGACATCATAGACTTTTTGACTCATATTTCAGTTGATTTCAGTTGATTTCAATTGAGTTGAGTTGATTTGACTTGAGTACAGTCAGAGATGAACCAGCAAATGTTCATAATACACTAAGTTGTGAGTTTTCAATCACATGTTCCAGGATTCAGTTCCTGATTTTGTTTAGTGTATTTACATGACACAGCAGAAGTACGTTGAGAAACCTTTTTGGAAGGTAAATGCAAATATATGGATCCTAGTGTTTGTTTACAGGTCTGTGAAAACAGGAGATAGCAAGTTCGGAGATAGTTCATGCTACATTTATTGTCAAACAATGATTGCTTGATGAGTTCACTATTGGATATCTAGTTTGCATATTTTCTCAAGTATTATGGTTCATATTCAGCAAGTTCAGGTTTTTTGAAGGAAAGTCAAATTCAGTTTTGAAGAAAAGGTTTGAAGTTCTAAAGATCGGGAGGACAAGCTTTAAGCTTATAACACTTTGCAGTTTGTGACAGATTGCAGATCCAGTCCAGGTTGTACCAATATAACATTGCAGGGGGGGTTGTTGGAAAGCAATGTTCTATTGATTTCAAAAATTTTCCATTGATCCATTTATTGTTCCATTGGTTCAATTGACCAAGTTACAACATAACTAAGTGTTGATACTAGTGTCGTCTAGATCGAACCAAGAGGGGCGCGCAGAGGATCTATATGATTTACAACATATGATTTGAAAGCATCTTCTAATATTTGACATTTGACATACACAATTAATCTTGATGAGTAGAGATTTGAGAATTAGACACTTCAGTTACATGTGTATTCATCAGTGTGGAGTACGAAGTTGATGATGTGTTAGCAGCCGAATATTTTCGTAAGAGTATGCAAATACTTTACAAAAGTATTGTTTGAAGACCCAGACTTGATGAAGAGAAGGCTACTTCAAATTCAAGGAAGAACAATCGTATAGGGAAAATGAAGGAATCAGATCAACATCAAATCACACGTATCACTTTCTACTATCAGATTATCATTTGCAGGTCATGTCTTAGAAGAGCAGTTATGAAGAAATTCTAAGAAATTCTAGGAATGCTTTTATGCACTTTTCATTATTTGAAAGTTAAAGGCTACATGCAAACAGGTATCTAGAGGTTTTTTCTAGATAATTTTGAGAGATCTCTTTCATGGCAAGAAGGCTCATCTAAGAAGACAAATGTGAAGATGAGATAAGTTTTATTTTCAGACAATTTTTGGTTGTAAGTTGGTTGGATATCAAGGTACAAATGTATCCAGAGAAGGTAACTCTAGAAGGGTAATTCATCATTCAGACAAAAGATTGGTGAATTTTAGTCATTTTAGACATTTGAAACAGCATTTTGATTCAGAGATATGAGGAGATGATAAAACATGATTCACTTCCATTTGCATACCATGTTTGTTTTATCTCTTACTCTTAGCATTAGAGGAAGAGAAAAGTTCATTCAAAGAAGTCAAGAGTGTTTGCTACTTCAAGATGAAGAGAACAAAAGGTATGGAAGAGAAGTTTGAAAATGTTGACATCATCACGTGGAAGAAAGATGCAGAAAAAGAAAGTCCATCATTTCCAAAAGAAAAGTAAGGCTTCCTTTTCTCATATATTTTCCATATACTTTTCCTATTTTATCCTCTACATCCAAAGACAACTCTGCGAGAACATCTTGTTTAAAGAAGAAGCAGTTACTTGTTTTGCATTACACTTGGTCATGATTTAGTAGATTTGACAAAGAATTGCATTGAGAGAAACAAAAGCACTCATATGTGTATGAGTTATGTTGAAGCTTTTTGAGCAAGCAGCTTATATGTTCCCTCAAGGAATTCTTGGAGTGTCAATACAGAGCTACTTCGTATATGACAAGTTGCAGAGAAGTATATTTCTTCTTTATCTAACTCTTGAAACTCTTGAGGTAAAAGCGTTTTTTTGTAGCAGACGTTGAAGACTTGGGTTGAGGTTTTATGTTTGGAAAAGGTTACCTCATATTCAGTATTTTCAGAGACTTCAGAAAATTCAGAATCTTGTTGATGTACAAGTCAATGAAGAATCTACTTTGAGTGATTATCTTGATTTTTGGATACATGCTTGTATTCAAAAAGGTGTTCCATCATATCCTATCACTTGATTGAGAAGTGGAGTTAGCCAAAAGAAAATCAAGCAGGTACTATCACATTTCACTTGGGTAAAATATGAAAGTTATGAAGTATCAACTTGCAGCTTTTGGAGTTCTCAAGGTGAGAAGTTTGTGCACTTATGTTTCAAGTAGGATGTACAGATTCTTGGAAAGGATTTGTTTGAAGAAAAGGTTTACAACTTTTTGAGAAGCATGGACACTTAGAGACATTCAGGTAGCAAATCAAACATTCAGTCATGAAGGTTTGATAACAGCAGATTCTACACAGGAGAGATCATTGATCTTGAATAGATCTTGTATGATCTTGAGTATTTATGAGTCAGCTGTCTATCCTTCGTTTGTGAAGATTCTTAACATTGGAGAAGTAAGTCAAAGATTCAGATTCTATCAAGATTTCTGTTGCAGAGAAATAGAAGAAGATACTTGTTTTGTTACAGAAGGTTATGAATCCCATAAAGCTTTCAGCAAGGTTTTGTTATGTTAGGTTCAACTAACCTTATTCTACAATTTGGAAAGCTGAAGAATGACATGGAAAGCTATTGGCATGTGCACAATGCTAATAAAAAGGGTTCAGAGATTTTGTTCCAGATACAGGTATTGATCATTGAACAACATATTTATTGAAAGAAGGAAGATGTTCCACATTTCATAAAGTCTGATATATTTGCCGAATTTTGGATACTAATGTTCTAGAGTTCTATTGAAGAGAAGCTTGATATTTCAGAAAGGTATATTTTAGAAGTGCGCACATATATGTTTATACCAAGTTCTGAAGGAAAGAGGTATGAAGAATTTAAAGGATGAAGACATGATGACATCATAGATTTTTTGACTCATATTTCAGTTGATTTCAATTGAGTTGAGTTGATTTGACTTGAGTACAGTCAGCGATGAACCAGCAAATGTTCATAATACACTAAGAAATGAGTTTTCAGTCACATCTTCCAGGATTCAGTTCCTGATTTTGTTTAGTGTATTTACATGACACAGCAGAAGTACGTTTAGAGACCTTTTTGGAAGGTAAATGCAAATATATGGATCCTAGTGTTTGTTTTCAGGTTTGTGAAAATAGGAGATAGCAAGTTCGGATACAGTTCATGCTATATTTATTGTCAAGCAATGATTGCTTGATGAGTTCACTATTGGATATCTAGTTTGCATATTTTCTCAAGTATTATGGTTCATATTCAGCAAGTTCAGGTTTTTTGAAGGAAAGTCAAATTCAGTTTTGAAGAAAAGGTTTGAAGTTCTGAAGATCGAGAGGACAAGCTTTAGGCTTATAACACTTTGCAGTTTGTGACAGATTGCAGATCCAATCCAGGTTGTACCAATATAACATTGCAGGGGGGTTGTTGGAAAGCAATGTTCTATTGATTTCAACAATTTTCCATTGATCCATTTATTGTTCCATTGGTTCAATTGACCAAGTTACAACATAACTAAGTGTTGATACTAGTGTCGTCTAGATCGAACCAAGACGGGCGTGCAGAGGATCTTTGAATGTCCTTTTCGGTCTATATGTGAGAAATCGTGCCAAGAACCTTGGTTAAGGCAATCGTCTCTCAAACTACCCACGCGGGTTCAAAACCTGCCAGACGCAATTGCGTGGAGATCCTTTTAGAGAAGCAAAATAGTAAAAAGCGTTTTGATCAAAGACGGCATCGGACACGTTCGAAAACGGCATTTGGCGGATGTGTTTTTCCCTTCTTCACTAAGTGATAGCGATCGCATAGCTTTTGCTTTATTAAAGATGCTTTTGGAGGAGAACAAACTACTATATAAACACATACTTGGATTACTTCTAAGTATCCTTCACCTAGTTCTCAACACAAGCCTTGAGCTTGGACCTCAATAGAGGTGGTGTTTCTTCTAGCACATGGGACAGCCATGGTTCTAACTTGAAGCATGTTGAGGAGCAGCTATGGTGTTCTTCTTAATGATTCTTCTTGGAGAAGATGAAGGGTGTGCTCACACTCTAGCTAATGGAGAGGAGGTCATCTCTTCTTCATGGCAAGAAGAGTTGGTCATTACCAGCTTGATGGTGAGGATCGGCCATCTACATGATGTATTTGAAGATTATCTTCTACAGGAAGATATTAGGTTGATAATTGTCTTCTACAAGAAGATGTCGGGCTACTTCAAAGACATATTTGAAGATTGTCTTCTACAAGAAAATATCAGCTTGAAGATTGTCTTCTACAAGAAGATGTCGGGCTACTTTAAAGACATTGGATGGTGGTAAACATAAGATTCACATCTTATGTTAAGTATTTAGGTACATATTCTCTTTATGCACACAGGTACTACTTGAATTTTATGGAGGCACTAGCGTTCATATCAGGAGGAGTCCTATTCGGCATAGGTACAAGAGAAACAGTACATATATGCTTTATGCATATTTTGATGAGGTGTCTGAGAAGGTGTGTTCACATGAGTTTGAGGATTTCCGGCAACAAACTTGTTAGCATTCCTTGCTACTTATTAAGTATGTGATCTTTTCACACACGTATCTAAATTAGGGTCTTCCATAGCCTAAGTTCAGATGAGGGTTTGTTGATTATCAGTTTCACACCCATCCTTCCTCTTTCAGTCACTCATATTCACTCTTCTATAACCTATAAGGTCACACATCTCATATATATTCAGATTACTGCCCATACATCTCAATATGTTTGTTACATTGTACATGCACTCATTCATCTATTTCTCATCACATAGAGTGGTTGAGAGTTTTGCTCCCACATTGTACATTGAACATTGGTATATATGATACTATGAGTAAGCAATGGCTTACATAACACCTTACACATGTCGTCTATTCTTTCTCTATCTTTATCTCATCATCTGTATGATTAAGTTGTCGTATGTTCATGTTTTGTCAATATTGAAGAATGTTGGAATTAATGTTGTATATACTGGACCTATGGAACCATGGACCTCTGACATGAGCCAAGGCCCTACCTCACTTCCAACATTTGGTATCAGAGCACTAAGGTTTTGGTTACAAAACTTTAGATCCTGGCATCAATGCATTAAGGCTCATTCATATCTCAGGTTCCTAGAATTCTATATTTACAACATATGATTTGAAAGCATCCTCTAATATTTGACATTTGACATACACACGTAATCTTGATGAGTAGAGATTTGAGAATTAGACACTTCAGTTACATGTGTATTCGTCAGTGTGGAGTATGAAGTTGATGTGTTAGCAGCCAAATATTTTTGTAAGAGTATGCAAATACTTTACAAAAGTATTGTTTGAAGACCCAGACTTGATGAAGAGAAGGCTACTTCAAATTCAAGGAAGAACAATCGTTTAGAGAAAATGAAGGAATCAGATCAACATCAAATCACAGGTATCACTTTCTACTATCACATTATCATTTGCAGGTCATGTCTTAGAAGAGCGGTTATGAAGAAATTTGAAGAAATTCAAGGAATGCTTTTATACACTTTTCATTATTTGAAAGTTAAAGGCTACATTAAAACAGGTATCTAGACGTTTTTTCTAGATAATTTTGAGAGATCTCTTTCATGGCAAGAAGGCTCATCTAAGAAGACAAATGTAAAGATGAGATGAGTTTTATTTTTAGACAATTTTCGATTGTAAGTTGGTTGGATATCAAGGTACAAATGTATCTAGAGAAGGTAACTCTAGAAGGGTAATTCATCATCCAGACAAAAGATTGCTGAATTTAGTCATTTCAGACATTTGAAACAGCATTTTGATTCAGAGATATGAGGAGATGATAAAACATGATTCACTTCCATTTGCATACCATGTTTGTTTTATCTCTTACTCTTAGCATTAGAGGAAGATAAAAGTTCATTCGAAGAAGTCAAGAGTGTGTGCTACTTCAAGATGAAGAGAACAAAAGGTATGGAAGAGAAGTTTGAAAATGTTTACATCATCAGGTGGAAGAAAGATGCAAAAAAAGAAGTCCATCATTTCCAAAAGAAAAGTAAGGCTTCCTTTTCTCATATATTTTCCATATACTTTTCCTGTTTTATCCTCTACATCCAAAGACAAGTCTATGAGAACATCTAGTTTAAAGAAGAAGCAGTTTGTTGTTTTGCATTACACTTGGTCATGATTTAGGAGATTTGACAAAGAATTGCATTGAGAGAAACAAAAGCACTCATATCTGTATGAGTTATGTTGAATCTTTTTGAGCAAGCAGCTTATATGTTCCCTGAAGGAATTCTTGGAGTGTCAATACAGAGCTACTTCGTATATGACAAGTTGTAGTCTTCTTTATCTAACTCTTGAAACTCTTAAGGTAAAAGCATTGTTTGTAGCAGATGTTGAAGACTTGGGTTGAGGTTTTATGTTTGGAAAAGGTTACCTCATATTCAGTATTTTCAGAAACTTCAGAAAATTCAGAATCTTGTTGATGTACAAGTCAATGAAGAATCTACTTTCACTGATTGTCTTGATTTTTGGATACATGCTTGTATTCAAAAAGGTGTTCCATCATATCCTATCACTTGATTGAGAAGTGGAGTTAGCCAAAAGAAAATCAAGCAGGTACTATCACATTTCACTTGGGTAAAATATGAAAGTTATGAAGTATCAACTTGCAGCTTTTGGAGTTCTCAAGGTGAGAAGTTTGTCCACTTATGTTTCAAGTAGGATGTACAGATTCTTGGAAAGGATTTGGTTGAAGATAAGTTTTACAACTTTTTGAGAAGCATGGACACTTAGAGACATTCAGGTAGCAAATCAAACATTCAGTCATGAAGGTTTGATAACAGCAGATTCTACACAGGAGAGATCATTGATCTTGAATAGATCTTGTATGATCTTAGAGTATTTATGAGTCAGTTGTCTATCCTTTGTTTGTGAAGATTCTTAACATTGGAGAAGTAAGTCAAAGATTCAGATTCTATCAAGATTTTTGTTGCAGAGAAATAGAAGAAGATACTTGTTTTGTTACAGAAGGTTATGAATCCCATAAAGCTTTCAGCAAGGTTTTGTTATGTTAGGTTCAGCTAACCTTATTCTACAATTTGGAAAGCTGAGGAATGACATGGAAAGCTATTGGCATGTGCACAATGCTAAAAAAGGGTTCAGAGACTTTGTTCCAGATACAGGTATTGATCATTGAACATAAGATTTATTGAAAGAAGGAAGACGTTCCACATTTCATAAAGTCTGATATATTTGAAGAATTTTAGATACTAATGTTAAGTCATCCAGGGGGTGAGGGAACATGAAGAGTTATTTTCAGTGAGATGTAAAAGAATGCAAAGTCATACCTACAGATATTCCTATTTCAGGTATTCCTATATTTCCTTTGTCAGGTTCTCTTTATGTTCCAGCTTTGAAAGAAGAAGGAAAAAGAAGAATGTTTGGAGAAAGTTCCTGTTAGGATGTTCCTGTTCAGGAGAAAGTTCGAGAGTTCTATTGAAGAGAAGCTTGATATTTCACAAAGGTATATTTCAGAAGTGCGCACATATATGTTTATACCAAGTTCTGAAGGAAAGAGGTATGAAGAATTTAAAGGATGAAGACATGATGACATCATAGATTTTTTGACTCATATTTCAATTAATTTCAATTGAGTTGAGTTGATTTGACTTGAGTACAGTCAGAGATGAACCAACAAATGTTCATAATACACTAAGTTGTGAGTTTCAGTCACATGTTCCAGGATTCAGTTCCTGATTTTGTTTAGTGTATTTACATGACACAGCAGAAGTACATTGAGAAAGCTTTTTGGAAGGTAAATGCAAATATATGGATCCTAGTGTTTGTTTTCAGGTATTTTGAAAACAGGAGATAGCAAGTTCGGAGATAGTTCATGCTATATTTATTATCAAGCAATAATTGCTTGATGAGTTCACTATTGGATATCTAGTTTGCATATTTTCTCAAGTATTATGGTTCATATTCAGCAAGTTCAGGTTTTTTGAAGGAAAGTCAAATTCAGTTTTGAAGAAAAGGTTTGAAGTTCTGAAGATCGGGAGGACAAGCTTTAAGCTTATAACACTTTGCGGTTTGTGACAGATTGTAGATCCAGTCCACGTTGTACCAATATAACATTGCAGGGGGGGTTGTTGGAAAGCAATGTTCTATTGATTTCAAAAATTTTCCATTGATCCATTTATTGTTCCATTGGTTCAATTGACCAAGTTACAACATAACTAAGTGTTGATACTAGTGTCGTCTAGATCGATCCAAGACAGGCATGCAGAGGATTTGTAAAGGTCCTTTTCCGTCTATATGTAAGAAATTGTGCCAAGCGCCTTGGTTAAGGCAATCATCTCTCAAACTACCCAGGCGGGTTCAAAACCTGCCAGACTCAATTGCATGGAGATCGTTTTAGAAAAGCAAAATAGTAAAAAGCATTTTGATCAAAGACGACATCGGACGCGTTCAGAAACGGCGTTTGGCGGATGTGTTTTTCCCTTCTTCACTAAGTGATAGCGATCGCATAGCTTTTTCTTTATTAAAGATGCTTTTGGAGGAGAAAAAACTACTATATAAACACATACTTGGATAACTTCTCAGTATCCTTCACCTAGTTTTCAACACAAGCCTCGAGCTTGGACCTCAATAGAGGTGGTGTTTCTTCTAGCACATGGGACAGCCATGGTGCTAACTTGAAGCATGTTGAGGAGCAGCTATGGAGTTCTTCTTAATGATTCTTCTTGGAGAAGATGAAGGGTGTACTCACACTCTAGCTAATGGAGAGGAGGTTATCTCTTGTTCATGGCAAGAAGACTTGGTCATTAGCAGCTTGATGGGGAGGATCGGCCATCTACATGGTGTATTTGAAGATTATCTTCTACAGGAAGATATTAGGTTGAAGATTGTCTTCTACAAGAAGATAACGGGCTACTTCAAAGACATATTTGAAAATTGTCTTCTACAAGAAGATATCAGCTTGAAGATTGTCTTCTACAAGAACATGTCGGGCTACTTCAAAGTCATTGGATGGTGGTTAACATAAGATTCACATCCTATGTTAAGTATTCAGGTACATATTCTCTTTATGCACACAGGTACTACTTGAATTTTATGGAGGCACTAGCGTTCATATCAGGAGGAGTCCTATTCGGCATAGGTAGAAGAGAAACAGTGCATATATGCTTTATGCATATTTTGATGAGGTGTTTGAGAAGGTGTGTTCACATGAGTTTGAGGATTTCCGGCAACAAACTGTTTAGCATTCCTTGCTACTTTTTAAGTATGTGATCTTTTCACACACGTATCTGAATTAGGGTCTTCCATACCCTAAGTTCAGATGAGGGTTTGTTGATTATGAGTTTCACACTGATCCTTCCTCTTTAGTCACTCATATTCACTCTTCTATAACCTATAAGGTCACACATCTCATATATATTCAGATTATTGCCCATACATCTGAATATGTTTGTTACATTGTACATTCACTCATTCATCTATTTCTCATCACATAGAGTGGTTGAGAGTTTTGCTCCCACATTGTACATTGAACATTGGTATATATGATACTATGAGTAAGCGATGGCTTACCTAACACCTTACACATGTCTTCTATTCTTTCTCTATCTTTATCTCATCATCTGTATGATTAAATTGTGGTATGTTCCTGTTTTGTCAATATTGAAGAATGCTGGAATTAATGTTGTATATACTGGACCTATGGAACCATGGACCTGTGACATGAGCCAAGGGCCTACCTCACTTCCAACATTTGGTATCAGAGCACTAAGGTTTTGGTTACAGAACTTTAGATCTTTGGCATCAATGCATTAAGGCTCATTCATATCTTAGGTTCCCAGAATTCCAGATTTACAACATATGATTTGAAAGCATATTCTAATATTTGACATTTGACATACACACTTAATCTTGATGAGTAGAGATTTGAGAATTAGACAGTTCAGTTACATGTGTATTCATCAGTGTGGAGTATGAAGTTGATGATGTGTTAGCAGCCGAATATTTTTGTAAGAGTATGCAAATACTTTACAAAAGTATTG
This sequence comes from Ceratopteris richardii, assembly GCA_020310875.1. Taxonomy (NCBI): domain Eukaryota; kingdom Viridiplantae; phylum Streptophyta; class Polypodiopsida; order Polypodiales; family Pteridaceae; genus Ceratopteris; species Ceratopteris richardii. Next base: position 13,767,388 of record CM035436.1, read on the forward strand.
TTTGAAGACCCAGAGTTGATGAAGAGAAGGCTACTTCAAATTCAAGGAAGAACAATCATTTAGAGAAAATGAAGGAATCAAATCAACATCAAATCACAGGTATCACTTTGTACTATCAGATTATCATTTGCAGGTCATGTCTTAGAAGAGCGGTTATGAAGAAATTTGAAGAAATTCAAGGAATGCTTTTATACACTTTTCATTATTTGAAAGTTAAAGGCTACATGAAAATAGGTATCTAGAGGTTTTTTCTAGATAATTTTGAGAGATCTCTTTCATGGCAAGAAGGCTCATCTAAGAAGACAAATGTAAAGATGAGATGAGTTTTATTTTTAGCCAATTTTCGGTTGTAAGTTGGTTGGATATCAAGGTACAAATGTATCTAGAGAAGGTAACTCTAGAAGGGTAATTCATCATTCAGACAAAAGATTGGTGAATTTAGTCATTTCAGACATTTGAAACAGCATTTTGATTCAGAGATATGAGGAGATGATAAAACATGATTCACTTCCATTTGCATACCATGTTTGTTTTATCTCTTACTCTTAGCATTAGAGGAAGAGAAAAGTTCATACGAAGAAGTCAGAAGTGTTTGCTACTTCATGATGAAAAGAACAAAAGGTATGGAAGAGAAGTTTGAAAATGTTGACATCATCAGGTGGAAGAAAGATGCAAAAAAAGAAAGTCCATCATTTCCAAAAGAAAAGTAAGGCTTCCTTTTCTCATATATTTTCCATATACATTTCCTATTTTATCCTCTACATCCAAAGACAAGTCTATGAGAACATCTTGTTTAAAGAGGAAGCAGTTTCTTGTTTTGCATTACACTTGGTCATGATTTAGTAGATTTGACAAAGAATTCCATTGAGAGAAACAAAAGCACTCATATGTGTATGAGTTATGTTGAAGCTTTTTGAGCAAGCAGCTTATATGTTCCCTCAAGGAATTCTTGGAGTGTCAATACAGAGCTACTTCGTATATGACAAGTTGTAGAGAAGTATATTTCTTCTTTATCTAACTCTTGAAACTCTTGAGGTAAAAGCGTTTCTTGTAGCAGATGTTGAAGACTTGGGTTGAGGTTTTATGTTTGGAAAAGGTTACCTCATATTCAGTATTTTCAGAAACTTCAGAAAATTTAGAATCTTGTTGATGTACAAATCAATGAAGAATCTACTTTGAGTGATTATCTTGATTTTTGGATACATGCTTGTATTCAAAAAGGTGTTCCATCATATCCTATCACTTGATTGAGAAGTGGAGTTAGCCAAAAGAAAATCAAGCAGGTACTATCACATTTCACTTGGGTAAAATATGAAAGTTATGAAGTATCAACTTGCAGCCTTTGGAGTTCTCAAGGTGAGAAGATTTTTGGATACATGCTTGTATTCAAAAAGGTGTTCCATCATATCCTATCACTTGATTGAGAAGTGGAGTTAGCCAAAAGAAAATCAAGCAGGTACTATCACATTTCACTTGGGTAAAATATGAAAGTTATGAAGTATCAACTTGCAGCCTTTGGAGTTCTCAAGGTGAGAAGTTTGTCCACTTATGTTTCAAGTAGGATGTACAGATTCTTGGAAAGGATTTGTTTGAAGAAAATTTTAACAACTTTTTGAGAATCATGGACACTTAGAGACATTCAGGTAGCAAATCAAACATTCAGTCATGAAGTTTTGATAACAGCAGATTCTACACAGGAGAGATCATTGATCTTGAATAGATCTTGTATGATCTTGAGTATTTATGAGTCAGTTGTCAATCCTTTGTTTGTGAAGATTCTTAACATTGGAGAAGTAAGTCAAAGATTCAGATTCTATCAAGATTTCTGTTGAAGAGAAATAGAAGAAGATACTTGTTTTGTTACAAAAGGTTATGAATCCCATAAAGCTTTCAGCAAGGTTTTGTTATGTTAGGTTTAGCTAACCTTATTCTACAATTTGGAAAGCTGAGGAATGACATGGAAAGCTATTGGCATGTGCACAATGCTAATAAAAAGGGTTTAGAGATTTTGTTCCAGATACAGGTATTGATCATTGAACATCAGATTTATTGAAAGAAGGAAGACGTTCCACATTTCATAAAGTCTGATATATTTGAAGAATTTTGGATACTAATGTTAAGTCATCCAGGGGGTGATGAAACATGAAGACTTATTTTCAACCATATGTAAAAGAATGCAAAGTCATACCTACAGGTATTCCTATTTCAGGTATTCCTATAGTTCCTTTCTCAGGTTCTCTTTATGTTCCAGCTTTGAAAGAAGAAGGAAAAAGAAGAATGTTTGGAGAAAGTTCCTGTTAGGATGTTCCTGTTCAGGAGAAAGTTCCAAAGTTCTATTGAAGAGAAGCTTGATATTTTAGAAAGGTATATTTCAGAAGTGCGCACATATATGTTTATACCAAGTTCTGAAGGAAAGAGGTATGAAGAATTTAAAAGACATGATGACATCATAGATTTTTCGACTCATATTTCAGTTGATTTCAATTGAGTTGAGTTGATTTGACTTGAGTACAGTCAGAGATGAACAAGCTGATTTTTTAGTTGATTTTAGTTGATTTCAATTGAGTTGAGTTGATTTGACTTGAGTACAGTCAGAGTTGATTTGTTCATAATACACTAAGTTGTGAGTTTTCAGTCACATGTTCCAGGATTCAGTTCCTGATTTTGTTTAGTGTATTTACATGACACAACAGAAGTACGTTGAGAAACCTTTTTGGAAGGTAAATTCAAATATATGGATCCTAGTGTTTGTTTTCAGTTTTGTGAAAACAAGAGATAGCAAGTTCAGAGAGAGTTCATGCTATATTTATTGTCAAGCAATGATTGCTTGACGAGTTCACTATTGGATATCTGGTTTGCATATTTTCTCAAGTATTATGGTTCATATTCAGCAAGTTCAGGTTTTTTGAAGGAAAGTCAAATTCAGTTTTGAAGAAAGGTTTGAAGTTTTGAAGATCGGGAGGACAAGCTTTAAGCTTATAACACTTTGCAGTTTGTGACAGATTGCAGATCCAGTCCAGGTTGTACCAATATAACATTGCAGGGGGGGTTGTTGGAAAGCAATGTTCTATTGATTTCAACAATTTTCCATTGATCCATTTATTGTTCCATTGGTTCAATTGACAAAGTTACAACATAACTAAGTGTTGATACTAGTGTCGTCTAGATCGAACCAAGACGGGCGCGCAGACGGTCTGTATAGGGCCTTTTCAGTCTATATGTAAGAAATCGTGCCAAGCGCCTTGGTTAAAGCAACCGTCTCTATAACTACCCACGCGGGTTCAAAACCTGCATAAGGTAATTGCGTGGAGATCGTTTTAGAAAAGCAAAATAGTAGAAAGCGTTTTGATCAAAGACGGCATCGGACGCGTTCGAAAACGGCGTTTGGTGGATGTGTTTTTCCCTTCTTCACTAAGTGATAGCGATCACATAGCTTTTGCTTTATTAAAGATGCTTTTGGAGGAGAACAAACTACTATATAAACCCATACTTGGATCACTTCTAAGTATCCTTCACCTAGTTTTCAACACAAGCCTTGAGCTTGGACCTCAATAGAGGTGGTGTTTCTTATAGCACATGGGACAGCCATGGTGCTAACTTGAAGCATGTTGAGGAGCAGCTATGGAGTTCTTCTTAATGATTCTTCTTGGAGAAGATGAAGGGTGTGCTCACACTCTAGCTAATGGAGAGGAGGTTATCTCTTGTTCATGGCAAGAAGACTTGGTCATTAGCAGCTTGATGGTGAGGATCGGCCATCTACATGGTGTATTTGAAGATTATCTTCTACAGGAAGATATTAGGTTGAAGATTGTCTTCTACAAGAAGATGTCGGACTACTTCAAAGACATATTTGAAGATTGTCTTCTACAAGAAGATATCAGCTTGAAGATTGTCTTCTACAAGAAGATGTCGGGCTACTTCAAAGACATTGGATGGTGGTTAACATAAGATTCACATCTTATGTTAAGTATTCAGGTACATATTCTCTTTATGCACACAGGTACTACTTGAATTTTATGGAGGCAGTAGCGTTCATATCAGGAGGTGTCCTATTCGGCATAGGTACAAGAGAAACAGTACATATATGCTTTATGCATATTTTGATGAGGTGTTTGAGAAGGTGTGTTCACATGAGTTTGAGGATTTCTGGCAACAAATTTGTTAGCATTCCTTGCTACTTTTTAAGTATGTCATCTTTTCACACACGTATCTGACTTAGTGTCTTCCATAGCCTAAGTTCAGATGAGGGTTTGTTGATTATCAGTTTCACACCGATCCTTCCTCTTTCAGTCACTCATATTCACTCTTCTATAACCTATAAGGTCACACATCTCATATATATTCAGATTAGTGCCCATACATCTGAATATGTTTGTTACATTGTACATTCACTCATTCATCTATTTCTCATCACATAGAGTGGTTGAGAGTTTTGCTCACACATTGTACATTGAACATTGGTATATATGATACTATGAGTAAGCGATGGCTTACGTAACACCTTACACATGTCGTCTATTCTTTCTCTATCTTTATCTCATCATCTGTATGATTAAGTTGTGGTATGTTCATGTTTTGTCAATATTGAAGAATGCTGGAATTAATGTTGTATATACTGGACCTATGGAACCATGGACTTGTGACATCAGCCAAGGGCCTCCCTCACTTCCAACAATACATTTGCCGTTGGTCCTCGCTTGGACCTCGGCTCATTTTGGTGCAAAAGATGGAGAAATTCTATTATGTACATCACAATGTCTGTCATCTATCCCCGCTTGGGTCATTGAAAAATGGCAGTGGACCATAGTTTCAGGCCCATGTGGCATGGGTCCGAGGGTCAGTGTGGTAGGCCACCCCAATCTTTTATGATCCTTTGTAAGGCATGATGATTTGCCCGTCAATGTGTTTATGGCCCAACCCACTTGTTTGCCCACTCCCATTTGCTCATTTGCTCATTGGCTAGACCCATGATGTTCATTCCGCAACAATCACCTTGAGGTGAGAGGTAATGCCCTCCATATGCTGGCAAGGTGACCTTGTTCTCCGGGCTAGGGTAGCACTGTAAGTCACACTGGCCACCATAAGTTGCATCCCTTTGGGGTGGGGCCCCCATCCACAAGAATTAAGTTTGGGAGCAACACAAGGCAGTTCCTTTGTGCTCCACCATGGGTAGGCGAACAAGGCAGAGTGCTATGGAAAATGGTGATGCTGCCATGTGCCCAAACTTAACATGCACAACTCGCTTGTTGACCGTAAGACCTATCCCTTTGAAAATATTGCAATATCAAATATTTTAGTCCCCTTGAGCCAAGCAAATTACGAAAGCAAAAGGTCAATCAAATAGTGTTCTCCCATGAGGGTATCACATCAGCCATGGTAATGAGCACCCTGAGGCCAAAATATTTTCTCGGATGGAATATGGTCCCTATCTTTTACTCTTGGTCCGGCCTGCCTAGATTTATCAAAGTAAGTGTCGTGCTACTCATCGAGTCATATGCACTATGGGAAAAATGGTGGCCAATGGGTTCGTGGCTTTGCCCTCCTGTCGTGCCCTATGTGGATGTTGTCGGTGGGTCCATTCGTGGTCACGGAAAAGATTCAAAGTAAAATGGTCGACATCAATGTAAGATGCACCATGCACTAGAAGTTCATGCCTTTGTGCAAAACAAAGCATGGGCTGCCAATATGCCTGTTTTCATATGGCCAATGGGTTGGTGGCCTTGCCCTCTTGTCTGTGCCTTATGGGTGCGAACTGCGGGTCCCTTCATGGCCGGGACATAATTTCAAGGGAACCGGCTGACATGAACATACGCTGCTCTATGTGCCGCATGCCCATGCCTTGGGTGAATTGCCATGTGGGCCACCGATAGGCCCGTTTTCATGTGGCCCATGGATTCATGGACTTGTCCTTCTGTCTGCACGGCCACCCAAAGGTCCCTTTGTGGCCGAGGCAAAGTTTCAAGGGAATCAACCATCATGAATGTAAGTCACACTGTGCACCACACTTTTGTGCCTTGTGCTAAACATCATGTGGGCAACTGATAGGCCCCTTTTCAATCCGATCGGCATGCGTAAATCGCATCCTACACTAAGTCACTTGAATGCCAGGTAAGCCATAGTGCCATAAGTTGCTGAAATATGTGTCATAAGTCACCTTGACTGCTCTAAGCCACACTTGATGTCGACCACAATGATGCATGGTATGTCTATGCCATTTTTGCAATGTAACATTGTGGGCCATCAATAGGCCCCTTTCCTTTAGGTGGGAATCACCTTGGTCGGTGCTTGCAATAAGGGCTTCACTACACCTTGATAATTATGGAATGTAGACTGGACCCAAAGGGTATGCGTGGAGTGCCAAGAAATCCCTCCCATTACAAAATGGGCATGGTCCCATATTGCTATACCTGCCCAGGTCGAGGCAAAATCTTAACTAAGAATCAGCTTGGGGCCTTATTGTTTCACTCTGGCTCCTGCCTAAGCGGAATGGCCCAATCTACCATTTTGATGGCGAAGGGCACATGGATGATCAGTCATGAATTGACTTAGAGGGATTGGCCATCCTTTTGATGATAGGATCTTCTTGAAAGTCCTTGGACAGAATCAACACATTCAACCTAATAAGAGGCAAAGGTGCCATGACCCAAACTACAAGGTCCCACACTTATGCAAGATTTGGCTCATGTGGAGCTTGGCTTTGTCCCAATGCAGTCGGAGTGGGGCAAGCCATCCCTTTTTTAAGTAGCCCCTTTGCTTCGAGCCAAACCGGCAGCATTAGGTTTGCACCTCACTTGCATTAAGTTAAGTTTCCCTTAGATATGCATTTGCAGGACAACCCATGGTACTAAGGACATTGCCTTAAATTCAAGGGTAAGAACACCATGCAAAGTTTCATAGCCATCACAATTTTCACCCTTTTGGCTTCATCACAAATGGGAATCATCCTAGTTTCCCATAGGTGAACTTCGTGAGGGCAAGAATTCTATCGGAGAGGGGAAGAATGGCATGCCCCTTTGCCTGCCTCCCTAGTTTTCTATCCAACCCATCTTGGTGCTTGGGTGGTTTGCACTACTGTGCCAAATTGTGTGCAACTATAAAGGGAGTGGTAACCGTGCATGCCTTTGGACTCCGAACTCGCTAGGAACACCCCCAACATTCGAGAGACAAAGCACCATGGGCGTGAGTGATAAGCCTTCCCTTCCTCACATTTCTTGGGAATGTCAATTGTCCCTTGCATCGTGGCTAGATACCCGACAACAAGAATCCCCCCCCATCCATCCTTGACAGTCGGGCAGGCTGGCACCGGGCCGGCCCATCCCTTATCTTGCCCCCTCCTTCAAAGGGGCTTTGGATGTGTGTGGCAAAGGAGGGCTGATATGCCTCTTGGCAAATGGAAACCATGGACTTGATAGTTACGTCCTGTCGGGCTAGCCCCCCTTCGGCGGTTGTCCCTCATCTTTTGTGTTAAGTCCCATTTGTATTGCAACCGGCCTTCAAGCCACCCAACATCTCATCGTGCTTTGGCTTCTGGGTTACTTAAGGGGATTGGCCCTTTAACTCGTGCTCACCCTTCTCCTTGTGGGCTCAAGACAAAACCCCCTTAAGAGTTGGAGGGGGCGGAGGGGGGGAGGGGGTGGTAGAAAGAGGATAGAGGGAGAGTAGATAGAGGTTAGAGAGAGGTAGAGAGAGGTAGAGAGAGGTAGAGAGAGGCTAGAGAGATTGTATAGAGAGAGTAGAGAGAGTTAGAGAGAGAAGTTTTTTGGAATAAAAAAAAATCTAGGGGGCCCCTTTTTTTTGGAAAATATCTAAAAAATAGACAAAAAATACAAATAGAATCCAAAAAAATGAGAAAAATTTCTCAAAAGAATCTCTAAACTCCTAGAGAACTTTCACACTCAAAAATACAGAGAGCTTCCTTTTTCCTTCTATTTTATCAAGAAAAATAACATTGAAAATAGATTAAAAATTGTAAAAGAAATCTGAAAATTTTCTAAAAACTCTTTAAACATTCCTAAAAATTTCCGACAAGGTGTTCATAAAAAGCGCTATGAAATGGATTCTAAATTTCATAAAAACGCAAAGGAAAAGCATGAAAATTGATGAAAACTAATAGAACTTAAGCCAAAAAAAATGGTACGAGAAGGCTATATACAACCTAGATAGATTTGCAAGTTCCAGGTGATCCATGAAGCTTTACTTTTGGTGATGATAAGTCTTGAGCCTCGATATGATGAGCAATGGAAGCTCTTTGCCATCCACAGTCTCTACTTGTACTACACTTCATTTGATTTGTCTTCCTTTTGGGCACATTAACCATCTAATAGAGCTTATAATATTTCCAGCATACTCCATCTTTTTTTTCTCTGTTTTAGCTACTTTTTGAATTAGGTTTTAACATTTCCCTCTTACTATTCTAGCTTCTTGAGCCAATGGAATCCCGTGTTTCCAAAGACCTACAGGTACTCCTTCCACATCCTTGTAAAGCCCTGCACTTGCTACCATAAAAATTATCATAATAGATGATATCCATACCATTTTTTGTAACTGTGGCCACTGATATAGAATTTGAAGTAGCTTCATTAATGTTGCACTTAAGGGTATTTCTTTTCTTCTTTCTTCTATGGCATGTGACTAGCTCACTCAAATCAGTAACCTGAACGATATCATCTTTTCCTTCATAGACTTCCTCTCTACTTGAGTTGTTTGGAAAAATTCCATAGCAAGAAGATGAGTCTTCTCCATGTAGCCAAGCCAACATGTTCTTGTCTTCATATAAATCCGCCTCTAAGTTGTCCAACATACCTTAAACCATACAAATATCGATTGTCTGCATCATGCTAGTATGTATTTGGCTATCGGGTCCTTCTTCTAAAAATATTAGTTGAAGCTCTTTTCCCTCTTATTTTACCCACACAGTGTCCTTACCCCAATCATGCAACACATTGGCATGTCTTAACCAAGGTCTCTCAATCATCAAGGGGAAACTTCCATCTACTTGTGGCAACTTTAAGACAATAAAATCCAAGTTAAAGATGTTATCTTGTATCTCTATTGGGACTCCAAGGACCACTCCCATAGGTCTTAATTTGCTTTGATCTCCCATTATTATAGTGAAGTTGGCAAGTCTTGAAGGTTGGAGTCCATGCTTTTTCATCGTATGTTCAGGCACCAAGTTTTGCCAGAACCTCCATCCAAAATAGCTCCTTGTAACTAATGTCCTCTGATAGGGAATGTTAGATGTGAGCTCTTATAATCTATGAGGGGGTCTTCCCCTAAAGTATTATCCTTATTCATAGCAGTAGCCTTTGGCATGAAAGTTTTTGTGGAGGCCTCATCAATGGTCTGCAAGACCTCTGACCTAAATTTTGCATCCATATTTATTACATCAAAAATACTAACCTCCTTTTTAATTGATTTGAGTAGTCTTGAAGCCTCAGATTCCTTCAAAGTATGGTCTCTATTTGACTGTTCAAACTCCTCATGAGCCATGTTGAATGCATGCCCAATGACATCATAAATACCTGTGAGCCCTTCTTTTTGTCTTATATCTTCACATGTAGTGGCTCTTGTGATGAGATGGATAGGTATGTGCTTGAAGATGAAGAGGTGTTGCAAACTCCTTGATCTACACTAGCCAAATGAACTCCAGGAGTATGTGGTGGGCCTTTTGAGCTTGCCAATGGATGTATTAGACACCCTATGTACCTTGCAAGATCACTCTCAAAAAGATAGATCAAAACAGATAAGTTGGAGTTAGCTCAGAGGTGAAGAACTTGCTATTTTGGTTCATACACATGTCCAGTGTTTCACATAATTCTCTAAGCACAACAGCAATTAGCTTAATTCCTCTTGGGGAAATCTAGTTAACTTAAAGAGCTAACTTTCAAGAGTAATCACATAAAAAATAATGAACCACACACTGAGAATGATGTTTAACAAGTGATGACATCATCTTGATTTTCACGGGCTGCTTTAGTAATGAGACCAGTGAGCAGAAAAATGAACATAACTCCAGATTTAAGAATCCAATGATTATGAAAATTTGTATGCTTATACTAGAAAGTATGAAGAATCCAAAAAGATTTAAAGCATTGAACTTGGGTAAGCACACACTGAAAAATGGCTCTGACAAGATGAGTAAAAAAGTCGGGTACCTGACAGAGAAGTGAAAATGAACAGACAGTGTTGACTTCAACTGAACATAACTAAAGATTGAAACACCCAAATAAAATGAAACTTCGTGAGCGTATAGTAGCCATATAAAGCTAACTTTATCAAGTTAAATCACTGAAAATGATGTGCCAAGCTCAGAGAAACAATCTCTGCAATCTGACTGAGAAAACTAAGAGATATGGCAGTGAGTAGTACACTTCACAAGAACATGGAAATATGAACTCAAATGATCATGAAAATGAAAGTATATTGATTGTACAATACAATGGACTTACTGATACATATGTGTGACTTGTAATCACACCTTGATATGGCATAAAGCTCAGCTCTTGGAGCTCTTCACATAACCATGACTAAGACTACCATCTATTTATAGTTGATCTTGGGAGGCTAACTCCCCTCAATCACTCTCCAATAAATTAGTGATTGATTTGATTCTCTATCTACCACAAATCACGAATTCGTGGCTTCTCTTTCCCTTTTTGATCAAGTGGACTCAACCACTTAAGATTCTTTCACTTTTACATTAAGTAACGTCTTCAAAAGTTACAAGAGGTAGTTCACAAGTGAACTTTACATTGTCTTCATTTTAAGGCTTCTTCTATGACTTTGTGGGACTCAAGCGAATACTTAGGCTTGTCATAGATTTTCTCCTATAGCTCCCCCTCAAGCCAAGTATGCTTGAGGTCTTCAATCTTCCAAGATTACCTACAAACCAATTTTGGCTTTGCACTTGCATAGCTTTGTACCATCCAATGCTTTGGTTAGAATATCTACACATTGTTGATGAGTGGACACATATGATATTTGAATCTCTTTGCTTAGAACCTTCTCTCGTACATAGTGATAATGAACTTCAATATGCTTAGTCCTTGCATGAAAAATAGGATTAGCAGCTAAATGAATAGAACTCATATTGTCACCATAAATAGTTGGAGTTCCAAACTCCAATCCAAGATCTTTGAATAATGTCTTCATCCACATAGCTTCTTGTGTAGCTATGGCAAGACCTCTGTATTCAACTTCAGTAGAAGAGAGAGCAACTCTGGGTTGCTTCTTGGATGACCATGAAATAAGCTTTGAACCTGCAAAGGTAAGATAACCTGAAGTGCTCCTTCTATCTTCCTTGGAGCCAGCCCAATCTGCATCAGAAAATAGCTTCAAACCTAAATCAGATACATAAGGATAATAAAGTCCTTCATTTATGGTTCCTTTGAGATACTTGAGAATCCTTTTGGCAGCATCCATGTGTGGTTTCCTTGATGTGTGCATAAATTGACTTAGCACACTCACACTGTAACATATATCTACTCTTGTCAATGTGGAATAGTTGAGACTACCCACTATACTTTGATATGATGTGATGTCCTCTATGAGTTCACCTTCATGTGAGCTCAATTTGTGATTGACCTCCATTGGAGTACCTGCAATCTTACAATCTTGCATCTTGAATTTTGCCAACATGTCCTTAATGTACTTTCTTTGAGTGAGAAACAAACCATGATCTTTGTAGACAACTTCCAAGCCTAGGAAGTAGGTAAGTGAACCCAAATCACTTATCTTGAACTCTTCTCTCATCTGATCTTTGATCTTCTTCATACCATCTGCATCATTTCCTGTCAATATAATATCATCTACATATACACATAGGTAGATGATCTCAGAAATACTCTTTCTAATAAAGAGTGAAGGATCTGCCTTGCTTGGTTGAAAGCCTTTGTCTTGCAAGAATGAAACAAGCCTGAAATTCCAAGCTCTTGGTGCTTGCTTGAGACCATACAATGCTTTGTTAAGTTTACACACATAATCAAGATAAACTTGATTCTCAAAACCAGGTGGTTGTGCCATATATACCTCTTCTGTTATCCAACCATTCAAGAATGCATTCTTTACATCTAGTTGAAGTATCTTCCAATTCTTGGAAGAGGCAATACTAAGCAAAACCCTAATAGTAGGCATCTTTGCCACAAGAGAGAAGGTCTCCTCATAATCAATTCCCTGAGTTTGTGCAAAGCCTTTTGCTACAAGCCTTGCCTTATACCTGTTAATGGAACCTTCAGAAGTCTTCTTGAGTTTATAGACAATTCTTGAGCCTATTACCTTCATGAATGAAGTCTTGGGCACCAAATCCCAAGTGTTGTTTTCCTCAAGTGCTTCAATCTCTTCCTTCATTGCATGCTTCCATTCTGTTTTTGCTTTGGCCTCTTCAAATGATGATGGCTCCTCTTGGTTTATGTCCTGTGCTATGTAGATAGAATGTTTAGTTACTAATGAGGTGTTAAACCCATACCTTTCTGGTTTTTTTCTTTCCCCTCATAGATCTTCTTAGGCCATGATGTGATGATTCTACCTCATGTCCAAGTTCCTGCAATTTTGCTTTACCTTTAGACTTCCATGCTTTGATCTTTTCCATTTGAGATTCTTCATCATCCTCTGAGGTGTCTTGTTCTTCAATCTTCGGTTGTTCTCTACCAAGCTTTGGAAAATCTTCTTCAAAATCATATGGTAAATTGACCTTCCTGCATGAATCTTCATACCATGAGTTGTTTTCATCAAAAACTACATCTCTGCTTAGCAAGAATCCTTTGTTGGTAGGGTTGTATAACCTGTAGCCCTTTTGATTGTTGTCATATCCAATAAATACACACCTTTATGCCTTTGGATCCATCTTGCCTCTAACCTGTGAAGGAACATGAGCAAAAGAAATACATCCAAAAATTTAACAATGATCTAAGCTTGGTCTTCTTCCATTCCAAGCCTCATATGGAGTCATCCCATCAAGGGATTTTGAAGGCAACCTGTTAATCAAGTAAGTGGATGTAGATACAACCTCAGCCCATGGATAATTAGGCAAATGCTTTTCATTTAACATGGACCTTGCAGCTTCAACAATTGTCCTATTCCTCCTTTCTGCCACTCCATTTTGCTCAAGAGTGTACCTTGTGGTTACCTCTCTTTTGATTCCTCTTTCTTGAAGAAAAGAATCAAACTCATGGGAGAAGTATTCTCCCCCTCCATTTGACCTTAGCTTTTTTAGTGATTTACCTGTTTGATTCTCCACAAGAGCCAAATATCTTTTGAAACATGAAAAAACTTCATCTTTGTGTTTCATAAAGAATAGGATAGTCCATCTGCTACAATCATCAATAAAGGAGACATAATACCTTGATCCAGATATTGAAGCTTCCTTGCTAGGTCCCCATACATCTGTATGAACCAACTCCAAGAGATCTCCATGTATATAACCTTTCTTCATGAATGGTAACCTATGAGACTTTCCAAATTGACATGCACTACACTTATAAATCATATGTTGTTTTGACAAATTAGGGAGTCCAAGTACACTTTGGTCCCTGCAATTTTCTTTAATGACCTTTCACCAATATGTGCTAACCTTTTGTGCCATACTTCCAATTCTGTGAGTGTCTGACTACCATAATTAAAGAGAGCAATGTTTCTAGTGTCTTGTAATTCAAATGTGAACAATCTACCTGTCTTTTCACCTTTTACAGTTCTTCTGAATCCTTGACTTGGATCTTCAACAAATGCTCCTGCTTTTGTGAACCTGACTTGCAACCCTTTCTCTACTATCTACCCAACACTTATCAAATTCTTTGTAATGGTAGGGACATAGAGTACCTTACTGAGTAGGTTGATGTTTCCATCAAGTGCTTTGACATTGCCTATTTTCTCCACAGGATGTCTTGTGTCATCTCTTGTTTGTACCTCATGCTTATTCCTTGGATCTTCTAAATCTAATAGGAGTGCCACATTTCCTGCCACATGATTTGAACAACCTGAATCTATGTAGAAAACATGCTCATCAGATTTACCTTGTGGCATAGCCATGTTCATGATCAATAATGAATCCTCTTTGTTTGAGTCTTCTGTGTAGTTATTGAAGTCTCTCCTTCCTTTGTAGCCTCTTTGATAATTTGAATGATTGTAGTTGTTGCAGTTGCCATGATAATTGTTGAACCTTCCTCTTGAGTAGCCATAACTTCCTCTATTGGAGTCTTGGGATCTCCCCCTGCCTTGTCTACCTCCTCTTCCTCTACCTCTACCATGTCTTCCTCTACCTGCATAGTTAGCTTGATATGTACCTGCTTCATCATCCACTTTCTTTGCCTTTCCTTTGTTATCTTTGGACTTGCTTTTATCAGTGTATAAAGCTGAAGATTGATTACCTTTAGAGATTTCTCCATTTTTTATAAGCTTTGCCTCTTGAGTAAGTAGTTGTCCAATGAGTGTATTGAAATCAGGTACATGCATGTCCATGTACAAATCCATAGCTGTGGTGAATGCTTCCCACTTGTCATCTGCCTTTAATCCATTGATGACCTACCTTACAATTTGCTCTTCATCTGTTACCTCTCCAATGCTTCCCAACTGATCTGCTATGTCCTTGAGCTTTGTGACAAAATCAGTCACATTTTTTTTGGGATCTTTCTTGAGAGTTGTGAAATCCAGCCATAGTTGATGCTTCCTAGCTTTAGTACTTGAAGAGAAGAAGGCTTCAAGTGCATCCCACACTTCCTGAGATGTCTTACAACTTCTAATGTGAGGTAACAAAAAATCTGAGATAGAGTTGAGGAGATAAGACCTTGCAAGTGCATCCTTGGAGCACCATGTGCTCAATCTTTCTTGCTCTTCTTGTGTTGGTTGACTTTTGTTCCTCAAACTTGGAATAACTTCATCTCCAGCCACATAACCATATAAACTTCTACCTTGGAGATAAGGTTCCATCCTTAATGACCAAGCTGAGTAATTACCTCTATCCAATTTGTCAATTGATGAAGGAAATCCATCTGCCATGTTGTCCAACCTTGCTCTGATACCACTGTGAAGAGATGGATAGGTATGTGCTTGAAGATGAAGAGGTGTTGCAAGATCCTTGATCTACACCAGCCAAATGAACTCCAGGACTATATGGTGGGCCCTTTTAGCTTGCCAATGGATGTATTGACACCCTATGTACCTTGGAAGATCACTTTCAAAAAGATAGATCAAAACAGATAAGTTGGAGTTAGCTCAGAGGTGAAGAACTTGCTATTTTGGTTCATACACCTGTCCAGTGTTTTGCATAATTCTCTAAGCATAGCAGCAGCTAGCTTAGTTCCTCTTGGGGAACTCTAGCTAACTTAAAGAGCTAACTTTCAAGAGTAATCTCGTCAAAAATAATGAGCCACACACTGAGAATGATGTTTAACAAGTGATGATATCATCCCCATTTTCACGGGCTACTATAGTAATGAGACCAGTGAGCAGAAAAATGAACATAAATCCCGATTTAAGAATCCAATAGTTATAAAAATTTGTATGCTTATACTAGACAGTATGCTGAATCCAACAAGATTTAAATCATTGAATTTGGGTAAGCACACACTGAGACACAGCTCTGAAAGATGAGTAAAAAAGTTGGGTACCTGACAAAGAAGTGAAAATGAATAGACAGTGTTGACTTCAACTGAACATAACTGAAGATTGAAACACCCAAATGAAATGCAAATTGGCAAGCATATAGTAGACTTATAGAGCTAACTTTATCAAGTTAAATCACTTAAAATGATGCACCAAGTTCACAGAAACCATCTTTGCAATCTGACTGAGAAAACTGAGAGATATGGCAGTGAGTATTACACTTCACAAGAACATGGAAATATGAACTCAAATGATCATGAAAATGAAAGTATATTGATTGTACAATACAATGGACTTACTGATACATATGTGTGCCTTGTAATCACACCTTGATATGGCATAAAGCGCAGCTCTTAGAGGCCTTCATAACCATGACTAAGACTACCATGTATTTATAGTTGATCTTGGGAGGCTAACTCCCCTCAATCACTCTCCAATCAATTAGTGATTGATTTGATTCTCTATCTACCACAAATCACAAATTCGTGGCTCCTCTTTCCCTTTTTGATCAAGTGGACTCAACCACTTAAGATTCTTTCACTTTTACTTTAAGTAAAGTCTTCAAAAGTTACAAGAGGTAGTTCACAAGTGAACTTTACATTGTGTTCATTTTTAGGCTTCTTCTATGACTTTGTGGGACTCAAGCCAATACTTAGGCTTGTCATAGATTTGCTCCAACAGCTCTTTCCTCGTATGTTCCTTTGTCTTTATTCAGTCTAATAGTACTTGACTCTTGGCCGATGGCCATTTGAGCCTTCCCCTTGCTTCTTCTCTGCATTACAAAAGAGTGAATTTCTAGACTACACTACTCTAGTAGATGGTGATGGAACATTGACTTGTTCTCCAATTTTCTCTTTGTTCACAAAGATCATTTGAATGTGAGGCCTAGATGTAGATGCATGGTTCTTTGGACAACAATTGGAATAATGATCCCTATCCTCTAGGCAGTTCCTGCAAGGAGGGGCATTTTCTGGTAGAGTGCCTCTGCTTTAGTAATATTAGCCCACATTCTCCACATCTGAAACAAATGATTGGGCTCCTTGGCCCATTTCCAAATTTGTATCTTTAAAGCTTCAATTTCCTATCTCAATTAAGTTACTACATTTTCTTATTCTCTCTAGGGCTTGTTCCTCCTTAGACTCTCAAGTTCCTTTCTCAATTGTGTCACTAGATCCTCAAGTTCTATATGGTATGGTAAATTGATGAACCTATTCCATATTGGTATCTAATTTGCTATATCCTTGTTTCTATAGAAATAAATTCGTCAATTGTTGTTGTAGGTAACACCAACTCCTTAATTTTGCATTGTGTTGAAATCCGCAATGGTTTGGGCAACCACTTTGTGACAAAGAAATCATAAGGGGGGTCAAATAATTTAGCCATGAGGGATTTTCCTCTAGTAAGAAATTCTAGAAATGCCTCCCCAATACCCAATCTTCAATAATGTTCTCTGTTATGTTCCCTTGTTGGCACTGCATCTTAAAAGCTTCCTTCATTAAGTCCAATGTATTGAAATGATTATTGGCAAATTGACTATATCATTTGTCTTCTAACCCTTCCAATAATGTTGGGAAAAGAATAAAAAATGCATCTTCCCTTCCCATTAGACCCCTTGTCTTGCATAAGGCCAAAAATCTTCTAATATGTTCATCTGGGTCTTCTTGTGCTAACTAAAATTTGATATTTAACCTAGAGAGTAGAGTTTCTAAGTCTACTTGAGTGGCCTAAGAGCATATCTTGGTGCTCACTTTGATGTTGTCTAAAAATATGTACAGACAACAACTCCCTATTTTTTCCTATAGTGACTTTAGGAGAAAAACAAAATTTCAAATGGGGGGCCATACATACACTTTTGGGTATTGCTTCCTCTTCATATGCCTTCACTTTTTTCTTTATTTCTTCCATATGTGTGTCTAAGGGAGGGTTCACCTGAACCTTCCAAACACCTTAAAATCCCTTCCAAACACCTTAAAATCCTTGAAAACCTTACAAAAAGACAATGTGAAACTTGCATCCAACTTTCTGCAAAACCATAGCCATTGTGAATAAATTTATTATGCACTATATGTGCATCTTGACCACTTTGACTTTTACCAGATTCGCTTTGACCACTTTGACTTTGAGTAGCTCAACAATATCCTTCTCATATACTGAGTTATTTCTTTGTGTAGGATCTAAAGTTTTGCTTTTTAATGCAACTCATTCTCCATCTAATATTAGTACTGCACCAATCACATAATTCCTAGTATTAGTGTCAACCACAAATGGTTGATTCGGATCCACTATATGTAAAATAGGATTCATAGCAAGGGCTAACTTTAATTTTTCCATACTTTCATATTTTCCTTTGTCCCAATACAAGGTATTTACTTTCCCTTTAAAATTTTTAGTCATATTGTAATAAAGTGGCAAGTAGGAGATGGTTGAACCACACCCTTGAATGATAGGAGATGGTTAAACTACAACCTAAGAGGGAGGATTAGGAAGAAATCTTGAACCATGACTTTTGGTGCAAGTGGTTAGCCCTTCACACTCCTAACCAAGAGGTTGTGATTTCAAATCTCCTATAGTTCATTACATTGGTATCAAAGCCTAGGAAGTAGGCTTGGGAAAGCTGGGTTGACCCAATTGCATCTAGAAAAGGTGTTTGGGAACTCTACCATGTGAAAGGTTACTAGGGGGAGGTGACGCTTTGAGAATTCCACCCAACCAATATTGGAGCATACCTATCAATCTATAGAACAGATTGAAGCATATATGATACCCTTGGAAAGCTCTTAGAAAAAAAAAAATCGAATCCACTAAGTTAGCTAGGGAATGTGAAGGCTTGAGAAACCTTCGGTGCCACTTGGTTGAGGGTTCAAGATACCAAAACATGGGCGAGAACTAGGTTCAAGATACTAAGGTAGGGTTCAAGACACCAAGGTTGCAAACAAGGTTCATGAGGCCATGCAAGGTTGAGGAAATCAATTCAAGGGTACGTAGAGAGTCCAAGAGCTCATCACCGAGGTTAGAGGGATACAAGGGTAAATCATTGAGTACAAGGATCAACTATAGGGGGGGAGGGGTAAAGTAATAAAGTCATAAGTAGGAGACTATTGAACCACACCCTTGATAGATATAAATGGTTGAATTACATCCTAAGAGGGAGGCTTAGGAAGTAATCCTCAACCATGGCTTTTGGGGCAAGTGGGTAGCCCATCACACTCCTAACCAAAAGATTGTGAGTTCAAATCTCTTATAGTTCATTACACATATGTACAACTAATTGAGCATGTTTTTTTTATGAACCTATGATAGAAACTAGATAAACCCAAAAACATGCTCTTCCAAGTTTCGTGGATTCGGCCACTAAAGAATGGCCCTTAATTTTCTTGGATCCATATGTATGCCATCCTTTTAAATAATATGTCATAGATAAGAGGCCTCAATCTTTAAAAAATTGCATTTAGATTCCTGACCATAAAATGAATTTTCTCATAGCACTTGAAAGATTTTCCCCGAATGTTCCAATTATTATTCTTGCAAATCTACTACAAACCATCTTGAGATAAAGCCAAAAAATATATATTCATGACTTTCATCAAAGTGGTTGGGGCATTGGTGAGTCCAAAAGGCATCACCATAAACTCAAAGTGCTCATATCAAGTACAAAAGGAAATTTAAGGAGTGTCTTTTGCTTTTATTATTACTTGATCATATCGTTGCCTAAGGTCAATTTTAGTGAGATCCTTAGCTCCATGCAATTGATCAAATAATTATCCATCTGAGGCATAGGGGGCTTGCAATCAGTACACATCCTCATTGAACCATCCCTCTTTGTTACCAACAAAATTAGTATTGCCTAAGGGGAGTTACGAGGATGTATAAATCCCCCATCCAAATAATCTTGCATTTACTTATGTTATAAGGTTCTTTACTAATAATTTTTTAGTTAGTTACTAAGTCAATAGCATGATTCATATCTCCCCTAGCAAGTGGCAAGCCACTAGGCAAGAGAGATAAAAAATTATGAGAATATGTAGACACTTAATCTTTAAATTGATCCACAAAAGATTCAGACATGAAAGAATAATAAGAAAGAGGATTAGTTCTATTAGAAGATTTAGTTACAACATCTAATTAAGATAAATCTTCAAAATGAGTAATAAGATACATTTCTTTGATTTAATCTTCCTCTAACAGATGAGCAAGTTCTAGAGACGAGATCATAGGCTAAGTAGCCACATGTCCTCCTTGTATTTTATATTCACTTGCATTTTGATTAAACTCAAAATATACCTATTCTTGAATGTGTCCCCTAAAGCCCATATCAACTCATGCCCTAATACTTACTCCACTCTATCTGTATTCATAATTTGAAAATTTATACTGTCTTCATAACTCTACAAAATCTCAACACTAGAGAACAACTTATCACATACATTCTTGCCTTATCCATGCATCATGGAGACAAAATATGGATGAGCACTCAAACTTTGGGGAAGTTTTAACTTTTCAACTAATGCATAATTTATAAAGTTATGTGTTGTTAAATTGTCAATCGTAACTCTAAGTGTCCCATGCACTAATCCATGAAATTTTCCTAAATCCAAAATCATGTGGTGTGATGTATCCTCAATTGAATTAGAATGGTTGTATCCATGAATATGTAAATTCTAAACTAAATTTACACTCTATGGTTTTCCCTTTTGCATCACATCAGTAGTAAAGAATTTCTATCTTCGATGTCTGAGAGAGTGAAGAAGCACAAATAGAAGTATACGCAAGAGTGTAGAAGGAGATTGATGCGTGAAGAAACGTGATGGCTACAAAAGCTCTCTATTGACAGATGACAAACAATGATCAATAATATATGATATTGAGTGAATTGAGAGCTATAAGTGAATCCCTAAGTACTATGCACCACCACATATGGGTATATTCTGTATATGTGGTTACATAGGGAAAAAGCCCCTAGCCAGATCTAGAGTAAAAAGTGTCCATGTATAGGGAAATGACACATATTGTAGTAAATAGTCCCTAGAGGGAATGATGTGAAGACACACAAGGAGTGATAAATCATCCACAACAAGGTAATAAACATAAAGCTTTGCAAAAAGCTTCAAACTTTTCCTATGTAAGAGCTGTGGTGAATATGTCTATGACATTATCATGTCTAGACACATTTACCAAATCGCTCTTTGATATACTAATAGTGAACCTCAATGTGCTTTCTGCATGCATGAAACACTAGATTTCTTGCAACTCCCAATGCACTTTGACTGTCAGTGAGAATATGCATATGTGTAGGAATCTCCGTGCATAGATTCATCAATAAAGTGTCTTAGCCATATACACTCCATTCTAGCTATGAATACTACCCGGTACTCAACTTCACAAAAAGATGTGTTGATTGTTATTAATACAAATCGTGGTATCTACTAGACCTACAAAAAATTACCAATCTATACGGTCCATGGTGTTGTTTTCAAGCTTCATTTACTAACGTTTTTGTTTAAGCTAATATTTGTTGTTTTTTGGCTTTTCTTCAACCTCAATTTAACTTGACCAGGTCAAATCCAAAATGAAAATTGTCCAAATCTAGACATTTTCTCAAAATCTTTAGCATTTAGTTCTTGGGAATTGTCAATCTTATGAACAAGTCCTAACTTGTCTTTTCTAGAGTGTTCTAAACTCTATGAAACTCACTAGAGTTATTCTATGTAACGAATAAAACTAAAATGAATAAATCCCATTAGATTTAGCATTTGTTGAAGTTTGAATGGGTTCTTTGAAGATTCTCTAAAGAAGAGAGTTGAGTAGAAATTTGATGTTGAAGATGTTGAAGTTTGGCTCAGCTAACCAGCATAGGACCTACCCTTTCACTACTATAGAAGCTTGTTGAGAAACAATAAAACACTCTAGGTATTTTGGAAGATTGCTGAGAAACAATTGGTCCAAAACAAATTACTTTGCACATGAGCTAGTTCATGAAACTTTCTATCTATGGTTGGAGCATGCATATTCAAATGCTCAATGCTCCTTGCTTGATTACAATTGGCTAAATTCTTCTTAGAGGATGGTTTGTTATAGAGTTAAGTAGCTATTATGCACAAGAATTAGATTTATAAACAAGGCATGCTCTGATTATAAGCTTAACATCAATGTTAGTTCACCCCAACTTTTCATGGAGTAGAAGACACACAACCTGAGGTAGTGCATTTGCTCTAAAACACAAAACGTGAATCCAAATGCTATGAAACGTTTTGCCATACAAGTAGACACTAATGCCTTTCCAATAAGTCCTTATTCATGAAGATGAGACATATGAGCTATGAGAATCAGCTTTTGCAATTCTGCTAACTTGAAGGAGATGACTGAGAGAAATGAGTACCAAGCAAGAAGATGATGAAAACTGATTGTATAATCATCTATTATCAAGTACAAGTAAATGAAGTGGTAATAGATACTTATTTGAAGTTCTCCTTTTCATTTTCTACAACTGTAACATCCATATTTGAATCCAAATCTCACATGGGTTTAGCTTGATGAGATTCCTTCTCTTTTCCTATATCTAGGAGATAGGGAATCAAGTTAAAAATTGATTTTTGTAGTTGATTGAATACCAAACTCATAAATCCTGGCTTTTAGGTCTTAACAAGAATAAAGATGTAGGATCCATAAATACTTATGGATTCTTACAAGAATAGAAAACCATATAACTCATCATGAAACCATGGTTTAATTGATGAATTAACTCTAACTAAGATAGAATCCTTTTCTCAACCATAGTACAATCTTGATGTTCTAGTAGCTCCCCCTCAAGCCAAAGCATGCTTGAGTCTTCCATCTCGAATGTCTTGAATACATGCAATTGATTTCAACCTACAAAGTTTAACTCCATTTGGAGCTTTGGTCATCATATCTGCCACTTGTTCATCTATTGGAACAAGTGAAACATCGATTTTGCTTTGCCAAGAGCTTCTCCCTGATAAAGTGATAGTGAACCTCTATATGTTTGGTTCTTGCATGGTATACACGCTTTGTTGTTAAATGCATTAAACTTATGTTGTCTCCAAATATGTGATTTTGGAACTCACAAGTCCCAAGTTTGCATATAACTCCTTTGACAAGATAACTTCTTGAGTTGCTATGGTCAAACCTCTATATTCAGCTTTAATTGAGGATAGTTGAATAGTAGGATACTTCTTGGATCTCCAAGACACAAGATTATATCTTGCAAATGCTAGAAATCTTGATGTACTTCTTCTATCATCCTTAGATCATGCCCAATCTGAATTTGAATACAATTTGAGATCCAAATCTGATGTATAAGAGTAGAATATACCTTCACTAATAGTTCCTTTGAGATACTTGAGTAATCTCTTAGTTGTATCCATGTGTGGCTTTTGTAGAGAATGCATGAACTTACTTAGCCCTCCTACACTATAAGAAATGTATGCCCTTATATGTGTAGCATTGATTAGACTACCTACAAGACTTTGATATTCCTTTATGCCTTCAATTTTATCACCTTCATACACACTAAGTTTATGATTCATCCCCATAGGTGTTCCTATAGGATTTGCATTATACATCTTGAATTTAAGTAGTAGATCTTGAATATACCTTCTTTAAGTCAAGTACTTTATCTGCAAAGATGACCAGTATACCCAAGAAGAATGTGAGTTCTCTAAGATCAGTGATCTTGAATTCCTCTTGCATATGCTTTTTTATACTTTCTATCTCATTCATATCATCACGTGTCATAATTATGTCATCTACATAAACACATAAATAGATAACTACATTATGATCATTCTTGATAAAGAATGAAGGATTTGCATTGCTTGATTTGAATCCTTGATCTTGTAAATAAGTCACCAATATGTAGCATCAAAACTCTAGGGGTTTGTTTTAAACCTTGCAATGCTTTCTTAAGCTTACATTTATGAGAAGGATAATTAGGGTTTTAAAACCCTAGGCATTGTGACATATATACTTTCTTATTGATCCATCCATTGAGGAAAGCATTCTTCATATCAAGTTGAAGTAGCTTCCAATTTCTTGCACCTGGAGCACTAAGCAAGGTCTTGATGGCAGTCATCTTGGCCAGTGGTGAGAAATTTTCTTCATAGTCTATGCCATGTGTTTGAGCACATTCTTTAGCAACCAACCTAGATTTGTACCTAAACATTGATCCATTTGAATTCCTTTTCAATTTACAGAACCATCTGCAACCTATCACCTTTGTGTTGGTTTGCATTGGAACTAACTCCCATGTATCCACCTTTTTGAGAGCTTCAAATTCTTCCTTCATGGCTTTCTCCCAATTACGCCTATCATTGGCTTCTTCATATGTTGAGGGTTCTTCTAAAACTGAATCTTTGGCCAAGTAGATGGTACGTATGTTACAAAAGTAGCATCATAACGATACCTTTCAGGTTGCTTTCTCTCCCTTGATGATCTTCTAGGAGTGTGTTTAGAGAATCCTCCACATTCTTGCATTTTCTCCTTCCTTATTGATTTCTAGAGTTTGTAATCTCTTTCCTGCTCATTTTGCTCATCTTTTGATTCACTTCTTGAGTCCTAAACTTGTGCATCATTCTTGCTATCTGGTGGATGAAAATCTAAATCAAGATGATAGGTTACTTTTACCTCTTGTTTATCCTCTTCATACCATGACTTATGTTCTTCAAATACAACATCCCTGCTTGTTGTGAATTTCTTTGTTTTAGAAACCATAGCCCATTTGTGTTGACTCATAGACAATGAAGACAGTCTTGGTTGCCCTTTCATCCAATTTCCCTCTTATTTGTGAAGGTACATGTGAAGGAGATTTGTTGATATATTTTGGTATTGATGTGTGCGGACACACTTAGGACCACTAGGGCACTTTTTCCCCTCTTTAAGAGGTTTTTTTTCCCTGGCTTGTGTTTACATGGTACTGTACTTCAGTAACTCAGAGCACCAAATGTCCAAAGGAATGGGCACGGGAATGTAACTCTACAATCATAACATGTGTTTGCATTCGTTATTATAAACTTCAGCACATAGACTTTCAAAACATCACCACTACGTACTATTTAGAAAATTCGTACACACAAATAATCTTTAGAGATAAAGGAATTCGACAATAGAAAGTACTCATCTTATTAATAAGATTGCTTATACATCATTGTGAATGAATAGTGCGATTACACATCAATCATATAGAGCATCATGTGATAGACTTTTTAGAATACACCGCTCCGTAACAATTTCTTTTGAACTTTGCACCTCATTGCAACATAGTGTATTGTAATGAACTTCTCTGTTCTTCTTCATAATCACACCGTTCCACACTTTGGAATTTAAAAAATACACCAAAAATTCATGACTTTGAAAACTATTGAGATCTCTGTGGAAATCCCCTTTCCATTTACAAAGACTTTACAAAGAAAATGTGGTCATCCACACCGGCTGCTAACACTGGCATGCACGGTGAGTCAAACCCACTGATTACAAAATGAGATCTTTATAGATCATCATCGTTATTCTGCATTTTTAAGAACATAATCCTCTCTATATCATATCTAAGCTCTTTAAACATCTCTTCTATATTCTCTTCCACAAGTATGATTTTAGCTTCAAGAAATTCATTTGTCTCAAGTAGCTTCTATTTGGCACTTCTATAACTAACTATTGCTACTTCTAATTCTGGTGTCTTGTTCTACAACTTTTCTAACATATTATCAAAAGCTATAGTTACATTCAATATTCTATCTTTATATTCTTATGCTAATTTCTTCGCTTCATCTAGTTTACATTGATATGTTATCTCCAAAATTGAGGTGATTTTCTTTAACTATGCCACCTTTGTCTCCTTGCTCTCCAGTACTAGATTTGCATTTGCACATTGCTACTTCCACTGATCGATCTGTCATTCCAGCTCTAGAATATCAGCCAATTGTGCAGACATTGTATCATCGGAGTTTTTCTTCAAGCATCGTAAATTCCAAATTTTACACCACCAGTTTCTCTTCCACTTCCGCAATGGCAACACCCTATTTTTTTATTTCACTACTCTACTCCTTTACCTTCATCTTCAGTCTTTGTACTTCTTTTTCTTCCTTTTGTAACTTGGCTGCAAGCTCCTTGTTGGTCTTCTTCAGCTTGTGCTATGCCTTTTGGGTTTGATCGATTTCCACCTAGAGATGAGCTATAATCTTTGCCTTTTCTTCAATGGTCACCTTTAGTGTATTATTTTCTATCAATGTTTCATTCAGCTCCTCGATTAACTCTTCATGAAGGACACTTTCTCTCCCTGCACTCTCCACTTTGGCTTGTTCTGTTTCGATCCTAAGGCAGTTTAGCTATGTAGTCATTTCAGCTTTCTCCGCTTCCCACTTATCCTTTTCCTGAGTGAGGGTAGTATACTTCTTCTACATTTCCTCCAATCTTACTACACTCCACTTGTAATAAAGTAAGTCTATGATCTAAGGGTCCGGTTGGTTTAGACAGATCTGAAATCGGACAACGTTTGCTCACCCATGTGTATGACCAAAGATCTCGAGTCTAGACTTACTAGAAGGTCATTTACTCTTGTAACCAAGTGATCCACTTAGCCTAGTGGTTAAGACTCAAGGGTGTGAAGGAGGAGGTCTTGGGTTCAATCCCCATGGGATACATCGAGAGAGTGTTTTGCCCAAAGAGCTCTAGAGCCTTCTAGAAGCATCCACTTGAGTTAACTCTGGTTAAGTAGGGCACTTGGCGCACATATAGTTACATGGCTGACACATGGATGGTTAGAATCCACCTGCCCAAGAAGGCAGTCTCTTGGAGAGAGCTATATATAGAGGCATTTGGTTGGGAGGGAGGCTCCTTATAGTCCAAGACAGCAAATCCCTAGCATGGCGTTCATTCATGAATCAGTATTTCTTATTGTTGCACAAGTGCTTCCAGATCACCCCAAAGAAGATAAAATCTTCAACTGTAAGCACAACGGATTTGAACCAACGACCCATTGTTCGTGGAGTTTTTCCCTTATCCAAGAGAGCAGATCTCTTGTGTGCTCTTTTCTTGAAGAGATATCTGTAGAACCGATTTTCATGAGCTGTAGAACCTCTTACTTCACATGCAAAAATGCCTATATTCAGACGTTACCTTTGAGGATTCGAACACGGAACCTACATATGGAATATTGTATCTCTTATCCACGAGAGCATCATGATTCGAGATGGTTCAAATATTTGACTGAGAGGAAAAGAAGGAGTTCTTTCTACTCTTGTAATAGATGTTGCATCTATGTTCTCTCAATCTAAAGAGGGGGAACTAGTAAGCTTCTGAAACTTCAAAATGGAGTAGTTCCTTTTGCAACTATTCCGCAAAGGACATGGAAGGCATCTAGGAAGCATAAAGGTGGTCTTTGTATGCTACATGGCTACTTGTAATGGAGACCAAAGGGTGAAGAATGGCTCTTCTCGAGGATCAAGGGAAGGACATAGCTTAACTGGGAGATAAGTATTTTCCAAGTTAATGATTGGTTTCAATATTTGTTTTTGCTCTCTCGTTTCATGTAGGATGCATTTTAATCATTGAAGTATGGTAGTAAACTTCATTTTATTGAAACCTACATAAAAGAGCATACAAATTGACACACTCATTAAGCACAAGCATGCATATACGAAAGAATGTTTTCATGCACAATTTATATTTTCTTCTTGCTTACAAAAGGAATAGGATGCGTTCAGGTCTGTGCACACGTATATTTATAACCTTTTGTAAGGTAGAGGATAGATTGTTTGTGCATGGATGATTGGATGCACTCATGTCAAGCTCAAGAATTTCTTGATTTAGGTTTGATGGATGAAAGGAGAATGCCAACATGTGCATGCACTCACATGTATTTGCATGCAAGAAAAGACATTTTTATATGCATGATTGTTGGTTAAGTAGTTGAATACTTATATTAAGCACTTTTCTGAGGATGAGAAAAGTATGCTTGGTTTTGTTTAAGCTAATTAGAGCTTAACGAAGAAACCCAAGTAATCTTTAGGAATCAAGATATTTTCCTAAAAGATATATTAAAGTAATCTTTAGGAATTAAGCTACTTCCTAAAGATAATCCAAAAGAAAATAGAGCCACATGAAAGTTTCCATGATGAATCTAAGTTTAGGAAAACTTAGAAAATCCTAACGACAAGCCTAGATGTAGTCGTTAGCTTGGATTTAAGAAATCTTAAATCCAAGTAGGATGATAAGAGTTTTCTTAGTTACTTGAGCACTTCTTAATGAACGCCTTTATTTGATATTTTATCCCAAGACGTGATCAAAAATCAAATAAAGCTAAATGGAACTTACACTAGATGAACTTTTAAAGTTCACAAGATAGTTATTCTATTCCATAAGTAGTATCCCTGGTAAGGATGCAAGGTGCCAAGAAAAACTATGAAGCTTTTATAAGTTTTCATTTGATTTCATCCCAAGGAGTGATGGAAATCAAAGGTTGAATCTCAACATCAATTGATCTTTGACATCAATAAGAGGATGTTAGGTTCTATAGTTGCATCTCTAGTAAATGATGCAACTAGCTAAGCCATCATGGAAACATGGAAGAACTCTTTTAAAGAGTTAAACTTTTGGTTTCATTTAAGCTAATTGAAGCTTCAAGAGGAAATCAAAGTAAGCAACCTTTAGGAAATAAGAGAAATTCCTAAGGACTTGAAGAAAGTGTGAACTTTTCATTTAGGAATAGAAAGTTCCAAGAAATGGATCTCCAATCCATGAACTTTCCCTAAACAAGCTATAAAGTTCAAAGTTATGTGTTGATAGTAGCATTACTATTGGATCAATCATCAATAGATGCTTGGACTTTAAACATAATTTTGATTGGTGAAATATGTTTAAAGGACTCTAGTAACATCTAAAGATTGACCAATAATAATGAATCTTGTATCAAACTCAAGAATAGGAGTCAATATCACATAAATGAAAGTTCAACTTAAACTTTCATAGTGGCATGGGAAACCATATCCAAAAGGTGATATTTAGTCTCTAGTTTGATACTCAGGAAATGAATACAATTGAATCAATAAAGTTTGTGGATATTATTTGAAAGAATCCAGCATTGCAAAAGATTCCACGATGAATCATTTGCTCAAGTTATTTGATTCCCTAGAAGGAATCTCAAGTCTTTGAAGAATAATGTTCTCCCAGGTAGTGAGAAGGAAATTCTTTAAACTTTTTAGTTAGTAAGTAGTTCCCTAGCAATCCCAAACTGCAAGAAGTGGTACTTAAAGTCCAAATGGTTGATATCACTTGGATGTGTATCAAAGATTCTTAGCTTTAGAATTTGAAAACCATTAGAACATGTTTGGACTTAAGTTCGGGAAAGATCTCTAAAAATCATAGAGGTAAGCCAAAAAGCTTAGAAAAGCTCAAGAGATCTTAATGATAAAGACAAAGTATTTATTATTATCGCATGATCAACAAGACTTGATCAATCTTGGCCATGGTTGTCCAAGATAATTGAGATTGGAACTATTGTGAAGTTTGCCCAAGTATTGGCAATCGAAATCATAAGCTGTTCCAAGTTTGAGCAGAGTAGATATTCCAAGTATGTAGTACGGTAATTAAGTCTGTGGAAGGTAAAACATAATGTTTGCCTATCCTTAAAGGGATTTTGGTACAAATCCAAAGAGCATGAGTGGATGCTGAAGACTTAAGTAGTAGAGAGATTCCTACATAAAGTCCCCAGGGTAAGTACCTAAAGCATTAGTAAAGAAAGGAATCTAAAGACAAGAATTCAAAAGCTCTTGTTACTACAAAATTGTTCAAGGATAAACCAATTGAACTTGAATTTGAGAAAATTCAAGTACTTGGAATTCTAATTGGTTTTTATTTGAAAACCCTAGCAAAGGAAGGATGGATATTCCATCAAAAGGTTTTCAATTTCCCAAAGAAAAGCACAAGATCATGAAATGATCATGTGACGAAATCAAAACCTATAAAATCTAGTTAGAGATAATGCCTGAAACTTCAAAATTCTTGTCAAGAATTGAAGCAAGAAGGCTCTCTATTAAGAGATGTTTAGACTTTAGGATAAAAGTATAAAATAGGGTGTATGGGACACCAAATTTTATATTCAGATTGATGTAGGAAAGATGGTATGGGACATCCGACCATGGGAGGATAATTATCTTTTAGTCCTAGATTGGATCTTGAAGTTAGGTTTTATCCTCGAAGGAATTAAAACTTCAAAGAAGGAGTTTAATTCAACAAGGATAAAAGTAGTATCTGAAGATACTTCAAGATCAAGGAAACTGAAGATATGAAGTAAGTAACTTCCAAGATCTTCTTATAACACTTCAAGCTTAAGTGTTATCGATCAGAAATATTTGATAAATTTCTTAAAAAAGTTGGACTTTGATTTTGAGTTAATCTTTTCAACCAAGGATTTGATTGACTTAGTCAAGCACCAAGTTCCTAGTGTAACTTAGTAAATTCACTCTTTTGACTCAAAGAAATGCACAACAATCGCATTCCCAGTAAGGAGTCACAAAGACTAAATGTCACCTATCAAGTGAAGCACTATTTGAATACAAAACTCATCAATAGAACTTCAGTGGGTCGACACACTGATGTTAGAGACCACACTAGTATCTTGTGGTTGGATAATGTTTTCGATTTTCTTTGAATCTTTTTTGAGAATCTAGCTTATTTCTCTTAAAGATAAGAAAAATGCTTCAATATCCTATTGAAATAGATCTTTGAGAAGTTAAAGTCCTAAGTCATCTAGACTTTGACTCATAGCAAGTTTACGTATCTTCGAAGTTTGAATTGGTTGAACAGAGTTTTAGTTCTTTCTTTTCCACTTTCGGAATCTTTTGGATTTGACTCAGATATGGTATCTGATTCTTTTCATAAAAGTCAAGGGTTAGCCAGATAGAACCAGGTAACTAAATTAAACATCCTAGATAGATGTTCTGTACAAGAACCTTTTCAAACACCGAAAGCAAATAAGTCCAAGATTGACTTATTCATTTGAGTTTGCTTCAAGTTATAGCATAAATGATTTCCTAGAGTCCAGTATACTCTAGAATAGAGAAGTTAGGAATTGCTCAGCAGATTGACAATTCCCAAGAACATTTAGCTCAAGACTATGAGAAAAGTATCCTAAGTTGGACAATTTTCATTTGAATTTGAATTGGTCAAGTTATAGTATGGTTGACTCAAAGAAAATGGTAAACTTTCTCCTACAGTATACATAGGATTTTTAAACTCATTAGGACAAAGTAGTCCTCTAGTCGAGTGAAAAAAAATCAAATAACTGTTGGATAGGAGCCATGGTACAAAGATCCAAGTAAGATGTTTGGAACAACCAAACTTCAAGTTCTCCAAAACAAATTCAAGTGAATCAAGAGTTCTCAAAGTCTTGCAAGGGATAAGAATCCCACCTTCATTACTAAGTCCATGCACCAATCATGCCAAGAAATGGACTAGTAATTTGAATCCACCCAGTTCACATGTTTGTGCCTAGATCACACATCAAAAAACTATGGATTGGCCAGGGATGTTTTTAGATCCACCCTTATTATTCATTCACTACTTTGAACTTTGATTAGTTTATCAAAGTGGAAAGCGAGACAATGTTTTGAATCATTTGGGTAGTGATGCCACCACAGAGATGAGACATGTTCTTCCATTTCTAGAACATGACCATGTTCTTCTAGTTTTAGAACATGAGGCTCGGGGGTTGCCTACAATAGATATATAGCTCTATTTTTGAGGACGAAAATATTTTCCAAGGGGGGAAGAATCTAATAAAGTACGTCTATGATCTAAGAGTCCGACCGATTCAGACACATCTGAAATCAAACACCGTTTGATTGCCCATGTGTATGACCAAAGATCTCAAGTCTAGACTTACTAGAAGGTCATTTACTCTTGTAACCAAGTGCTCCACTTAGCCTAGTGGTTAAGACTCAAGGGTGTGAAGGAAGAGGTCTTGGGTTCAATCCCCATGGGATACATGGGGAGAGTGTTTTGCCCAAATATCTCTAGAGCCTTCAAGAAGCATCCACTTGAGTTAAATCTGGTTAACTGGGACACTTGGCGCACATGTAGTTGCATGGCTGACACATGGATGGTTAGAATCCACCTACCTAAGAAGGCAGTCCCTTGGAGAGAGCTATATATAGAGGCATTTGTTTGGGAGGAGAGTCAGCTAAGTCTCTCTGAATTTTCGGACAAACTGATTCGTTTGGATGCATCCACCAATAAATAAAATCACTGCATCTTACTTCACGTAGCTTTACTTTACCATCACTTTGTTCATTTGTTGTTTAATCCACAAGAGGAAAATGTATGTAACATCAGGATTTTTTTGGGATGTCTCCATTGTACGGTCCCCTTGCTCTTGCTGTTTTCATGTTGTTCTTCATTTGGTTCTGTCTTTCGTCTTCTTTCTTCTTTAGCGCGACGTTGTTGTTCCTATTCTTCTTCTAGTCTCTTTCATGTTGCCTCTTTCTCTCTTCTCTTCCTCTCAGCTTCTTCCTCTATAGCCTTCCTCTCAGCTTCTTTCCTCTATTTCTCCTCCACCTACTGCCTTCAAGACTGCTTCTCTTCATCTCTATCATCAGTGGTTTGATCTTGCGAGGTTCCTTCCACTATCTTCCTCTCTGTAGCCCTCTTCTTTAAGATCTGAAGGAAAACCTTCACTATCCATATTTTGTATTCTCAAGGTTAGAATGTTGGATTTTTTATAAATAACAAAGTAAGTAGGACTCCAATCTTTGAGTCTAGTGCAACATTAACTGCTCTTCCTATTCTCTGAAACACTCTTCTCACCTCCTTCTTTAACTTCCAAAAAATGATTTCTTCCCAATTGACTTGTGTTTGCATCGATTCTTTCATGAAAGCGTATAAATATTGGGATACTCCATAATGTTTTTCTTGTAGATTTATTACCATTGTCATTAAAAGAAACCCTAACTTGATTGGTTTGTTGTCTAGAAGCTACACAAATCAGTATTCATCGGAGCATGGCTTCCCCAGCAATCCATAGATTTCAATTGCATCCACAGATACCGTGCTGGCTATAATACCTGTGCTCGCAACATGTAAGCGCTTTGCTATCCATGCTGATGATAATTGTACCATGTATT
Source organism: Ceratopteris richardii (assembly GCA_020310875.1). Lineage (NCBI taxonomy): Eukaryota > Viridiplantae > Streptophyta > Polypodiopsida > Polypodiales > Pteridaceae > Ceratopteris > Ceratopteris richardii. The sequence continues at coordinate 13,800,111 of CM035436.1, forward strand.
CCTTTCTTATATGTAGGTTTATCTCTTGGGTATTAACATCGTTGTCATCCATCTATTTGGCTATCTCCTTGATGATGTCTTTAGTCTGTGGATGGGGACGAATGCTCCTCCAATCCAACAATGCACATTGCAGGATTCCTCTACATTCAAACCAATCCTTCTGCTCCTGTGAAAGAGTCTCTCGTATGTTCAACAAATGACAGTCGGAGAAGGTGGCCACCATATGTGCACTCCGTCTATGTCTACTGATTGTTGTAAGATGTTGTCGCTCTGTTCGCTCGGTACACTCTGCTCGAAAATTTGCCAAATAAGTGAGGTATCGACATGATCCTCAACCTTTTACGGCCTGCATTTGTGTATTGAGAGTGCCAGGCCTGCATCATTATTATCCTAAATGGTATCTTAAATCTAGTGACTTTGTGCTCATCATGGCCCTCATAATAAGAAGCGTGATATTAGATTCGCAACAATATCACCACCACCATCGTTCATTGCCTGTAGACTTGCATGTGTAGCAATTATTCCGTCGATTATTATGGATTATTGCACGATCGTGTATTTTCCATATTTTCCAAAATCTATTTTATTTATGTACTTGTGTGTGTATGTATATATATATATATATATATATATATATATGTGTGTGTGTGTGTGTGTATATATATATATATATATATATATATATATATATATATATATATATATATATATAAAAGAAATTACCCTCCAAAAGTCTCATAGGGCTGCAATTTAGACCCATCTATGACCGTTGGTAACACTTCACCTGACAATGTGACCAATCGGAAGGAGCATGGTCCACAAAGTTCGTGAATCTAGAATGGACCGGTCCAGTGTAATTTTAACTTTCCCATTTTCTGCTTCATTTTGGAATGAAAATATAGGAACAAGTCACCATGTCTAAAAATCTTTGTCTATCGATTACGATCATGCCATTTCTTCAGGCACTTCTATACCTCCTCTAGTAATAGAAAATCATGGTATTGATGCTCATCTAACTATCAGAGTTGATCCATCCAATAAGCAAATGAGTCCTCTGGTATGAATCGCTTCTAGACCACAATCTGGAGACCTGAGACCGCAAAGTCAAACGAAAGGATCACCTCTTGTCCGTAAAGCAGTTTGAAGGGAGTACTGCCAACTAAAACTTTATAGGATGTCATTTATGCCCAAAGCATAGTGGGCAGAATCATTTTCCACTAATTTGTAGAGTCCAATAACATCTGGTGTAGCATGTGCAGCAAGAATTTGTTGGTGCTTTCCACCAATCTATTTGCTTGTGCATAATATGGAGAACTGAATTTGTGCTTAATTTGGTATTTAGAGGTTAGTTCCAAAATTAACTAATTCAAGAAGTGAGTTTCCCTGTCTGACACTAATTCCAGAGGGAGATTGTATTCTGAAGCTTCTTAGCTACAGTGCATGATGTAGCTTGTATAGTCACCCAAGCTTTTGCCCATCTGGTACACTAATCTGTGCAAGTTAAAATATACAGCGCTCTTGTTCTCACTGCAGGTGGTTTGATTGGACCAATAAAGTCTAGGCTCCATTTTTGAAAGGGCTCCAATGAAAGAATTGGTTGCAGCCGAAAATAGTGATTTTCACGAGGTTCTCGAGTTCGTTGATATGGGTCACAATTCCGCATTGGGTTTTTAACATCCATGTACATGGTTCGCCACCACAATCTGGCCTGTCGGATTTTTCGGACCATAATCAAGTGATTGAAGTGGCCACCTGCATCACCTGCATGAGCTCTCGAGATAATGGTTTCCACCTCATGTGGAGGGACATAGCATAGCCAAATTCCGATGGATCTTTGTGGTAGAGCTGACCCATGATGATAGTAAATCATTGACTTTGAAGACCAAGTTTTTTTCTAGCCACAAATCATAAATGAGATGGGCCGATTCCATTCTCCAAAGAGCTTAACATCTCTTTGTACCAGCTCGAGGAAGTCTAAGGATCATTTTCGATCTTTGCCACCATAAAGACCTCTGCATTCGAAAGAGCATCATCGATGCCCTCTTGTGGTTGGATCGATGCAAGACAAAAAATCAGCAATGGCGTGGCTAGCGCTTGGGCAATGGATAATGTCACATTCAAATTCTTGTAGCAAGAGCACCCACCTGGCACCGTCCTACCAAATTTTACTGCTTTATCAAGTATAGCAGGGCACTGTGATCCACATGGAAAGTGCACAACCATCCCAGTAAGTAATGCCAAAATTTCTTTACAGAGTAGATTAGTCCTAGACATTCACATTTAGTGGTCGAGTAATTCTGCTTTGCTGATGTTAATAATAAATCGGTCTGAACCAGTTGCAGTCCTCCTTCTACATAAGCACACTCCTAATGGCCTTATTTGAAGTGTCTACAAACACATGAAAAGGCTATTTCGAGTCTGTCACAGTGGCTAACATCTTTCATAGTCACTCGAAGGCAAGTTGTGCTTCATCAGTCCACATAAACTCCGTCGGTCAAACATGCATTAACTTGTTCAATGGTATGGCGATATGTGCTAGTCTTGGTAGATGTCGGCCATGCCACCGTACTTGCCCAAGGAACCATAAAACTTCTTTTGGGTTTCGAGGCGTGAGAGTTTCCAATATGACCTGAATCTTATCAGGTTCCACCACAATACCGTTCTACAAAATAATATGGTACAATAATTTTTCACATTTGACTACAATTGTTTATTTGTTAGGGTTAAGGTAGAGTTGTACCTTTTTGCATGAATCAAAGCATGCGCATAAGTGCTTCAGATGCACAACCATCTTGTCGGAAACTAAGAAGTCATCCAAGAAAATTTGCATAAAGGATGTAAGGTACGTAGCAAAAATTTGTTGCATGTAGTGTTGAAAAGTGCTTGGCACATTGTGCAACCCAAACCACATGAAAACACAGGCAAATACTCCCCAATTTGTAATGAATGCCATCTTAGGAATGTCCTCCTCGACCATTCTCACTTGCTTGTAGCCACTGAAACCGTCTAAGAGAGAATACATTCCATGGCCTGCTACCTCATCTAACATACTATCCATAAATGGAAGTGGAAAAGGATCAGGTATCATCGTCGCATTCAATTTCTTGTAATCCACATAGATTTGCAATTGCTTGTTCTTCTTAGGTATGATGATGATTAGGGAGACCAACTCTAGATTTTCTATAGGAACAATATATCCAACTTTGATTAATCAATGTAACTCATACTTCACCTGCTCCGCAAAGTTTGGGTTCATTTTGTATCGTTGTTGCATTACTAGAGTAGTCTCTGGTTTACGTAAAATACGGTGATGATATAATTTTGGATCGAGACCCTTCATATCAACATATGTCCATGCAAACACATCTGTGTACTGCTGCATGAGAGCAATCAACACCAACTAGAATTCTAAAGCAAGCTCTAAATGAATTCGGGCAATTTTAGGTTCTTCAATAATGTCGAGATTCACAACTTCTAATGAATCTTCCTCTACACAAATTTTCCCCAGCTCCATGGGATCTTTCATTATTGTATCTACAATATCCCCTTCTTCTAATTCCAAGAGTTTTGTGTAGATAGTGGCGGCCATGCCATCACATTCTAGACTGATGACTCAGTTTACATCTAAAATACCAAAGGATCTCTATTGGCTTTGAGAAATTATCGCTCTTTTTCTTCCTCTAGTTCGTTGAGCATGTGAGGGGGTTTTGCCAATATTGGTTTATGTTCTCAAAGACAATATTGTTCATCTTCTAATGGGACCAAAAATTTAGCATGCCCTTTTTGAAAGGTAATGGTCTAATGGTTTATGTTCTCGAAGACAGTATTGTTCATCTTCTAATGGGATCGAAAATTTAGCATGCCCTTTTTGAAAGGTAATGGTCTTCACGTCCCAATTCTATCTGACCTTAACGTTCCTTAAACAAGGTCATCCAATTATAATCCAGATTCTTTCCTTTGAGCTCTAATACCACAAATGTAATATTAAACATCACTTGAGAAATTCTGATAGGGATATCTTTAATCAGCCCCACCGACTGCACTCGTGATTGGTCCGCCATCCAGATGACAAATAGAGCTTGTTCACTATTGTTCCAACCCATCTATTTGCATGTAGTCCTGGAAGCAATGTTTATGCTAGATCCGCCATCAATCAGGACCTTAGGAATAGCTTTATTTTTATACCACACTGTAATGGTGGGAATTGCATAATCTGCTATTGTATCTGAAACATCTTTTACCATACTAACTATCGATGCTTGACTCGAGACCAGCAAATATTTTTTTTGTAATTGCTTTAATAATTTCTCCTTGAAAGCTAGAACGAGCTCCAACAAAGCTCCTACTGATAATTTAATGTGTGAATTTTGTAATAACTGACAAGAGGTATCTTCTTTGGATGTACTGGATTAATATTGTTCTGATTCTATTTTACCATGGACCTCTGATTTTGAAATCCGGTACAAGGGTCTTGGTCACTAGTAAGTGTCTGTTGAATTTCCTGAACTGTCCATTCCGCTATTTGTTCCAAATTTTTGTTTTCTTGTCCAGCTCCACTAGTCTCTTAGGTTGGTATATTATATGATTTTTTCTTACTAACTTTATGCTCTCAATTATTATTCTGATTTACCTTTCGAATAGGCTTTGGATCCACATAATAGGGTGGGTACTCTTGACACCATTGAACTGCCTTCTTCAGTCTTTGTTTCTGCTCTGTTGGCATTAGATGATCAGCCTACTATAAGTTCTAGTAGTCGTGTCGCGACCTCGTAACAACAATTGCTGATGGATCCAAATATTTTAGAGTTACAACATTAGCCATGGGTGCTTTGAGTTTATCTTTGTTTTTTCTCCAATCATATTCCTTGGCTTCATCGCACTCAAACCTCCGGTGTCCATACTGTAGACAAAATCAACACTACACTCGTCAGTTTTTGAAATTACCTAGTCAAGGTGGTTTGAACCATCCTCCTTGTCTGTATTCTTGGAAGTTTGGGTGGGAGAAGTTTTTCTAGTCTAAAAACTACTATTTATTTGCATATTGGGTTTGTTTGGATACTCTTACATCTTGACTCTCCATCCATTGCCCGGATTGACCCGGAGGTTTATAGCGTGCCGAGTTACCTTTCCATATAGGAGGTTCTACATGTGTTGAGGCTACTAGTGTACGTTTTGCATTAAATCTGCATTCTTCTATACTATGATTGTTCTTATTACAAATAGCACAATATATCTGGTTGAGGGTGCAATCAACAATGATGTGGCCCGCATTTCTACACTGTAGATAGTACAAGTGTTGAGCCAAATTTTTTCTTGTCATCCAAAGATTTTTTCTTTTCCTAGCCGGGCTGGTCTTTTGAGAGCCCAGATTGGCCAACTATATCTTGCACTCGACTCTTGTAGCTAAATTGATTATTTGATCCAGTGTCTGTGTTTGTTCCAAGATATACATGATTTTTTCCTTGATATCGGGTTGTAGTCTATCTACAAAGAATTCTTGCAGGATCTCTTTGGAAGAACATTTATCTGTAGGGAATTTCCGCATCATAGATCTAAATTCTGATGCATATTGCTCTACCATCCCTTTCTCCATCATGTACTATAGACTAGCATACAGTTTCGAAATGCTTTCGGAAGTCCAAAAGCATTCTAGCAAAGCTTCTTTTAACTTGTCATAAGATGAGAAATGGTCTGGGGGTACTCAATGAGCCACTTAACTGCATCTCCTGCCAGAGTCGCTTGGAATACCTGAGATTTATGGTCATCATCTTGTAGGCATCAGTGATTGCAGACACATTGGTTCTCAAATGAGCGCACATGCACATCTGGATCTTCATCTGTTCTACCATGAAAGTGTGTGTAATTTAACATTGGTAGTGGATTTTGGCATGCCATCATATCATCAAATTCTTCCAAGACACTAAGTCAAGTGAAAGGGACTAGGGCTAAGGCTAATTCAGATCGGTGTTTGCTACCATCGTGTTGACCTAATTCCATAGGGTATTCTTTTTCGTGTTGATGGAACTGTTGGTTGGCTCCGCTAGATTCCCCTCACCACAAAACCTTGACTAACTTTCCATTATTCCACTCAAAAATCCAATCCTACGAGAGTTTTGGAGATAGCAGTCCATTCTCCACCCAGTACAACAACTCTTCTAGAATAGTAGTTGCCTCAGCAATGGAAATATCTTCATGGTGTATTGTTTCCAACATCTGCTTACTAAATTCATCCAAATAGTCGTAATGGTGATTTCGTTTGAGGTCCTTCCCACTCCGTAACAGCATCAATCTATCCAGTGGTGTGTTTCATTATCGACCCCATCCCATCATGGTTGAAAAATGTTTACATGATACTGTACTTCATTAACTCATAGCACCAACTGTCCAAAGGAATGGGCACGGGAATGGGTTTTGATTAATAAGATTTCTTATACATCATCCTAAATTAACAGTGTGATTACACATCAATCATACAGAGCATCATCTCATAGACTTTCTAAAATAAACCACTCCATATCAACTTCTTCTGAACTTTGCACCTCACCGCAATATAGCATATTGTAATGAAATTCTCCATTCTTCTTCATAATCTTCACAACATTCCACATTGGAATTTACAAAGTACACCGAAATTTACAGACTTCGAAAACTATTGAGATCTCCATAAAAATCCCCTTTCCCATCACAAAGACTTTACAAAGAAAATGTGGTTGTCCACACTAGCTGCTAACACTTTGTATATATGGCTATAACCCTAATGGGTCACTAATCTTTGTATATTCAATTGGTAATGCATTGAGTAGTATGTGTTGTGCTCCAAGCTTCTTCTTCTTCCTTGTGTTGTTCGTTACCTCAAACTCCAACAACTAGTGTACTAAGGAGACATTAGCTAGCTCCAAAGATGTGTATGACACTTTGTTGCCTCTTTTTATAAGTGGATAGTCAAGTGCTAGTCCAAATGAGGTAATTTATCAACCTTTATAGGTTTCACATGATCATGCAGATCATTCCATTTCAGATGCAAATTTACATGATGCACTTGTTGATGAGAGGGTGATATAGAGAAGGAAAAAACAATGCCTAAGTGGCTGGTGCAAACTTTGCGAGATAGCAAATTAGATACATCTTTGTCATATTATACTCATTCATGCTCTCATAGTGCTTCTTTTGCATCAGATTGCTATGCTATGGATGCATGTAGTCTTAGTGATGAGAATGAGCCTATTTCTTTTGAAGAAGCACAAAATTTAGAAAATTGGATGGTTGTTATGCAATCAGAATATGATACTATTATGAAGAATGGTGCCTAGTCTTTATGTTTTGCGTCCTAGCAAAAATCCCATTGACACTAAATGGATATACACGATGAAACATACATATAAGAGAGTTTCCTCAAATCCTTTGATTACACATATTTCTATGGCTAAAACGGAGTTATGGTGCTCGTTTTGGTCATTTGAACTTCGATAGTTTTCTTTACTTAAAAAAGAAGGATATGGTTATTGTTTTGCATATAGTTGAGCCCATTGAAAAGCATGCATGCGAAGATTGTTATGCAAGAAAACGAATTCTTTTTCTTTTCCCAAATATGGTGCCACACATACGTACACGAAAATTTTCAACTTGTTGATAGTGATGTATGTGGTCTGATAAAGACTCCATCTTTTTGCAACCATGTATACTTTGTTACCTTCATTGATAATACAACACACCATACTTGGATGTATCCTATGAAAGCAAAGGATGAGGTAGTGTCTTAGTTTAAGATATTTTTACTTATGGCTGAAGTCTTTTGTGTCAATAAGCTTTTCAATTTTCACATGTATTGAGGTGGTGAATACATGTCACATGAATTTAATACTTTTCTTTGGGAAAGAGGTATTCCTTACCAAGGTACAATGCCATACACACCTCAACAAAATGGTGTTGTAGAGTGCAAGAATAGAACACTTCTTGAAATGGCATGATATATGGTTAAAGGAAGGCAACTTCCAAATAGGTTTTGGATGCAAGTGCTCATGTGTGCAAACTATGTATTGAAACATTTTCTTGCAAAAACATTGAGATTCATTACACCTTATGATCCTTGGAATGGGTGAAAGACAATTTTCAATGATTTATGCATACTTGGTTGTTTGGCATATGCTCTTGTGCCATCACAACAAGGTCACAAACTTGATTACAAGGCAAAGAAATGTATATTTATTGGATATAATAGCAGAAGTCCATATACATCATCCAGACAAGGTTCAAAGATCTAACAATTTTCAGCCAAACATGGTTGAAAATGTCTAGTCAAAGATGGTTTGAAAAAACTGGATAAAAATCTACCTGAAGATTTCCGAATTTTGTAGCAAACTATGGCTAAAACGTTCTAGCCGAAGATGGCTAAAAATTTGGAAACTTTGTAGCCACATATTTCTAAAAATTAGCATGATAGTCAGCCCACTTATGATGTGGATTTGATGATGTACTACACAAGGAACACAAGTCTATCAAATATGCACAATGGATGCAAAAATGGATGCAAAAGACATTGCAAGCTAGCAAATTGAGTGCTCATTGAAGAGCCACTCACTTTTTGAGATGCATGTAATGATTTGAATTGGATGAGGGAAATGCAATTCGAATTGCATTCTATTTACAAAAAGTGTAACTGAGAGTTATGTGAATTGCTAAAGGGTAAGAATCCCATTCATACTAAGTGGTTTTACAAAATTAAAAGAAATTCAAATGGAAGCATTGGTAACTACAAAGCTAGATTAGTTTCAAAAGGTTATGTGTAAAAATATGGCATCTATTATGATGACGCTTTTGCATCTACTTTGCACATGACTACCATTTGTATGATGATTGCATGCGTCACCCATCGTGGTAGGAAAGTGCATCAATTGGATGTAAAAATAGACTTCATGAATGGTAATTTGCAAGAAGAGTTCCAATATTTTCCATCAAAGGTTAAGAACATAAGGTTTTCCACCTGCATAAGCCTTTGTATGGACTTAAGCAAGCTCCACGTGCATGGTATGATAAGATACATAAGCACTTGATTGTTGTTGGTTTTACATGTAGTTCAATTGAAATCATAATCTATGCATGCAAAGATGGGGCTACTCTTATAGTGGTTTTCCATGATTATGGCTGATTTGCAATATACTTTTGATGCCTCATATCTTGGTCTTTTGGACTATTATCTTGGCATACAGTTCATATATGGAGCTAATTGTTGTGCATTAAGCAAAGTATATTGAGAAACTACTTCAATGTTTTGATTTTGAGGATAAGCCTATCTCAACACCAATGGGAATGGGTTGTAGGTTCTCAATTGAGGATGCAAATGATGCATTTCATACTTCTCTTTATGAGAAAGTTGTGGGATGTTTGATATATGCATATAACACAAGGCTAGCCATACAATATGCAATTTCCTATTTGAGTCAATTTATGCATAGCCTTAGCATTAAGCATTGACAAGCGGTAAAATACGTTTTTAGATATCTCAAAGAAATTTTGCATTTTTGTGTTTCTTTTATGATAGAGATACCAACCATGCTTGTATGCTTTCATGAATAGTAATTAGGCTCGTTCTTATGATACACGAGTGGCCACTTGTTGTAATTGGTTTTTCCTTAAATGATCATGCATATATTGTGTAAAGAACTAATTATTAGAACCATCACTTGCTAGAGAGATGACTCTCCTCCCAAGACATTGCATAATGTCCCCTTAATTACAATAACATTTCAATTCGTGAAATCATGAACCACACATTTATTATCAACATAGTCTACATAAAGTCCCACACCAGCAATAGTAGGAACTAAAATCCCTTTTTTCTTGATACTGGGTACATAAAATGCATTCTTGCTTATATATTTTGGGAGTGATATGTGTGAACACACTTAGGACTGCCAAGGCACTTTTTTCTCTCTTGAGGTTTTGTTCCTCTAGCTTGTATATATGCCTATAACCTAATGGGTCACTTATCATTGTACATTCACTTGGTATTACATTCTATATTGTGTTGTGCTCTAAGCCTCTTATTCTTTATTATGTTTTTTGTGTGCTTACATAGACATTGAACTCCAACAATTGGTATCATAGCAGGTTGTCGCTTCATCTAGGGCATCATCAACACCCCTCTAGTCACAATCTCAAAATCACATGAAAATTGATGTGGCCTCAAAATTTTGATCTAAGCTTGTCTCGACCTTGAATGCACTATCACAAAGACTATGCATGCAATTTCTTCCTTTTGTGCCAAACATATATACACGTTTCGGTTTTCCAATACAAGTGCCTCAAAGTCCACTACAATTTTAGCATAGCTTGATTGGGTGTTTCTATTCAAATTTTTTAGATACAGTCATTTTTCTACATCATGGTATTTAGTCACTGGTTGTGGTTGAAAGCAATGATGTATTCCATATGTTGGTTGTTGAGGATAAGTTGGATGGTACTAATTAATCGGTGTGGGCATATATGATGCATCATGTATTGGTAGCAAAAGGGAATATTATGCAGGGTGTTGAAGAATGTCCTATGTACTACACTTAGAAACACAATTATTGAAGGTGATGCAAATGGTGTTGAAGATGTTGACCTTCAATTTTTTGGTTGTGTCTTAGCTCTTGCTCCACCTACTATAGAGCAACTTCATTGGGATAGAAGAGCTATTGAATCACATGCATTGATAGGTTTGTCTATCAAACATGCCATTATCCCTCATATTCGCTCTCCCAAGATAGCAAAGGATACTTGGGATACACTTACAACTTTATACCAAGCAAGAAATGAGGCTCATGTTTTTTACCTCCAAAAGCAATCGGAGGGTGAGCATATGAATGAAGGAGATCAAAGATTTGAAGGAGCAGTTGATTTCTACTCGTGAGGTCTTACCAGATAGTTCACTTGTGCAGGTCCTTCTTAACAGTCTTCCATATTCATATTAGAGTTTTGTTTCTAGTCTTTGATTGATGATGAAGGGCAATCCAAATGCCTTAACATTTGAGGACTTAGTCTCTATTTGTTGTAGGAAGATCGGTCGAGGTAGAACATGTCAATTATGCATGTTGCAAATCAAACTTCTATAGCTAGTTAGAAGGACAAAGATAAATGGATCTTAGCTACTAGTAAGTAGAAATATGTTAATGTTGCATATTCGAAGAAGGAAGACAAAGATGAGAATAAAAGAGAAAAGTAGAACCAATTATGCAAATATGTTAAGGCAAATGATCATGTCATAAAGAGTTGTCCTAAACTGGCTGCAAAAGAATCAAAGAAGAAAGAAGCTAGAATGGTTGTTGTAGAGGCCTCTATGCCCAAAATGGATTCTGCTAACCTTGTTCAGAATGAAGAATGGGCATTTACTATTGTTTGGAGCTATGAACCATCTTCTCATGAGCAATGTATGTCTCTAGTAGACTTAGATTTTTAGTGCCTTGATAGTGGGGAAACCTAACATATTATCACATAATGCAATTTTTTCAGTTCACTTGAGCGTACCCCTAAAGGGAATGCTATCATATGTGCTAACAACTTCTCTTATCCTATAATGGGAGTTGGTATGAACATTCTGACTACTATTGATGGTAGTTCTTTCATATTCTCAGATGCTTTATGTGTGCTAGGGATCAAGAATATGTTCTCCATTTGAGCATTAGCCAAGATTGTCTTAGGAATTATTCAATCTTCCTCTTGAGATTCCATAGCCTCCTCTATTGTATCCTGTTTTGCTTTGATTCCTTTGGTTCCTCAAACCATTTTCTGTAATGTGATTGGTTAGACCACATATAACACAGGGTGATGATCTTTTATGATATAGTCATATGTGGTGGTACATACTACTTAGGGATTGATTTATAACTCTCACTTGGCTCATTCTCATATATTATTGATCATTTTTCATTATCTATCAATAGAGAGCTCCTCCAACCATCGAAATTCTCTTATACTTTATGGAACAATGGAATGTCATATGGATTTTAATGTCTTGAGGTTTTTAATGTGACTTGTGTTTTGATTTAGCAGGTGACGACTCATGAGGGTGTGAATGCGCGTGGACTTATTCAAATATTTTTGAAGATATTTAGAAGAATATTTAGAAGATATTATTTTAGTTATTTTTGTAAAAATAATAGATCACTTTAGAAAGCGACACTTTTGTAAAAATAGTAGATCTCTTGATAAGTGACAATTTTGTAAAGCAGATTTTCATTAACGCACATTTTTGAAAGCACCACACTCATGTATCTTCTATTTAGGATGTAATGAAAAACACCTATAAATGCATATGCTCTGATAGACTCATCCATCAGAGTATGTGGGAGGAGATTGTACCCAAATCTGGTGCCTAGTCCCTTGTCTCTCTTTATTCTGTTTATACTTTTATGAGATTCATTTTTGTACTATCCTCTATGTATGTGCATCTACAGGATCCAGTCAACAGTGGTATCAAAGCCAAGTCACATCTGTGGAGGTGGTTTCTCCGCATCCAATTGTGATTCGTGGCATCCATTCCGTTCGTGATTCGGCATCTGTATCGATTGTCCGGTTCAAGCCATGGAGCCTACCCATAATACTGAGGATTTTGGTACATCACCCCTACTCAGGGTACCAATTGAGCAACAATTGGAGATTTTGCAACACAAACTCCAACATGCCCAAAACGAGATTAAGGAATGCAATGTTGCACTCCAACAAATGCAAAGTGATGAAAACAACCTAGTTAGGATGGTGAAGGCCATTATCACTACTCAAGAATAAGACACGCAATCCAAGATTGGTGCAAAAAATTTCCAATTTTCACGTTTCGATGGGTGAAAGGATGGCCAATTTGTTCTTTCATGGGCCTCCCAATTTGATGATTTTTATTTTGACAAATCGTATTCTAAAATTGCAAAAGTAAAGTTTGTTACTAATTATTTGGTGGGTAAGGCCCAATTATGGTGGAATGTTTTGCAGCATAGCATCGAACACCCCACTACATTGTTGGTGCAGGGCAATCAACAATTGAAGTTTTGGATGAAGAATTGAAGTCAAGGACTGAAGAAAAGACCAAGTCATGAAGCATCAAGGAAGTGCATATCCAGGAGATAAAGATGGGTATACATATGCATATTATTTTAGATTCAGTTCATCACATACTTTTGTATGGTCATGAGCTTGTAAATATTTGCCTATATATACAAAGAAAATGTCGGGGCAAATAGGAGAGAATGTGTTAGAATACGTTTTGAGGAGAATTAGATGTCATTAGACCTTTTAGAAGTGAATAGAATCTCTAATTTTACTCAGATGTAAAAATTTCTCAGAAATGAAAAATGTTGCGCCCGATATTTCTGTGCATTCTCTTTCAGTGCTTGATCATTTCAAGAATCCTTTTGTAGATGTCTAAGTCCATATTTAATGATTCTATGGTTAAAGTTTGAGAGCCTAATTGTAAACATGCCGTGAGAATTATGAGTAGGAACATTCATATGTGAAGAAGTGTTCACTGTTTCCTAAAACAGGCGCAAAATTCGATGCTAATGTTTCGGTGAATTCTCCTTCCTCAGTGTAAAGTTTTGAGCAAGCAAGCACTAAATCTTTAAGTTGGAAGGTAAGCTACTTGTGTCTAAAATCATTTGCATAAATGGGTTCTAGATTGAGAGAACCAAGTGTTAGAAGTTATAGGTGTCTGAATCGATTTCTCAGAAGAACAGTTTTAGACATAGGTGACTTCTTAAGTTCATTTCTCAAGATTTACTGAATCTTTTGAAGTGTATTAACTTGAAGGAGGTGCACAAATTATAGCTGACACCTTGTGAAAATTTTTATCAAAAACTTTACACATTTGATAAGTCAATGAGAGAGTTATGTGCAGCAGACTTTCTGTAGAATCATCTTCTTCATAGTTTGTCCAAAATCTTTATAATTGATCACTAATCCTCCAAATTGGGAAAGGTTTTGAGTTACTCTTGATATAGAGGTGCTCTAATTTCAAGAGTAGCTTGTTCTTTTGGAGATTAACACTCTCCATCAGTGGTATCAGAGCAGGAAGCATCAGAATTGAAGAAAGGAGGATCTCGACTGCTGCAGTCATAAAGAATTCACCATCTGAAGGTTCAAAAGGTGAAAGCTTGAGGGCAAAGCTTGAGAAGGAGGTAATACAACATCAAGGAAGAAAAAAGGAACATTATTCGAAGTAAAGGTACATCTATTACTCATAAAGTTTGAAGAATTCAATATACAGGTGAAGAAAGGATGGGAGATTCTCTTCAGATAGAGAAGTTGGATAGAGAGAACTATCCAGCATGGTCAATGAGGATGGAAGCTCATCTTATGAGCAAAGACTTGATAGATTATATTACAATTGAAGAAGAAAAGCCTCAGTTCAGAAATCCTAGTGTTCCAACTAGGCAGGAATTATCAGAATTGAGGAATTGGATGAAGAAAGATGCTCAAGCTAGGAGCATTATCTATATGGAAGTCAATGACTACTTGCTACCTCACATCAGAGGTCTTGAAAGTGCAAGTGATATATGGAATGCTTTGGAGGAGCATTTTCAAAACACCACAAAGTCAAGGAAGGCATCCTTGTGGGCAGAATTTACCACTTTCAAGAAGAAGGCCTCTCAATCTATCTCAGACTATGTAACAAGGATGAAGGACATTGCAGATGCATTAGGAGCAGTTGATGAAGACATTGAGGAGGATAAATTGGTAAGGCAAATCCTCACAGGTTTGATGGGTGATGACAAATGAAAGCCATTCATTTTGTCTATTGAATTATCACTTGATCATTTTACTCCTGACTTAAATCAGTTGTTAGGACATATGTTAACCTTTGAGCAGGATGTCAAAGGTGAAGGTGACAAGAGTACACGTCATGCAATGTATTCAAAGGATAAGAAGAAGAATATCAAAGGAAAGCAACAAGCAAATGCGGATGAAGGTACAACTAGCCAAGCTAACTTCCTAAGAGGAAGAAGAGGTGGCAAAGGTAGAGGAAGAGGCAGGAGTAATAAAGATGGATTCAAGGCTTGCTGGATTTGTGGTAAGACAAATCACTTAGCTAATGATTGTTGGCATAATACTCAGAGTAATGGTGG
Source organism: Ceratopteris richardii (assembly GCA_020310875.1). Taxonomy (NCBI): domain Eukaryota; kingdom Viridiplantae; phylum Streptophyta; class Polypodiopsida; order Polypodiales; family Pteridaceae; genus Ceratopteris; species Ceratopteris richardii. Next base: position 13,815,203 of record CM035436.1, read on the forward strand.
ATATAATCAGAACTTTAATTCAAGAGGAAGAGGTGGCAGAAATCAAAGAGGTAATTTCAGAGGTAGAGGTAGTAGAGATTACTTTGGAAGAAATGCAGGTAGAGGATTCCAAAGTCAACAATACAACAATACCTACAACAATTATGCTTCAGATTAGAAGGAGGATTCAACATTGATAATGAATGCAACTTGTGAAAGGCAAAGTGAAGACCAAAGAGTCTTCTACATTGACTCAGGGTGTAGCAATCACCTGAGTGGTAACATAGCATTGATGACTGATTTGGAAAATAAGATAACTAATCATGTAGTTCAAACAAGTGACAATACAAAGCACAATGTGAAGTCAATTGGATCAGTGAAGGCCAAGGATGGTAGTACTCTCCTGAGTAAGGTTTTGTATGTTCCTACAATTCCTAAGAATCTGATAAGTGTAGGGCAAATTGTTGAAAAAGGTTATGAAGTTAGGTTCACTAATGAAGGAGTGTTTGTGGAAGACCCTAGCAATGGGTATAAACAAATTGTTTCAGGGAAGAAACAAGGAAGATTGTTCACATTCAAGCTCCAAGGTAATGTTGGTCATGCCTTGTTCACTTATGGAGGACATAAGATCTCTGAGTTAGATCTTTGGCATAAGAGGCTTGGACATTTCAATGAAAGAGGTATCAAAGATATGGTTAATAATGGTTCAGTGCTTGGAATGTCTAATATTGCAGGTCAACATATGACATACAGATGTGAGGCATGTCAATTAGGTAAGGCTCATAAGCAATCTTATTCCAAGCATGGTTTTATGTATTCAGAGAAGCTTGAATTGGTACACATAGATGTGTGGGGACCATCAAAGGATTTTAGTATCAATGGCTCAAGATACTACGTGATTTATGTTGATGATGCTACCAGATGGATCACTATCTATGTGATCAAAGATAAGTCAGAGGTATTCAATACATTCAAACATTATCATGTGTATGCAGAGAGAACTACAGGTCATAAGTTGAAGAGACTAAAGTCAGATGGAGGGGGAGAGTATTTCTCTAATGAGTTCAGTGATTATTTGTGGAATGCAGGTATAAAGAGAGAGGTTACTTGCAGGTACTCTCCTTAACAAAATGGGGTAGCAGAGAGAAGAAATAGAACTCTTGTTGAGTTTGCAAGGTCAATGCTGAAGGAGAAAAATTACCCTAATTATTTGTGGGCTGAGGCTGTAAATACAGCTACTTATTTGGTCAATAGGTTACCATGTAAAGCTTTGCAGGGTATGACACCGTATGAGGCATGGTGGGGTAAGAGACCTACTCTAGATCATTGCAAAGTATTTGGATGTTTGGCATATGCATATGTGCCATCACAATTGAGGCATAAATTGGAGCCTAAAGCAAAAAAATATGTGTTTATTGGATATGATGATAAGAAGATGGGATATAGGTTGTGGAGTCCATCCACAAAACAATTCCTTGTATCTAAAGATGTTACATTTGATGAGCAAGGTACTTGGTATGCAGATACAATCAAAATTTACGTAGGTGATGTAGAAATTGTGGATCAAAAGAAAGGTAAATCAAAGGTTTAGATATTTGATGAAGAGAAGAACAATGAAGTACAGGTTGAAGTTGAAGAAGTGCCAAGGTTTGATCCTGAGTGTGATGAACCAGAAACTTCAAGAAGTGGAGAACTCAAAAGGTCAACAAGGCACAAATGGCAACCTACAAGGTATATCTATGACACTTCTTTTTTGGCTACCAAAGATTATGCTTATATGATAAAGGCAGATGAAGACCCTTCTACATATGAAGAGGCAAAAGGTAAGGAAAATTGGGAGAAAGCTATGCAGGAGGAGTATGATGCATTGATGAAGAATCAGACATGGGAGTTGGTTCCTAAACCAAATAGTCAGAAGATCATTGGGTGCAAATGGGTCTACAAAACAAAGAGGTATGCAGATGGAAGTGTGTCTAGATATAAAGCTAGACTTGTTGTGAAGGGTTTTGCTCAGACATATGGTATAGATTATGATGAGACCTATAGTCCTGTGGCAAAGATGACAACCATCAGGACACTCATAGCTATTCCTGCATGTAAAGGTTGGAAATTATGTCAATTAGATGTGAAGAATGCTTTTCTAAATGGTTATATTTCATATGATGTTTTCATGGAGCAACCACAAGGATTCAGAGATGGAAGGTATCCAAATCATGTGTGCAAGCTCAAGACAGCTTTGTATGGTTTGAAGTAGGCCCCAAGGGCATGGAATTATAGACTTGTGAAGTTCTTGAAAGAACTTGGTTTCCAAGTATCTAAGGTAGATAGTAGCTTGCTTGTCAAAGCAAGTGAAGATGGGTTTATCTACATGTGCATATATGTTGATGATATAATTCTTACAGGTACAGATGAGAAAGGCATTCAAAGCCTAAAGAAGCAAATGGAGAAATAATTCAAGATCAGTGATATGGGAGACTTGTCATATTTCTTGGGCATGGAGATCTCATATACTCAACATGGAGTGTATGTAACTCAAGAAAGGTATTTGAAGAACTTGTTGATCAAGTTTAAAATGAATGATTGCAGGGTAGCACCTACTCCAATGGAAGTAAATCACAAATTGAGCAGATATGGAGGAGAAGAGTTCAAGGACATGAAGCTATATCAAAGTTTGGTTGGTAGTCTGATCTATGCTACACTAACTAGACCTGACTTATCATATGCAGTGGGAGTATTGTCTCAATTCATGCATTGTCCTAGGAAAGAACATTGGATTACAGGTCAAAGAGTGTTGAGGTACATTAAAGGTACACTCAAAGAGGGTTTGTATTATGGTTTTACATCAGATACAAACATCAAGATATATAGTTATGCAGATTGGGCAGGTAATCCTGATGATAGGAGATCAACCTATGGATACTTATGTTATGTGGGAGATAAGTTAATTTCTTGGTGTTCAAAGAAGCAACACACAGTTGTTTTATCATCCACAGAGGCTGAGTATAAAGGTATGGTGGAAGCTGCAAAGGAAGTGATATGGCTTAAGAATCTCATGAAGAGTTTTGATATCATTCAGAGTATACCCACTATTCAGGGAGATAACATGAGTTCTTTGTATTTAGCTGCTAACCCTGTGTTTCATGCCAGGACTAAACACATTGAGATTCAGTATCATTTTCTAAGAGAGAAGGTGATGGATAAAGAGATTTAAGTCATACATACTTCAACAAAAGATCAGATAGCTGATATGCTAACCAAAAGCTTGGATGGACCAAAGCTACAGAGATTCAAAGACATGGCAGGCATAAAGAAGATAGAGAAAACCTCAATTGATGATTGAGGGGGAGCTGTTGGTGCAGGGCAATCAACAATTGAAGTTTTGGATGAAGAATTGAAGTCAAGGACTGAAGAAAAGACCAAGTCATGAAGCATGAAGGAAGTGCATATCTAGGAGATAAAGATGTGTATACATATGTACATTATTTTAGAGTCAGTTCATCACATACTTTTGTATGGTCATGAGCTTGTAAATATTTGCCTATATATACAGAGAAAATGTTGGGGCAAATAGGAGAGAATGTGTTAGAATAAGTTTTGAGGAGAATTAGATGTCATTAGACCTTTTAGAAGTGAATAGAATCTCTATCATTACTCAGATGTAAAAATTTCTCAGAAATGAAAAATGTTGCGCCTGATCTTTCTGTGCATTCTCTTTCTGTGCTTGATCATTTCAAGAATCCTTTTATAGATGTCTAAGTCCATAGTTAATGAGTCTATGGTTAAAGTTTGAGAGCCTAATTGTAAACAGGCCGTGAGAATTATGAGTAAGAACATTCATATGTGAAGACTTAAGTGTTCACTGTTTCCTAAAACAGACGCAAAATTTGATTCTAATGTTTTGGTGAGTTCTCCTTCCTCAGTGTAAAGTTTTGAGAAAGCAAGCAGTCAATCTTTAAGTTGGAAGGTAAGCTACCTGTGGCTAAAAGCATTTGCATAAACGGGTTCTAGATTGAGAGAATTAGGGATGGATCTCTACATCAACAAGAAATAGTTAATCAAGTTAAGGATCTACTCCACAAAGGCAAGATTGCCTTTAGAACTCAAATTGGTAATTTTGAATTCATGGTAATGCCTTTTGGACTCACCATTGCACCTCTTACATTAGGTCGTATGATGAATAGCACTTTCCTTGATTACCAAGCTTTTGTTCTTGTTTTCTTTGATGATATACTTGTCTATAGTGAGAATGATAATGACCATGAAAATCATCTAGCAATTATCTTTAGTTTGTTAACTTTATGCCGATCCTAAAAAGAGTTACTTCTTCCAAAAACAATTAGAGTATTTAGGCCATATTGTTTCTAGTCAAACGGTTCATGTTAGATCCAAAGAAAATTAAAGTAATTGAAGAATGGCCTATACCTCAATCTATGAATGAGATCAACTCTTTTCTAGGTTTAGCTAGTTTTTATAGAAAGTTTGTAAAAGGTTTTTCTTATTTAGCACTCCCACTCACATTATCAATTACCAGATTTTGCACAACCTTTCCATGTAGTTACAAATGCTAATGGTTTAGATATAGGTGCTGTATTAATGAAAAATGACCATCCTATTGCATTTGAAAGTAGGAAACTTCAAGCTTCTGAAAAGAATTATACTAGAGATGCATGAACCACCATATATGGGTGATCGGGTCATACGAAGTACTATTTCTATGTGTAAAGAATTTTTCTTTTGGCCAAATATGGAAAAGGATATTGCATAGTATAATTCCCATTGCATGGTTTGTCAACATGTGAAATGACATCATGGTAAAGCATTTGGATTATTAATGCCATTTCACATACCTAATGGACCATTGGAATAAGTTTCTATGGATTTTATTAGTGGTCTTCCTACAACTTCATCTCATAATGATATGATTTGGACAATTGTTGATAGGTTTAGTAAACAAGTGTATTTCATTCCTTGTAAAAAGACTCTTTCTACACCTCAAGCTGCTAAGTTATTTATTAAATCTATTTTTTTGCATCATGGTTTTCCAAAAGTTATTCTTTTAAATCAAGATGTTCATTTTTGTAATCACATTTAGGTTGCATTATTTCAAAATATAGGTTCTAAAATAGACTTTAGCTCTGCATTTCATCCTGAAAGTAATGGGCAAAGTGAAGTTACAAGTAGTACTATTTTAGATTTATTATGTTGTTATTCTTTAGATAATCCAAGTAATTGGGATGAGAAAATTCCTTTACTACAGTTTGCAGATAATAACACAACACATACACATAATAACACAACACATACCACTGCTAGGTGTGCACCATATTATGAAATTGTTTATGGTAAAAAGCTTCCCAGTCCCATGTCTATAACTCAAATTGATATCTCTATGGCTGATTCTTTTGCACAAGATCATATTTCTACACTTCATGAGGTTCATGAGCACATTAAAAATAGTCAAGAATGTTACATGCATAATGTTAATAAGAAATGAGTAGCTAAATAGTTTAATGAAAATGATTTGTATGGTTATGAATAATTAAAAGATGTTTGAAAAATATTTCACAACATACTAAGGTTAAACTTGCACCAGGTTATTATGGACCTTTCTGTTAGTATATGATCAATGTCTACCCCTCATGCTTGTATGCACATTTTTGTAAGGCCCCCATTATGAGGAGAAGCCAAGTGTGCATTACCCTCTTGATGGGAATCCCAACTTGCATGTTGGATGAAGGTCACATTGGACCATGTAAGGTATTGTAAGGAAAGGGAGTTACTAGGATCCCCAATTGTGGGGTTCGGGGCAGCGGTGAGCAGCCCCAGCTGGGGGGTTCAAGGGGGCAAGCGGGCCCCCTGGCTGGGGGGTCCCTAGGGGGCCAGTGCCCCTGACGTGACAATAAAGGGAATATTCTATGGAATATTCCCTATCGGAGTCAAAACTCATTTATATTTGTTAGGCTACTTCAATCGGTCGGCAATTACGCGGGTGGTGGGCGCCCATGCTCTACCACCCATGTATAGCCATCCACGAAATGCCACCCATGATCCTATATATACATGACTTGTACACTACCTGAGACATCAAATTGAGCCAGCATACCTCTACCTTGTATCTCCCTATCTAGAGTTGTCTAGATCACCATTTAAGCTCTACCTTGAGAGTGCACGAGTGGACACCGACATCATCTTTGTACTTGCTATTAGTAGAAAATTGTTGAGATTCTCCTATATCTGTTATCTTTTTGCTACTACTCATGTGTTATATTGCATAACTATTGTCTTACACTTTCCATATTATTCAAAAAAAATAATGAGAATGCTTTTAGATTAGAAATACCTTCTCATTGGAATATACATAATTCTTTTCATATTAGTTTATTGAAATCCTTTAAAGGAACTTTACCACTCACTCCTATTTTAGATGATCCTCCTTTACTTGAAAAGGATGCTAAAATTTTAATTCTAGAGAAAATACTTGATTATGATGTTACTACTACATGCACTAGTAAGCAATATCATAGATATTTAGTTAAATATAAAAATCACCCAATGGATTCATAAAACATCACTAACTCCACACTATTATCATTTGATTTCTGCATATCATTCACAGTCACATTAAATTCCAGTTTTTCAATTCCATGCATGTGTTTGACATGGAAAAAAAAAAACTACTGCTTACATTCAGTGCTTATCCCCTCATACTCCTAACTTTTCCTTTGTAATTCCTCTTGAAGACTCATAACATGTACCTTTAGTACTTGATGTTCTTCAGTACTTATTGTATTCGCACGCTGCTTCTGTTGTGTCAGTTGTTCTTCCTGCTTCACTAAGAACTTAGAGACTTCCTCCAACTTCATCTGCATCATATTCACTTCTGAACCTATAACAGTCTCTAATTGTTGACTCTGCTCACCTATAGATTTATCCACAATTTTTTGCAACTCAAGCTCTAAACTCCTTTTCTTTGATAGCTTGAATGTCCTTCCAACTACCCTTGGTTGCTCCTCACTATCCGAAATATGGACTAATGACTCCTGAAAAATTGATCCCTTAGAAGACTCGGCTTTTAACTTTTGAGCAATTGAAGCTATTTCTTCTGTCTTGTAGCTAGCTTTAAATAAATCATTGTATACATCTTCATGCTACTCTGTCTCCTTGCCAAACACCTATTCTTGCTTTTTACCCACTGATGCATCCAATTGACTTATAATCTCTTTTGGCCATACCACTTCCTGCTTGTCAACTTGTTTAACAAACTCAAAGAAAGCAACCAAGTACGCTGCCATCCTGTTATTTACGAGTGTTTTTCATCTATCCCCTTCAAAAATCTCACTATACATTCCCTCGTATACCCAATGTGCCCAATTGACTCTCCCTCCTACTTCGGCACATGCTAAAGGGGCAAAATTCTCCTTCAACATAGTCATACTTAACGATGAAACATAGACGTTCTAAATACCACTTTAACTGCTTGCATCATGCATATGTAGCATTCTTTATCATGTAATACTGCCGACCACCCTCACGTGGTCCGAAATCCTTCTTTAACATCTCCTCTGAACACTTCGGAATTACAACTTCCTTATGCAAAGGTAATTTAAACACTTCGGCGACAAGCTCTGGAGAAACTTTTACCTACATAGAAAGTTGGCCTTTTGTCTTCTTGATTATCTCCAATTGGCTCTTTGCATAGTAGTTACATCACCATGTTGACCAAGGAAGCGAGGCAAACTCAAAGAGAGAAACACGCTGCAACCATATTACATTCAGAGGCGAACTGACATCGATCTCCATTTTGAAATCCGTGACGGGGTCCATCAGTTATTGCACAAACTTGGTGGCTAAAGTTGGTGTCGAAACTTCCTCCTCTTCCTCTTGCAGTAGACTATCGCTTTTCTCAAAAGTGGACTCATCTTTCCGAGCTGCAACCTCCCTGTGTTTCCCTCGGTCTCTCATTTTTGTTGTAGTGCTAGTCGGAGCAATAGAGGTTACACTGACTATCTTCTTTTGCAGCATGAAATAGCATTCGACAGATACAAAATGCAAGTGCCAAGCTTAAAATTGTCTCTCAAGTACCTGTACGACACCACCTTACTCGCACGTAAGAGTGACTGTTGATAATGCATGTCTATAAGTGAGATTTAGATCTAATAATTTCACATCTTTCCCCAAAACAATGAAATCATTTAAAAAGTGTTTACTCGTGTGTTTTTCCTTGAACACTTTAGTGCGTGAAACTATTCCGAAAAAATAGCATACTAACAAACGTTTTCCGAACTCATGCTTTCCGATCCAGCAAACTCCGAGAGAGGAAACTCCGACGAGCAAATTCCGATTCCATCTGCTATGAACCAATTCAAAGCCATGAACAACGGACTGAGCAAAATCCAACTTGATGATATCAGACCGATAAAACTCCGACAAAGCAAAATTCTTCTATTCTTTCCCAACAAAATCTGACGAAGCCAAATGTTGTGGAAACCATTTCTACTAATATACCCCAACTTCTAAAGTTATCATAAGAGCACCAACATAATCTTACAAAGGTCCTTAGTTAAACCTTGAAAGAACCATTCTTCAGAAAACATACCATTACAGATCCGAATGTAGAAAAATAAATTTGCCTGCAACGATGATCTAAAAGGGTGCCCAATTGCACATCTGGATTCATTAATACCTGAATGAAATTTGATGATAACCAATCTATATGAGGTGGCTTCCCCTAAAACTTTTTTAGATGAAATCCATTGATTGGTTTTTCCATTCTTGTGCCAAACACATCAGCTAGTAAAAAACTTCTTTGACCGAAGTCCTGCACAATCTAATACGAACCTTTATATCTCAATGTAAGTTTTCTTGGATGAGGCCCTAATTTGGAGTTGTACACCATCACCCAATCTCCTTCTTGAAATAACTTGAAAATTTCACATTCATATTGGCCCACGCTTGTCTCCTTCTCTGAATAACTTCTATAATGTATGCACTAACTAAACGATCCTCCTCCATTTGAAGAAGATACTTACTTCTATGCTTGTCTGAAACTTTAGGAGACATCTTTTCAGCAATTACTCTCAGAATTGGGACCACAAACTCCATGGGAACTACAGCTTCCAATCCATAAACCTATCTCAATGGTGTCATACCTGTTGTCACTTTGAAAGCTATTCAAAATGACCATAATGCTGAATCAAATAATAAATCCAATTTTTTATGATTATCATGCACTAACTTTTTAAGAATACGCATCAAAGTTTTGTTGGTACTTTCTGCTTGACCATTTGCCTACCGGTGATATGTTGTACACTTTTTATGCATAATCAAATGAGTTCTTGTTAATTCTAAAATTACCTCATTGAGAAAGTGCGCACCTCTATCACTCACCAACTCTACTAGACAACCAACCTGGTCATAATGTTGTGGTAGAGGAACTTTGCCACACTCGCCGCCTTGTTGTCCGTGAATGCTACTACGTCTACCCACTTTGTGCAATAATCTGTAGCTACTAAAATCTATATATTACCACATTGAGTAATAGGCTTAATAGGCCCAACAAAATCCATGGCCCACCTTTGAAATGGATCCAAAGGTAAAATAGGATGATCATACATCCAATCTGAATTATTTGGTTGGCCAGTTTTTTGACAAATCACACATCTTTTAGCAAACTCATGAGAATCCTTTAATACAGTAGGCCACCACAAACCTGCTTGTAAAACCTTTTTCCTTGTAATATCTCCTGACAAATGTCCTCCTGCTCGGCTTGAATGTGCTTCTTGTAACACAGCTAGTTGCTCAAACTTTGGTACACATCTCTTAATGCTCCGATCCACTCCCTTTTTATACAATGCACTATGTTGGCATCATACAGGAAGAAGCAAGTATGGGCATACATGCAGATCTAGCACTGAGGCAACCCATCACTTTGTTTCAATCCTTACATCATTTTAAAAGTGATTCTCATCACTGAAAACTATTGTAAATATTGTTTCACCTTTTTGTAGCTCCATTTTGTGCAAACTGAGGAGTCCTTGAGCTTGAGAAGCTTTAGTAGTATTAGCCTACCAAGTTTCATAATTTTCAGAGCTCGTTTGAGCCTCTAAAATAGCTTAGGAACCTAATTTTTAACTAGGCTGGACACTAGGACTGAAGAGGACCAAAGCTAGTAAAAAACTATAAATAGAGCTAGAGAGCTCATTTTTTAGGCTAGCTTCTTGTAGATTTGAACTTGTAAGAGAACTTGTTTGCAATAGAAGTGATTCCATTGTCTTACTCTCTTTGTTATTGCCGTGTGTGCGTGTGTGTGTGTGTGTGTATGTGTGTGCATGTTGGTGTGCTTCTCACTCACACACTTGTGCCTTCACTTGCTCGAGGTCTTCATACCATCCTCATGTCTTCCCATATTGACATTAAAGGAGGTGCTACTCATCACTGAGCTACACCAAATTTTGGCGCCATTGCCGAGGATATAGCTTTGAGGACGAGCGTGTGATGGTAAGACGTAGAGAGGACGCGTTGGAATGGTAAGTAGTAGGTAATTTTCTTGTTTTTTCTCCATCCCCATCTCCATCTCCACCTCCTTCTCCATCTCCTTCTCTACATATATTCCCTCTTCCATTTCCTTCTCCTCATTTGCTTTGTGCGAGTTTGAGAGAGAGCAAGTGTGTATTGTTGTTTTTGTGTGTTTTTGCATGATTCTTGTAGGTTGCATCATCCTCACCATCTCCAACAAGCTTAGTAGGTATGAAATTTCTTTGCGCATGCCCCGAGGCGTCAAGCTCGAGCTATCGCGACACACCGATGTCGTCGAGATTTTCTCTCCTCTCTCACTTGTGAAGGCCTACAAAAAACATATTTGGTGAAGGTAGCCAGAATTCCACGAGAAGTCCAGGATGCATCAAGGATGTCAAAGAAAGCTCACATACAAAGTTTCAAAGAAATCAAGAAAGTCCATGGTAGCGGTCAAAGCTGGTCAAAGTTAGGAAATTAGGGCAAAAATTTCATTGTCACCAAATTAGATGAAAATTCATATACTTGTAAAGATTGTCAAAGGCAGTCTATAGCCCAAATTTCAGCAGAAAATGGATTTTGTAGCACATTCATATGCTATGTTCATTTTATAAAAATAAAATTTTTCTAGTTTGACCCTACAAATTCTTGTATAGAAATTTATGTTAGCCATACGGTTTGGCATGTATAAAGAACATATGTGGCTACATATTTGTACAAAGTTTCAAGCCTATCAGAGCTTCCTAGAGACCTTAATGCCACCTTGCAAGCTTCCAAATGTAGACAAACTTGTACAAGGAAGATTCAGATGGAAGTTTTTTCTGCATATTCTTGAAGGAGTTCTTTGGAAACATAGTCCTACAAAGTTTCATCTTCATCAAAACCTATTTGGAGGTTCAAGGAGCACAAAGTCCAGTTTTCAGGATCACCGCAAATTTCTAGTTTAAGCAAATTGAAGGGTTGAAGGGCCACCACATGGCGAAAGCTGATTGAGCCATGTTGTACCATCAAGATGAGCTCATATTCAAGGGTGGAGATGCACTTATGCTCAAAGCAAGGAGGATCCACGAGTTTTTCCATAAAAGAAGACAATTTTTGACAATCAAAGATCAATAATGCAACTTTTCTCCAAAAATAGTGGCTTATCTTATCCAAACTGATGTCAACACTGATCCGACGGTCCAGATCATCCCCAAATCCAATGGTGGAGAATGAAGGCGCCTAAATTTTACTCCTTAACACTAGATTTGATAGAAAGAACATTTCCAAGCCATTGATTTAATTAATCAAGTGGTTGTAATCGAAAATAGTGATCCTAGAGTTGAGAGTTGATTTCTCTAGATCCAAGGGCCCAAATTCATTCAAAAAACTATATAAACCCCCCTCCAAACTCCTAGAGCATCATTGTTAGGCATCCATAGGGCTCATGCTAGCTTACGGTTTCCTTGAGACGATCACCCTCGGTTGAGCAAGTGAGGATCCAAGGTGAGCTAGTATGAGTATAGTACCTAGTTTCAAATTTAAGTTAGAACTCCAATCTAGGATAGGCTCTTGAAACCAGCATCTCTATCTTGACTCACCCTCGGTGGAGCGTGTGAGTGAGTTAGAGCTGATTTTATTGAGTCTTAGACTTCTTTAGTTAGATGTTACGAGCCTAGTCATACATAGGGTCAATGAAGTGGAACTCACTTTCTTACGTGTGACATTCGGTTGAACTGTCATGGTTTGAAGGTCGGAACCGCCTTTGATCAGTAGACTGCTTAGCATGACATACCATGACGATCTTATACATGTATCTTAATTCAAATCCTTTTAATTCATGTCACTTGTCACTTGTCACTTGTCTCTTGTCTTTCAGTCTCTTAAGTATGTTTACATGTCTTCTATTTTCTTCTATGTGTGAGAAGGCTCCGCAGCATTGCGTTGAACCAGTGAGGATGTTTCATTGAGCTTGTGAGTAAACTCTATCATCATAATACACTTGCATGCATAGAATCCATACATACCCATACATATTGATTAGTTTTTGAAAGTGTATAAGAAGCTCCAATATTGGACCATTCTTCCTTTCGAAACTGATTTATGTGTAAGGATTCCATCTATTCTCGTCATGCATACATATCATCCAAAGAAGACTATGCATATGGATTAGAATTAGGAAGTGTTTAAGAAGCTCCTTCAATGGACCATTCTTCCTTCCAAATTTGATTCGTGCATATGGTTCTCTTTCATTCTTATCAATCATGTTCATAAATCTAGCTTGCACTCCTACAATCCCATTCCCATAATCATTTCAACATCTCTCTCTTTTCCATACTCAACATTAATTTCACTTTCATGTCCTTAAAGCTTCCAACATTCATTAGCTTCATACACCCTGTGTGTGCCATGACCGGACTCGATCCACCTGGATTGCGATCACCTCCACATTTGAACCCGACGTGAAACGCTTCGTGGCATTTGCTTCTGATCTTGTTGGGAGGTTGTGATCCATATCCTTTGTTTCATATTTTTCATCCTCATCATTTCATCATCATCAGTCTTGAGTGTTGCACTGGATTTCTCACAGTATCGTGCACATCTTCGTTGTGAAGTAAACGCATTTGTGAGAGATCTAGAGCATCGTGCATCACTTGCTTATTCACATAAGATGGAGGAAGGATTCAAATCCCTTATTGTTGAGAAACAAGGCCAACGAATAGTCTCTTCTATGTTGAGAGAGAAGGGAAAATTCAATGGCATCAACATCACAAGCTACTTAGATTTGTTTGAAGAGCAAGCTATGATTTTTGGTCTTCCCGAAGATCTTTTGATATCATTCTTTGAACGAATTGTTGATAGCTCTATCATAAACCGTGTCACTCAATATGATAGTCTTCCTTGGAGTGATTTTAGAAAGGAGATGCTCAAAGAATTCTATCTTGAAGATTATAGCCAACATAATCGGGATGGATTCTTATGATGGGTCAATTCACCAAAGCCTAGTAGCTCTATTACTCACTTACAAAATGAGTATATTAGACGCTATGAACAACTTCCTGATGAGGATAAGATAACTTTGGAACCTGATCTTGTGATCAATTTTCTTAAGCTTCTTCATCCTGAAACTCGTAGGGAAGTTGAACGGCGATTAGAAGAACCAGATAAGCGTTATGGTCTTACTGACAATTGGCAAAAAGTGTGTAAAGTAGTAGAGGCTGTAGCCCATAGACATCAAAGACAATCCATGCTTTATGAGCAAACTAGTCTTCCTCAAGCTAGCCTTCCACAAACTAAGGAGCAAGTTAGAGAACAATCCCATGCTATGCTTTTTGACTCTACTCCTATTCCTCAAATGATGGAGCCTACTCAAGGTTTTAAAGTAGAGCCAAATAAAAGTGTAGTTGAACAATCTCAAGTGGAAATTCTCACTAAGCAAATGGAAAGTCTTATTGCTACACAATCCAATTTGGCCAAGACTATAGATGCTTTACAATCTTATTACACCAAAACTTTCCAAAATCAAATGAGCCCAATGTCTTTTCAAGAGCATAATCAACATGTTATAGCTACCAATCAAAATCCACAAGTAGCTCCTACTCAAGCATATCAAGTTCCTCCAATGCATAATCCTTCAATGCAAAATCCTCATCCTCATGTGCAAAATCCTCAAATGTATCAAAACATGTATCCTCAAGCTTCACAAATAGCTTTTCAAAATCCTCAAAATCAAAATTTTCAAAATCATCAACCGTATAATATGGAAGCTCCTCTTGAACCTCAAGTACCACATGTTGCTCCCCAAGCTCCTCAAATACATCAATTGCCTTATCAAAATCCTAATTATCATGTTCAAGCAATACCTTATCAACAAAATCCTCAATTTCAAAATTTCCCACCACAAGTTAATCAAAATCCTCAAAATCAAAATGGTTTTGTGCGTGGCCCTCGTAGGTGTCCTTGGTGTGATTCGTTAGAGCACTTTTTGAGAGATTGTGAACTATTGAAGGCTGCTAAGGAGCAACGACTAGTAATAGACATAGACAAGAAAATCTGTGACTATCGATCTAGGCTACCTTTGCAAGAAAATTATGGTAAGGGAGGAATGAAAAAACATTATGAAAATCTAACCATAACGGACGTAGGAACTAGAGGAGTGAAACTAGAAGCTCTTGATGAACAACAAGTAGAATCAAGTAAACCCACAAAGGAAGGTGACTTTTCTATAGAGGCTTTAGTAAGAGCACGAGATGAGATTAGGAGAATAACGGCTTGGGAGTCACCGATAGAAGATCAATCTCTTATTTCTCACATATCCAATGTAGAAGAAAAACGAAAAAGAGATGAAGCTGAGCCTAGTGAAAGAAGAGTAACACGAAAACAAACCTCAGAGGGAATAGAAACAATCATAGAGCAGGGAGAAACATCACAATCCAAAGATTAAAAACAAGAAACACAACCCAATGGACAAAGACAAGAGGAGAAACAAAAAGGGAAGAAGACAAAGCAAAGAAAAACAGAACCAAAGCCTTTGGATAAACAAGAACAATCAAAACAAACTGAAGACCAAACACGAGAACATGAACAAAAACAAGACCCTGAGCAAAAACAAAAGAAACCAAAGAGAAAACCTAAAGCCATCTTGATTTCAGAAATTGAGAGAAAAATAGATCCTATGGAGATTTTAGATGACATTTTGCTTAAGAGTCAAGTGACTATGTCTTTAGAACAAGTTTTCTCTATTGCAAGATACTGAGATGCAAGATTCTCTAGATCAAGATCAAGCTATGAATGAAGCCTTAAACTTTGATGAATCTGATGAAGAGGATTTTGATGATGATGAAGTAAATGTTAATAAAAATTTCTTAGGACCTATTCAACGTGACCATGAAAATCAAGAAAACAATCCTGAAAGTCACTTTAAAAGAACATTTTGGTCTAGAGGTACATCAGAGATGCATGTTAAAATAGGAAATGATAAGAACACTATCACTGTAAATGCATTAGTAGATTCCGGCTCCGAAATCAATGTGATTTCAAGAGAAGTTTATGATAAGTTTCGATGGCCCATAGATAAAGATTGTGGATGGCGTATGAGAACTGCAGTTAATGGTGTAGGTACCCTGTATGGAGCTTTTGCTAGTGTGCCCATATTCATAGGAGAAATCACAGAAGAGTTTCACTTTTTTATTCAAGATAATTGCTCCTATGAAGTTCTCTTAGGTCAACCCTTTATTTGTGAGAGTCATATGGAAACTAAAGCCATGGATGATGGGTCTACCTATGCTAGATTTAAATCTAAGGATGGAATGCAATCACTTCAAGTCATGACAGTAGGAGTGAATCATCCTAGGAATCGATTGTCAATTAGAAAGAAACCTATTGTTACTCATGGTCATGAGCATGCTTGTAGTGATTATGCACCTCGATTCATGTTTGGAGCTACATATGATGAAAATTTCGGATAGAATCCATTGTTGAGCGGGACAACAGTGGATATTGGTTTGACATCTCGCATCCAACCAACATGTACAATAGTTTGTCACTTTGTTTTCCACATTCTAGATTAGATTTTCTTCATAAGAGTCAATTGTCCAAGTCTTTTATCCAAAAAACCCAAAAAAATTATAAAATCAATAAAATCATGGAACATGATGAGAACATTGAGCATGTGATTGAAACATCTCATTGTTTCTCTACTCTTGAGGAGTTAGAGTTATGTCTTCAACAAAATTCTAATTCCCATATTATTCTTATTTCTTCCCTTGATGAGTATGCTCTAATCCAAGAGTATACTCTTAATGTTGACAAGTGCTCAAAATTTAACCAAACACATGATGCCTTAGTTGAAACAAAGTACAAAACTATAGATAAAAAAATCAAACCCATAGCTCAACCATTACCTCAAGGAAGTAATGAAAAAATTATTGATGTGAAAAATGATCCAATTCTTCGGGATAAGAAAAACATAGGACATACATTCACGGATGAGACAATCAAACAGGTGAAAATTGGTAGAGATGATGACTTTCTTTTGCCAGCAGAGAGAGATAAATTTGAGGGAGTCATACATAGCCATGGAAAAGCCTTTACTATGTATCCTCATGAGATTGGTTGTGTAGATCCTAAGCTAGTTGCACCCATGATAATCTTTACTATTCCACATATTCCATGGAATCTTCGTCCTATACCAAATCCAAAGGCTCACTTACCTGAACTAATGAAACTACTTAAGGAGAAGATAAACATGAGAATTTTAGAGCCATCTTTTGCACCTTACTCAAATAGATGGTTCACTGTGCCTAAAAAGAACGGGAAACTACGTTTTATTCAAGATCTCCAACCCGTCAATAAAGTCACCATAAGGAATGTAGGAACAGGACCCATTGTAGATGAGTTTGCTGAATCATTTTTAGGACATTCTATCTATTCAATGGGTGATTTATATTCTAGATATGACCAATTCCAGTTAGCAATTGACAGTCGTGACATAACCACAATGAAAACTCCTTTAGGCTTAGTGCGAATGTGTACTTTACCTCAAGGAGCGACTAATTATGTGGCTCATATGATGAGTGCTATGAATATGGTCTTACATGATTTTATCCCTCATATAACTATGCCATTCATTGATGATATTCCAGTTAAAGGGAGTGAGGAATGTGTAAAGGACATTACTTTAGATTCATCTGGATGTCGTAAATTTGTTCTTGACCATATCTCTGATTGTGAAAGAATATTTCAACGATTTGAAGAGGTAGGTCTCACATTTTCCATAGAAAAATCTGTTTTTGGTGTCAACGAGGTTCTTATTGTTGGACATTTATGTGGCCATTATGGTCGAAAGCCATACCCACAAAATGTTGATGCCATTAGCAAGATTTCTAAAACATGTAACAACGTGAGTGAGGTACGTAGATTTCTTGGTGCTTGCATCTTTTATGTTATTTGGATCCCACACTTTGCTCATGTTACTGATTGTCTCTATGACTTGTTGAGGAAGAAACGAAAATTTATTTGGACTGACAAACACACTCAAGCTATGCGTAAATTGAAGAAATTATTGCTTGAAGCTCCCATCCTTAAGCGTGTAGACTATTCTGCTAACAAACCTATTATATTGACTATTGATACTAGTCCTATTGGTATAGGTTGGGTCATAAGTCAAGATGATAGTGAAGGGAATAGATATGCAATTAGGTTTGGTGCCAAAATTCTACATGAAACACAACGAAAATATCCACAGATCAAACGAGAACTATGGGCTATGGTAACAACTTTGAAAACACACAAAGAATATTTCCTTGTGTGCAAATGTCAAAGTTGAGACTGATTGTTTGCCTCTCATTGGAATGATAGCCAATTGTTCATCTCCTGATATAGCCATGCTTAGATGGATCTCATATATTAAGTTCATAAATCTTGAGTTAGTTCATATTTCAGGTAAGTCAAATTCAGTTGCTGATATGTTATCGAGAGCTAGATTTGATGATCTTGAAAGTGATCTAATAAAGAATGTGAACTTAATTGACTATGTTCCACATATATACGAGTATGAGCAATTTCATGAATCTGAGTATGAAAATGAATGGAGAGACATAGGAAAGTATCTGAGTACACTACAACCATTACCTAACTCGACTACAAATAGATTTCGTAACATTAGGAAACGAGCTTATAACTTTTTCCTATGTAATGGTTATCTTTGGAGACATGCTAAGGGTAAGGTTAAGAATCCACAATGAGTCCTAGGAAAACGAGGGCTTCAATTGCAAGTAAAGAAGGAAATGCATGAGACATTATGGGCAGGTCATAAAGGATTTTTTGGAACATATGAAAAAAATTAGAAGTACCTATTATTGGCCTAGGATGTATGTTGACATTAGTAGCTATGTTTCTACATGTTCTACTTGTCAACTTCATTCATCAGTCAAACATAGAGATCCGTTGCATCCTACTTATCCACCTTGTATTCACTACAAGTGGGTAGTAGATCTTGTAACTATGCCTAAAGGTATTGACAAAATGCGTTACATTGTACTTGCAAGAGAAGACTTAACTAATCATGTAGAGGGATGTGCACTACAATCTAAGACCACTTACAATGTTTGCAAATTCTTGCTTGAAGTTGTCATAAGTCGCTTTGGGTACATAGAGAAAGTAGTTGCCCATCGTGGAGAGTTAAATGCGAGAGAAGCTAAAGAGTTATTTGATCATCACAGTATTCGTTTGTCTCTTACTACTGCATATAATCCAGAGGCCAATGGTAAAATAGAGAGAGGGCATCCACCTATTGTGAAATCCATATCTAAAGCATGTAATGGTGACATCAAACAATGGCCTAGATTCTTACCTTTTGCACTTTGGGCAGATAGAATGACGTGCACACGCACTACTGTGTATATGCCTGCTGAACTCATGCACTGTCAAAAACCATTGTTTCCAATTCAGTCTCATATTTCTGCATGGTCAAATTTGCCTTGGTCTGAAAACATGTCTACTGACGATTTTTTGAGTTTGCACATTAAACAGTTAGAATAAGGTAAATTAAGACTTGATGATGCCGTTGAAAAATTAAGAGAATCTAGAATGAAGAACAAGCATTATTTTGATAAAACTCATCGATTGCGTCCTAAGCCAATTGAAGTAGGGGATTGAGTGCTCATTTATGATAGTACATTTGACTCTCAATATGATGCATGCAAAAAGCTCACTCAACGGTGGTTTGGGCCATACATTGTATCAAAAGTCAACAACAATGGTACGTATGCTCTTTGTGAATTAAATGGTGTTGCACTAAAAACTTTGATTGCAGGTAAAAGGATAAAGCTATTCAAGAAACGTGATAATGATGAGTACATTTTGGATGAGGACATTGAAGAAGATGACAACAATGAGGCCGATTCATAAATAGGAGTATCCATGTTATAAAAAAATAATAATAAAAATAACAAAAATAAAAAAAAGGAAGAAAATATATATAAAAAAAACATATAAAAATATCATTTCAAGCTCATGTTGCTTTGTTTTTTTTCAAGTTCATTCTACTTTTTTTCCATTCTTGTTTCATGCATGTTTGTTTTCATTCTTTGCATTGCATTGCATATCCACATTACTTGAGTCAAAAAAAAAAAGGCAAATGATGATTTATCTACTTGTGTAAAATTATATCTTAAGTAGTAACTTATCTACTAAGAAATTGGTTATAATCTAGGATTGTGGAAAGATAGGGCATGTAGATTTGGAGGTTTATTCTGGTGACATGACTTTCATATATAAACATGCATATGTATCCTGTATCGAAAGCATAATTGTTGAAATCCTAGCTCCTACTATTGCATGTTTCTACATCTTTAGTCCACCTCACAGCACTTGTATCGGAGTTTAAACGAATGTTCTCCATCATCAAAAATGGTTGTACCTTGTATCGGGGTTTAATTTTTTTCCGTCAAAAAAAAAAAAAGCTACATGTTACCAAGAAGTTTACACTTTCTTCCACACCAAAAAAGTGATCGTAACCATAAAGTTGCCGAATCATCATCATCATCAAAAAAAAAAAAAAGAGCAAGCCAAAGGAGGATAAAGAGGCATAGTAGAATAAATCACGGGCTATATAGGCAGATTTATGCATTAGTGGAGTTTAGTTAGATTTCCTTGCATGTTATTAGAGAAAGAGCATATTCATATTTATGTAGGAAAGGAGTTGATCTAAAATAAGCTTAAGATGAAAGATGTCTCTTGAAAATCCTAAATCTTTGTTTATAATCATATTTAAAATAGATTGCTTTATGAAAAAGGTACAAAATTTTCTTCAAGATGAGAGGAACTGATGCTTAAAACGACTCAATACATCCACTTCCACTTCATATTGATGCTTGTTTTTTTTTCTTTCTTGTTGCCAATGTTGCTTGTTCATTTGCATATATGTTGCCTATTTGTTCATGCATATTCATGTTGCATGTTTTAATTCTTTCTTTCATGCAAATTTTGCTTCATGTCACGTTGCCTACTCATTCTTAACAATGTTGCATGTTCATTTATAGAAATGTTACCTATTTATTTATGCATATTCATGTTGCCTGTTTTAATTTTTCGTTTCATACATATGTTGCTTGATATCATGTTGCCTTCTCATTCATGCATATCATCAATATCTCCTTCCTGTTGCCTATTTTCCTTTAAAAGAATATGATGCTTGAAACTTATGTTTTTAGGAACACTAGAGTGGCACTTCCGGAGGAACCGCAGGTTTAGTGGGGGCCAATGTCGTCGAGATTTTCTCTCCTCTCTCACTTGTGAAGGCCTAAAAAAAACATATTTGGTGAAGGTAGCAGGAATTCCGCGAGAAGTCCAGGATGCATCAAGGATGTCAAAAGAAGCTCACATACAAAGTTTCAAAGAAATCAAGAAAGTCCATGGTAGCAGTCAAAGCTGGTCAAAGTTAGGAAATTAGGGCAAAACTTTCATTGTCACCAAATTAGATGAAAATTCATATACTTGTAAAGATTGTCAAAGGCAGTCTATAGCCCAAATTTCAGTAGAAAATGGATTTTGTAGCACATTGATATGCTATGTCCAATTTATAAAAATGTAATTTTTCTAGTTTGACCCTACAAATTCTTGTATAGAAATTTATGTTAGCCATATGGTTTGGCATGTATAAAGACCATACGTGGCTACATATTTGTACAAAGTTTCAAGGATATCAGAGCTTCCTAGAGACCTTAATGCCACCTTGCAAGCTTCCAAATGTAGACAAACTTGTACAAGGAAGATTCAGATGGAAGTTTTTTCTGCATATTCTTGAAGGAGTTCTTTGGAAACATAGTCCTACAAAGTTTCATCTTCATCAAAACCTATTTGGAGGGTCAAAGAGCACAAAGTCCAGTTTTCAAGATCACCGCAGTTTTCTAGTTTAAGCAAATTGAAGGGTTGAAGGGCCACCACATGGCGAAAGCTGATTGAGCCATGTTGTACGATCAAGATGAGCTCATATTCAAGGGTGGAGATGCACTTATGCTCAAAGCAAGGAGGATCCACGAGTTTTTCCATAAAAGAAGACAATTATTGACAATCAAAGATCAATAATGCAGCTTTTCTCCAAAAATAGTGGCTTATCTTATCCAAACTGATGTCAACACTGATCCGACGATCCAGATCATCCCCAGATCCAATGGTGGAGAATGAAGGCGCCTAAATTTCACTCCTTTACACTAGATTTGATAGAAAGAACAATTCTAAGCCATTGATTTAATTAATCAAGTGGTTGTAATCGAAAGTAGTGATCCTAGAGTTGAGAGTTGATTTCTCTAGATCCAAGGGCCCAAATTCATTCAAAAAACTATATAAACCCCCATCCAAACTCCTAGAGCATCATTGTTAGGCATCCATAGGGCTCATGCTAGCTTACGGTTTCCTTGAGACGATCACCCTCGGTTGAGCGAGTGAGGATCCAAGGTGGGCTAGTATGAGTATAGTACCTAGTTTCAAATTTAAGTTAGAACTCCAATCTAAGATAGGCTCTTGAAACCAGCATCTCTATCTTGACTCACCCTCGGTGGAGCGTGTGAGTGAGTTAGAGCTGATTTTAATGAGTCTTAGACTGTAGACGTTACGAGCCTAGACATACATAGGGTCAATGAAGTGGAACTCACTTTCTTACGTGTGACATTCGTTTGAACTGTCATGGTTTGAAGGTCGGAACCGCCTTTGATCAGTAGACTGCTTAGCATGACGTACCATGACGATCTTATACATGTATCTTAATTCAAATCCTTTTAATGCATGTCACTTGTCACTTGTCACTTGTCTCTTCTCTCTTGTCTTTCAGTCTCTTAAGTATTTTTACATGTCTTCTATTTTCTTCTATGTGTGAGAAGGCTCCGCAGCATTGCATTGATCCAGTGAGGATGTTTCATTGAGCTTGTGAGTAAACTCTATCATCATAATACACTTGCATGCATATAATCCATACATACCCATACATATTGATTAGTTTCTGAAAGTGTATAAGAAGCTCCAATATTGGACCATTCTTCCTTTCGAAACTGATTTATGTGTAAGGATTCCATCTATTCTCGTCATGCATACATATCATCCAAAGAAGACTATGCATATGGATTAGAATTAGGAAGTGTTTAAGAAGCTCCTTCAATGGACCATTCTTCCTTCCAAATTTGATTCGTGTGTATGGTTCTCTTTCATTCTTATCAATCATGTTCATAAATCTAGCTTGCACTCCTACAATCCCATTCCCATAATCATTGAACATCTCTCTCTTTTCCATACTCAACATTAATTTCACTTTCATGTCCTTAAACCTTCCAACATTCATTAGCTTCATACACCCTGTGTGTCGATCCACCCGGATTGTGATCACCTCCACACCAAAAAGTTGACCCAATCACGATTCTGAGTGCACCACGACACAGTGCAGACAGAGAGCTCCTAGAATCACTAGCATGTTTAGTAAAATTCACCATATTCCGAGGTATCGCGACACACCCAAGTATCGCGACACACCGAGGTATTGCGACACACCGAGGTATCGCGACACACCCGTCTATCGCGACACATCGACCCATCGTGACACACACGTCTATCGCGACACATCGAGGTATCGCGACACACCCGTCTATCGCGACACATCGACCTATCGCGACACACCCGTCTATCGCGACACACCCGTCTATCGCAACACCCCCGTCTATCGCGACACACCCGTCTATCGCAACACACCCATCTATCGTGACACACCAACCTATTGCGACACATCGACCTATCGTGACACACCCGTCTATTGTGACACACCGACCTATCGCGACACACCCATCTATCGCGACACATCGACCCGAGCTATCGCGATACACCGGCCTCACGAATAATTTTTTGGAGTGTAATAATTGATTGACTTGGGATAATTTTTGGGCTTGTTTTCTAGCACATTGGGACTACCTTAGACCCTTAGAAGTGGGCAAAATACCAAGAAAATCATTAAAAAAAAATTCTTGAACCCTGAGAGCCTGTTTTGAACCCTAAATGCCTGAACAATCATAACTTCCTCATACGAAATCCGTTTGGAGTGATCTTAGGCTTCTTGGAAAGCTCGTGGGAAGTACTACCAAACCTTCCACTAGTTACGATAAAATTAATGTCAGGATTATTAGATAGGGTATTTTGAAGTTGACCATACCCTGGGGTAGGAAAGCTGGGGAATCTTTAGGATTGTCTTCCACAAAGCCAAAGAACAAGTTGATCTCTGAATTGCTTGAATGAAATTGGTATGTTATGTTTTTTTAAATTGAAATCTTGAGCTAACATTGGGACTTTTACAGGTCCATTGAGAGCATCGAAGGGCAATTCAAGCAAGAGTAAGTGCAAGCTTGGGAACACGCTTCCTGGGTACACAAGGGCGACCAAGGAAGGAGCCTTAAGGTTGGAAATTCTCAACACCCTCTGTCAATTCCTAGCTTAGGCTAAGTACGACTTAGGTGTGGTGATTAATTAGAGCAACATCAGGCACGAATCAAGTCCAAGAGAACTAATCAACTAAGTACAAGCATTAGGTAGATCTGAAGTGCGAAAACCCTAAGGGAAAAAAGTAAACTTGATTCGATCAATTATCAAGTGCAAAATTCACTTAAGTACTCTTGACGACGTGATTTTAAACAAGAGCTTAACACAATATCCAACTAAAAAGAACAAAGTGAGTGATACAAACTAACCTGCAACGAGAGTGTACGTGGAACTAGAGGGTAGAAAACCTAGGCATATGAACCTTAGGTCAGGAAGACACATAGGCTGGGACAGACAAAGCCTCAGATCCTCTAAAGCTAGTGTCAATCACACTGCTAGGTCTTGGGCCCAGCAGCTGAGCAATTATTCAAACCACCCTAACTTTGAGACTAGCAAATCAGAGATGTCTCAGGGTATTGAGAGACCCATAGGAAGTTCAGGTGTGGCCTACCTACGAAAGGTTGAAGGTCCTTACAAGACTCAACTTGAATATCTTAGGACCAACCGATTAGGTGCTTACATCTATGAGGACGGCTTAGGAAGATTTGTGGTCCAGATCAAAAACCAGATCAACCCATTGGACTAGAACATCCAGCAGTCAAGTTTGAAAATGGAGCATACCTAGACAAAGAAGGAACCATATACGTGGTCACCAATCACCCAGATAGGACATACGAATTCGGGAATGTGATTCCAGAGATGGACATAGGTGACCTAGAGCAAGGGAACATAAGTGGAGAGCCTAAAATCCCTCGAGGCAAATCAGTCCTCACCAGAATTATCACGCCGAAATGGGTTCCCCAAGATAATAAGAGCATAGATCTGCTCTTGAACCAAGAGATTGATGAAGCCTTTTGGAGGTACAATCCTGGTCAGCCTAATGAGGTTGTAGCTCTCACTATCTACGAGCTTAAAGATCCGGATAGTCCAGGCAAAGTGACCTATTCAGACAATACTTCAGAGAGGATCTTTGTAGTCACGGAGCATGGTAGGCATGCCTACACTTGGAAGGGTGAATTTGTTTTCCCCCAACCAAGATCTAATGTCTCTTTTGGCCACCTAGGAGCAGGAACATCCCAAGCTCATGGTGCTCAAAGGGACAGAAGTAGAGATAGGCTAGAAGTGAGTTTCGCCAACCCATTGGGAAGAGAAAGAACGAGAACAGAAATGGATAGAGGGGAACCTGAGAGATTTAGAGCTCCAAGAAATCCAAGAAATGTAGATGAATTCCCTCTACCAAGACCTAGAGAGCACACGAGGACTTTGAGACCTACACAGCTAGTTAAGTCCATGAAGAATCATGTGGCCGAATTTAGACAAGTCTTGAGAGTTGAACAAGTTGAGGACCTATTCACGGAGTACAATGCTTTTGGTCTCACTCTTAGGAACACAACCCTTACATGGTTTCATCCTCTACATGAGAGGCAGTTCAGAAGCAAAGACCAACTTCTC
Organism: Ceratopteris richardii; assembly: GCA_020310875.1. Classification (NCBI taxonomy): domain Eukaryota; kingdom Viridiplantae; phylum Streptophyta; class Polypodiopsida; order Polypodiales; family Pteridaceae; genus Ceratopteris; species Ceratopteris richardii. The sequence continues at coordinate 13,840,640 of CM035436.1, forward strand.
GAGGCTTTCATCACTGAATTCTCTAAGAGTGGCATACGACACAACACTTCCTTAGTGATTCACAGCTTCAAGCAGACATCTCAAGAGACTGTTAGACTGACAGGAAGAAGGTTTAGGCAATACTTAGAGAGATGCCCCGCTCCAGAGTTGCCCACTCTAGCCAAACAAGTGGCTTTATTCCTAGATGGATTGCTGAGTACAAAGTTGAGATCATATGTGTACCTGAAGGACCCTAGGACCATAGAAGAATGCATACGCATGTGTATAGACATAGAGGATAATCTAGGAGAGGAGCTAGAGCTTTCAAAGATCTACCAAGATTCAGATAGCTCTTCCAGCCTCTCTTCCAGAAAATCTACATCTATTGAGGAACTAGTAAAGAAAGTACCTCAGAAACTAGGTGTCTCAAGCAAACAGATACCCCGATTTACCCCAATGAGACGATGCTATACATGTGGAGGTGATCATATGGCAAACGTATGTCCCATTATGGCTCAACCCCAAGTGAATCCCAGTAACCAGTACTGCACCATAGAACGGAGGTACACCAATCACACCACGCAAGATTGCCCATACAATAAGCAAGCAATTAGGCAGACGTACCCACAACCATACCCTCAACAAGGAAGATACCAGAACCAGTACCCCCCTCAACAATATGGTAGACCACAACAACCCTATCAACAACCCTACCAAAACCAACAAAGGTCTCAGCCTGTGTTAGCTCAACAACCTCCAACCCCAGCCAATGTGATTCTCGTAAAGCACGCAGTTCCAGAAGAGAACCTGAACAGATCCATAGTGCTAGTGACACCATTGCTTTCTGAAAGTGATCTCGGTGATCATAGTTTTGACTCTACTCACATTGAAAGCCCGCATGCTTATTACATGCAGTCACATGAGCATGACGAGTCATACTATTATGAGGACCCAAGTGAAACTAGTGGGGAGCCTGAGTATGCAAATTTCATGTACACAAACCCCAACTCTAGACCTCAACCTAGGCAGGTACGATCCCATTTCCTAGAGGACCATGCTTCAGATGTCAGGGAGATCACCTCATACGTGATTGTCCACTGCTTGCCCCTACACAACCCCAACCAGTGACAATTCAGGGCTTCTATCAAGATTGCAAAAAAGAGCATCTCTTACGAGATTGCCCAAAGAACCCCAATAACCTACCAAAAATCACTCCTATCAACGTCATTGGACTGGTAGTAGACTCTATAGGAAGCGTAACTTCCACTGCCCCAGTGCATGTGGTCACTAGAGCTCAAGCCTTGGAGCAAACTCAAGGAGTAGGGCAGGAAAAGAGTTCTGAGGTTAGTGAGACAGAGAGTATAACCAAGAAAAGGACAAGAGCTTGGAGAGATAGCCGGGAGAGAATGAAAAGACAATGGTCACAGAAAATGAGTGAACTTGAAGAAATCTTGAGCGAAACCAAAGCAAAGATAAGTGAACTCGCATCTCAAAACCACTCTCACACTACCCCATCACCATCCTTTCCATCTCCCACCACCCCATCACTTTCCATTCCCCAACTGTCTAATCCACCACACATAACCCACCCACCACCCAGAGTAGGATCAGTCCTAGCTGAATGCACTCCTGAGGACCTAGACATGATGCTTAAACCATATCAGGCCAAAATCTAGGAAGGGCCAAACGTGACAGATCATGACAAATGTTACCCTAGGGCTGATCTAGAGATAGAGCGAACAAAGCTTTGTGCTAAGATGGTCGAATTGGCACAAGCCATGTTTGAAGTCAATCGCTTGTTCAATGGCTCTAGCTCCACTGGAACACCATTGCATTTTGATGGTCTATTAGATAGATTGGAGAGGTTACTTGCAAAGTCTGGAAAAGGAGCCACCTCCCAGGCTAGGGTGAGTGCAAGTGATAGAATAAGTATTCCTCCCCAGGTAGCTTATGTGCCTAACACCACTCAATGTCAAGGAAGTGCAAGCTTTCATGGGGCATTGTGGCTATTACCGACGTTTTATACACATGTATGCCATCATTGCAAAGCCTCTGTATGGACTTTTGAAAAATTTTGAGTGGATTGATGAATGTGAGAATTCTTTCAAAGAGCTTAAATGGAGGTTATGTTCAACACCAATTTTAACTACCCCAGAGTGGAATAAGCCATTCCATGTCCATGTGGATGCATCCAATTATGCTATTGGATGTGTGCTAGCACAAGCTACAGGTGAAGGTAATATGGATCTTCCAATTGCCTATGCCAGTAGACAATTGAATGCAGCTGAACGAAATTATACCACCACTGAACGAGAAGGATTAGGCATGGTGTATGCGGTTAAAAAGTTTAGACACTATTTGCTTGCAAATAAGTTTAAATTTTTTACGGATCACCAAGCTCTACTGTACCTTGTAAACAAGCCATGCAATACAGGTAGATTAGTAAGATGGTTCCTCTTACTAATGGAATATGACTTTGAGGTAGTGGTGAGAAAGGGCAAGACTCATTTGAGAGCTGACCATCTCTCTAGGCTCACATCTGGGGAGACCCCAGAAGGAGTATCAGATGATCTTCCTGATGCTTACTTGTTTAATTTGGAAGTAGTGCCTCAGTGGGCTAAGACATTAGTGCCAGTATTGACATACAGACCCAAACACCCAGTTATAAACACTCAAGATAGGGAGCTAGTAAAAGCCCAAAAGTACCATATCATGGCAGGAAGTATGTACAAGCATACAGATCAAGGGATATTAGCTTGTTGTGTGGAAGAGGAGGAGTACGCTACGTGGTTGCAATTAGCACATGTAGGTGCATTAGAGCAACATCACTCAAGGCTACAAACCCTACAGACACTAAGGAGATTCATAGTGCATTGGCCAACTATGGAAGCTGATGTCCATAGGATGTGTAAAGAATGTCCAATCTACTGCACTAAACCACCAGTGGAACATACCACTCTTTATTGAGTGTCTTTAGTGCCAGATTGGAGTGAATCCTTAGTAGCCTTTTTTAGGACAAGAACCTTCCCCCAAGATATGACATTGGCTAGACAATGGAGCTTAGAACAAGAAGCGTTAGATTACACTCTCGTTGGAGACAATCTATATAGAAGGGGAAAAGATGGGTATCTTAGATTATGTATCCATGAGAGTGAATATCTGAATATCTTGGAGACTGCTCACCAAGGTGTAGCAGGAGGACATTTTGGACCAGACCGGGTGATTAAAGCAATCTTATTTGCAGGCTTGTGGTGGCCAACTCTTCACATGGATGCACATACCTACGTGAAGAGGTGTGACGTTTGTCAGCCAACCTAGTACCCTATACGAAAAGATGAGATGCCATTGAAACCTATGATGGGTGGACGTGCATTCTCCAAATGGGGAATAGACTTTGTTGGTCCTATTAACCCCCCAGCTAAGGGTTCTCATGCTGAATATATTATTGTGGCCACTGATTATCTAACCAAGTGGGTAGAAGTAAAAGCCACAACAAAGAACGATGCTCAAACGAAATCTAAGCTCTTATTCGAGAATGTGTTCACCAGATATGGGCTGCCAATAGACTTAGTGAGTGATAGAGGCACGCACTTCTTGAATGAAGTCATAGAAAACCTTCTCCAAGAATTCTTGGTGATACATAAGAAGTCGGCCCCCTATCACCCACAAGCTAATGGGCAAGCCGAGAGCACAAATAAGATTCTATGCAATGTATTGACAAAATTAGTTAATAATAAATGCTCTGATTGGGACGAATAGCTACACCACGCTGTTTGGGCATATAGAGTGGCCTATAAAACGGTACTCCAAGCCACACCCTTTCAGATGGTTTTTGGCCAGAATGCGGTGCTACCATTGGACTTTTTGATACCTACATTGAAAGTAGCACAAGAGCATGACTGGATAGGCCATGAACTCTCCTCTAGAATCTTTGATCTTGAACATTTTGGTGAGACATGATTGAGAGCCCCAATAAGAATCTATGCAGCCAAGAAGAGGCAAAAGGCGTATTTTGATGCACATGTGAAGGATAAAGGCTTGAAAGCAGGAGACCTAGTCCTAGTCTACACATTGAAGCAACATGCACAAAAATTAGAGAAAAGAGGCTATGGACCAATGATTATCAATAGGATCTCCACAAGTGGAGCAGTACAACTAGCCTCTCTAGAAGGTGACATCCTACCAAGTTACATAAGCAGATGTAGGGTCAAGTTGTATCATGAACCCTAACGGAAGAGATGCTAAATCGACTCAATACTGCAAAAAAATGTAAAGAAGAGGAAAAGCAAATTCGAGAGGAAGCACAGCCAGCAGCCTTAGAATGCATCCAAGGAATGAAATTGAGAAGACAAGGTAGAGATCAGCCCATGCCTGACATTCAAGAAGCTCTAGGTTATCACATGGCCATGTGCGAGGCTTCAGGTAAACGATCCCATAAGATAGTTGGTCGACGACCTTTTGTGACCCTGGAAGTAGGACAAGGAGAGAGTGCAAGGACCGTGAGAGCTTTGATTGACTTAGGTGCAGCCACTAGTGCAGTGCGACTTTCTTACTGCCAAGAAATGCAATTGGAGGTAAAACCCCTAGAAGCATATCTGATAGGATTAGGAGGTGTTGAAACCCCTTGCATGGGAGAGGTGGAGCTTCCCCTCTACATTCAAGAGGTCCTAATGTCAGCAAAAGTGCTAGTATGTGAAGATGAGGATCTTACAGAACCTCTTGTCTTGGGCCAAGACTGGATCTATGATCACGCAGTCAACCTCAACCTAAGAAGTGGACTTCTTCAGGCTTGGGTAGGCCAAAGCCGCCTTACGATTGAATTAGCAAATCAAGCACTCACGCCATTAGAAAAGGCACCAACTCCTGGTCCCTCCAAGAACCCACTTGATGATAACCATGCTATTATTGTCCAAAGTTCTATGGTGCAGAAGATTATCACTCTTGACAAAGGAACAGAAGTCAATGAGGAGTTCCCATTTGTTCCAAAGAAGATTCGAGAAAGGCAGGCTGAGCAACACAGGACAGTGAGGAGACCGATGATCAAGAAGCATGAGCACCAACCTGGGCAATATGAAGTACCTCGTGGCATGAAGCAGATCTGGATACGCAAAGGGGAAAAAACCACGACTCCAGAGACAGGTTCTCAGAAAAGCATTAAGCGAGCCACACCGTCAAGGACTAAAGCGAAGGAGTTCCCTAGGCAACACTCTAGACATACCATTTCTATTTGGGTCCCGAAGTGGTCAATGATGGCAATTCCCAATGCTAGGCAGATATGGGTGCCCAAGACCTGCTTGAAAGCTCAAATAGCTTCACCTCCAGTCACTAGAATAAATCAACACTCACAAAGCACTCTTGGCAAACAACTCAGGGAAAATACCTACACCTCACAGTATTACACCTTCGGTCAAACCTAGAGGTGTCTGGGAATGGGTACCCAAAAAGTCCCAAATCCAGCACAACCTAGTTCATAAACCTGCACCTGTCACCCGCTCTAAGAGCTACAAATCCTCAATCAAAGTTTGGAGACTTAAACCCTCTATCAAACCCCCTGAGCCAATTTTGTAAATCCATCCACTCTGATGTAGGTGCATTTTGAGTACATTGCATATTCAAAGTATGCATCTAGGATGACACTAACCTCTAACCAACATTCACACCTATCACAAACACTTCACCTCTAACCACTAACCATCTAGAATGTCATGTTAGTATTGTGGAGGGAACACCATTACATCCTGTTTCCTATGAAACACTAATGTGCCTTTCTTCTTCTAGCAGATAAGCATCATAAGTCTCATGGCAACAACAGCAGGCACGAGCTCCCAGGCAGGCACTAGTGCTCAAAACAATTGGGATACCATGCCAGTGGAGACCCCACTGACAGCGAGACCTGAAGAGTTTCTGAATGTGTGAAGAATTCCCATCTCAGATCCACCAAGTGGCCTAACGGAAAGAGTGAAAGGACATTCTCATTGGTTCAATGAGATGCCAGGAGATTTGGGGGATGCGGACCACATCTGGGAGTCCAAGTTGGAATTCGGAGGAGTCTGGTGGACATTTCAATTCTTCTCAAGAGAGTTTGAAGCACTACAAACTATAGCACCTCTTCACGATATTTGGCAGAAAGCAGGATTGCAGGATTATTTTAGTGCATCTCTGCCTAAACCAGATTTCCTTAGATGCTACTACTTGATTGCAACTCTTAAAGCGACAGGAGATAAAGATCAGTCAGGCACATTCCTGGTGCCCTCTCCATCAAACCAGGAGGAAATGAAAAAGTTTGAGCTGAACATAACTTTAATCAGGGAAGTCCTTCAGATGTACGGCACCCATGTACCCTCCGATCGAGATCCTTTGATACTGGAGTCTATGAAGAACAGTAAACTCATGAAGTTGAAAGAGATGTGCACTCTCACCCCAAACATCACCATACCACTACGAATGTGCCTTCAGCACTTTGCATTTCTAGCTCAAGACCGATTCACACAGCCTCATAAAAAGATTTGGTACGGGCTATACCTAGCGGAGACCGGGAGCTTACCTATTAAAGTGCGAGTGTGGATCCTCGACCAACTATATGAAGTAGGCAAACAAGGAGTAAGGAAGCCTACTCTGAATGGTTGCTGTGCCATTACAAGAATCATCTACAGATGCCTTGCTTATGATGTGCCGATTGCACGGGCACTTAAATACTCACAGCTACAATTCTTCCAGGGACGAAAACCAGGGGTTCAACCAGCTAAAAGAATGCGTGGATCACTTTCACATGTTCTAATTCCTCACGAGTCCACCATAGAAATCCCCCTTAGAGAAGAAGAACAAGTAGCCCCATTCACGATCCACCTCCAACGACCACAATCAGAGGGCATGGTACAACCCACTCCATCAGCCCCTCCACTATCCACGGATGCTGAGTTTGCCTCTATGACTACATTGGCAGAAGATACATCCTTTGACTTTGAGAGCTTCTTGCAAACAACACAATTATCTAAGAGTGAGTTCTTCTGAGACACTGACGGTCCTGGATCATCATCCCAGAGAGGACGGCCACACAGTGATGCACGAAGAGTACATTGGGAAGATAAGGCACAACACACTCACGTTGAAGGCATCCAAGAACAAGAAGAGGCACAGGAACATGAATCAGAGGAGAGTGAGGAGGAAGCCCTTGCCTACACTCCACAACTCAAACGGCTCTACAAAACGATCAAGCAAGTACAAAAAAGGCATAAGATATCAGAAGAGGCAAATAGAGCACTAGTGAACCAGATGCTGCAGGCAGAGAATGTAGACCCTCATTTTACAGAATCATTGAATCTTTTGGCAAATACCTGTGGAATAGTGGAAGCCATGCGTACCATGGTATATCGTACCACCCCTCAATACGACCAACGAAGGATCGATACGCGACCGCGAAGGGGAAAAATGATTCAGATGGAAGTCTCTACCTCACTCCCTACCACAGCTCAGGAAGATGTGCACATGACTAGCCCCACTAACATTGATGCACGTGACGATAGCACACAGATACCATCTCCCCCATCACCTCCCACCCAACCCACCGAAACCCTCGCCACTAGCATCACTAAACAACCCACAGCCATCCTTACTGAACCTATACCGCATACCACCATTTTTCCATCCTTACCTATCGCTACCTTTATCATTGCTTGCCCATTTTCCGAACCTCATGTAGGTCATCCCGCCACCCATCAAACCATATTAGGCCACCCATCTTATTAACCAGCTCTTGGACAGCCACATGTCCCTACCCAAACATTAACACACCCATTTCCCTTCACTAATACATTTCCTCTTTCCCAACCCCTACCCACTGCACCCCTTTTAACCCCCTCAGAACCAAAACAAACCACCCTATCTCCATTCTTGGCAAACCTTGTAAATATGATTCAACAAATTGAGAATCATAAGAGAAAATCCCTTTACCAACCCACCTCCCCCACATTCACGGCCACCACTAACACACCACCCACCATTCGAGTATTCACGATTCACACCTCACACACAATCACGTCCGATCCCATGGACATTTCACCCTCCACAGGACCACTCACCACCACTTTTGTCTCAACGTCACCACTTGTAACTTCACGCACATCACCACATACACCCACTGTCAGCACCACATCCACCTTTCCCCTCCCCATTTCCCAACCCCTTGCATCTTTCACCTCCACCTCTACATCCACCTCATTTACTCATGCACTAGACACCATGCTTGAAGCGGCTGCCCAACTTAAACAGGAATACATGTTATTGGAAGAAAACAATAAGGAGCTTTGAACTCTGTCATCCCACCTCCAGGCACGTGTCAACGCCTTGGAGTTGAGTAATACAACATTACAACATGAGGTTACCACCCTCCAAGAATCTCATGCGGAGCTCAAAGCCAAATATACAGAGATGGGTAAGGCAACTGAAGAACAACTCAGAGATCAGCTGACCCGTAATGCTAGACTATAAAGAAACATGGCCTTACTTTGCCGCCACTTAGCAGCTGCTCAAGAAGAGAATAGGAGACTACAACAACAGAATCAAGAGAATTTAGAAGCAGCTATCAAAAACACCCCAGGGGCGCCTATAGATCCTGCCAAATTCCAAGCTATTCCCTCAGAACACATTCAACAGGTATTGGAAGATTATGCGACCCTCTTGGAAGCACATGACCAAATGGTAGACCAGGTAAAGGAACTACAAAGATCCCAAGTGTGTCCACCACACCCAACAAAACCTAAAGAGATGGTCAATGCTGCTACTTCACCAGAGCCCGAATCTTCAACAGCCAATGAGGTACTTGAGCTATGCCAACAAGTTGCAAAATTAAAGATTAAGTTGTTACAATATGAACGACCCCCCTCTCCACCCGATCAACCAACAGAAGAGGAGGCCATTGTCATTCCAGTGGAAAAGACATTTGAAGATAATTATGAGCCTCAACCTCTTCCAGGAGGCATAATCACTGACAAGGGACATGACACATACGAGGAACCCCATCCTGCATGGATGAAGCGGGTAGAAGAGATGGGCCACACTCACGAAGAGCGCATAGCAACTCAGATGCTGGCCATGAAAACCATTGAGGAGACCATACTCCAATCTGAATATTTCTAGAACTTGGCTACTAGGTGCTTAATAACCAGTTCATAGTTACAGTATAAGCCCTACTTTGTGCTATTGGCAGACTACAACGCTGAAATCAAAAGAGTCACCAATAGGTATCCTTCCTTTGCAACACAGTTCCAACTAGAGGACATCCCGGAAGAAGCTAGAAAAGGTGCCATATTCCAACCCATCTAGAGCCAAAAATTACTTGAGACCTATCCGGAGATGCTACGAACATGGGATCACGCTCCCATGCATTTGAAGTATAACCCTTGCTTTGGGCCAGTGCAACGAAGAAGATCATGGAAGGCATTTTCCATAAAAGTTTAGAACAATACCAATTGCAAACAATGGCTCAATTATCCCTCCATTGCACCCCCAACAGGCACACCAACTGTCACCTACATGATGGCCACTATTAGACACTGGATGCCACGCCTCCATCCCATGCCTGATGTCGCCGTGCAGATGATGCTCAAAATCTTGGACATGATGCAAGTAGTGTTAAAGACTTTCCTGGTGGACATTTCAATTCTTCTCAAGAGAGTTTGAAGCACTACAAACTATAGCACCTCTTCACGATATTTGGCAGAAAGCGGGATTGCAGGATTATTTTAGTGCATCTCTACCTAAACCAGATTTCCTTAGATGCTACTACTTGATTGCAACTCTTAAAGCGACAGGAGATAAAGATCAGTCAGGCACATTCTTGGTGCCCTCTCTATCAAACCAGGAGGAAATGAAAAAGTTTGAGCTGAACATAACTTTAATTAGGGAAGTCCTTCAGATGTACGGCACCCATGTACCCTCCGATCGAGATCCTTTGATATCGGAGTCTATGAAGAACAGTAAACTCAAGAAGTTGAAAGAGATGTGCGCTCTCACCCCAAACATCACCATACCACTACGAATGTGCCTTCAGCACTTTGCATTTCTAGCTCAAGACCGATTCACACAGCCTCATAAAAAGATTTGGTACGGGCTATACCTAGCGAAGACCGGGAGCTTACCTATTAAAATGCCAGTGTGGATCCTCGACCAACTATATGAAGTAGGCAAACGAGGAGTAAGGAAGCCTACTCTGAATGGTTGCTGTGCCATTACAAGAATCATCTACAGATGCCTTGCTTATGATGTGCCGATTGCACGGGCACTTAAATACTCACAGCTACAGTTCTTCCAGGGACGAAAACCAGGGGTTCAACCAGCTAAAAGAATGCGTGGATCACTTTCACATGTTCTAATTCCTCACGAGTCCACCATAGAAATCCCCCTTAGAGAAGAAGAACAAGTAGCCCCATTCACGATCCACCTCCAACGACCACAATCAGAGGGCATGGTACAACCCACTCCATCAGCCCCTCCACTATCCACGGATGCTGAGTTTGCCTCTATGACTACATTGGCAGAAGATACATCCTTTGACTTTGAGAGCTTCTTGCAAACAGCACAATTATCTATGAGTGAGTTCTTCTGAGACACTGACGGTCCTGGATCATCATCCCAGAGAGGACGGCCACACAGTGATGCACGAAGAGTACATTGGGAAGATAAGGCACAACACACTCACGTTGAAGGCATCCAAGAACAAGAAGAGGCACAGGAACATGAATGAGAGGAGAGTGAGGAGGAAGCCCCTGCCTACACTGCACAACTCAAACGGCTCCACAAAACGATCAAGCTGTACAAAAAAGGCATAAGTTATCAGAAGAGGCAAATAGAGCACTAGTGAACCAGATGCTGCACGCAGAGAATGTAGACCCTCATTTTACAGAATCATTGAATCTTTTGGCAAATACCTGTGGAATAGTGGAAGCCATGCGTACCATGGTATATCGTATCACCCCTCAATACGACCAACGAAGGATCGATACGCGACCGCGAAGGGGAAAAATGATTCAGATGGAAGTCTCTACCTCACTCCCTACCACAGCTCAGGAAGATGTGCACATGACTAGCCCCACTAACATTGATGCACGCGACGATAGCACACAGATACCATCTCCCCCATCACCTCCCACCCAACCCACCGAAACCCTCGCCACTAGCATCACTAAACAACCCACAACCATCCTTACTGAACCTATACCACATACCACCATTTTTCCATCCTTACCTATCGCTACCTTTATCATTGCTTGCCCATTTTCCGAACCTCATGTAGGTCATCCCGCCACCCATCAAACCATATTAGGCCACCCATCTTATTAACCAGCTCTTGGACAGCCACATGTCCCTACCCAAACATTAACACACCCATTTCCCTTCACTAATACATTTCCTCTTTCCCAACCCCTACCCACTGCACCCCTTTTAACCCCCTCAGAACCAAAACAAACCACCCTATCTCCATTCTTGGCAAACCTTGTAAATATGATTCAACAAGTTGAGAATCATAAGAGAAAATCCCTTTCCCAACCCACCTCCCCCACATTCACGGCCACCACTAACACACCACCCACCATTCCAGTATTCACGATTCACACCTCACACACAATCACGTCCGATCCCATGGACATTTCACCCTCCACAGGACCACTCACCACCACTTTTGTCTCAACATCACCACTTGTAACTTCACGCACATCACCACATACACCCACTGTCAGCACCACATCCACCTTTCCCCTCCCCATTTCCCAGCCCCTTGCATCTTTCACCTCCACCTCTACATCCACCTCATTTACTCATGCACTAGACACCATGCTTGAAGCGGCTGCCCAACTTAAATAGGAATACAGGTTATTGGAAGAAAACAATAAGGAGCTTTGAACTCTGTCATCCCACCTCCACGCACATGTCAACGCCTTGGAGTTGAGTAATACAACATTACAACATGAGGTTACCACCCTCCAAGAATCTCATGCGGAGCTCAAAGCCAAATATACAGAGATGGGTAAGGCAACTGAAGAACAACTCAGAGATCAGCTGACCTGTAATGCTAGACTATAAAGAAACATGGCCTTACTTTGCCACCACTTAGCAGCTGCTCAAGAAGAGAATAGGAGACTACAACAACAGAATCAAGAGAATTTAGAAGCAGCTATCAAAAACACCCCAGGGGCGCCTATAGATCCTGCCAAATTCCAAGCTATTCCCTCAGAACACATTCAACAGGTATTGGAAGATTATGCGACCCTCTTGGAAGCACATGACCAAATGGTAGACCAGGTAAAGGAACTACAAAGATCCCAAGTGTGTCCACCACACCCAACAAAACCTAAAGAGATGGTCAATGCTGCTACTTCACCAGAGCCCGAATCTTCAACAGCCAATGAGGTACTTGAGCTACGCCAACAAGTTGCAAAATTAAAGATTAAGTTGTTACAATATGAACGACCCCCCTCTCCACCCGATCAACCAACAGAAGAGGAGGCCATTGTCATTCCAATGGAAGAGACATTTGAAGATAATTATGAGCCTCAACCTCTTCCAAGAGGCGTAATCACTGACGAGGGACAGGACACATACGAGGAACCCCATCCTGCATGGATGAAGTGGGTAGAAGAGATGGGCCACACTCACGAAGAGCGCATAGCAACTCAGATGCTGGCCATGAAAACCATTGAGGAGACCATACTCCAATCTGAATATTTCAAGAACTTGGCTACTAGGCGCTTAATAACCAGTTCAGAGTTACAGTATAAGCCCTACTTTGTGCTATTGGCAGACTACAACGCTGAAATCAAAAGAGTCACCAATAGGTATCCTTCCTTTGCAACACAGTTCCAACCAGAGGACATCCCGGAAGAAGCTAGAAAAGGTGCCATATTCCAACCCATCTAGAGGCAAAAATTACTTGAGACCTATCCGGAGATGCTACGAACATGGGATCACACTCCCATGCATTTGAAGTATAACCCTTGCTTTGGGCCAGTGCAACGAAGAAGATCATGGAAGGCATTTGCCATAAAAGTTTAGAACAATACCAATTGCAAACAATGGCTCAATTATCCCTCCATTGCACCCCCAACAGGCACACCAACTGTCACCTACATGATGGCCACTATTAGACACTGGATGCCACGCCTCCATCCCATGCCTGATGTCGCCGCGCAGATGATGCTCAAAATCTTGGACATGATGCAAGTAGTGTTAAAGACTTTCCGCAATGTACGCAACATCCAACCTCCAACTTTGGGCTTCATAAATGGTAATTATGACTTACTTTATGATATGAGCACAGCCCCGAGTATTCAGTTGCTTATGCACTGCATGCAAGAATCAGATATCTCCCTGCTTGCTATGAGCAAACCTTTGATGACATGTTCACCACGGGGTTTTGGGAATCTCACAGAAGTTTTTGCGCCATGACCAACCCATCTGCTACAATTATTTTGCGTGGAGACCCCACTGACAGCGAGACCTGAAGAGTTTCTGAATGTGTGAAGAATTCCCATCTCAGATCCACCAAGTGGCCTAACGGAAAGAGTGAAAGGACATTCTCATTGGTTCAATGAGATGCCAGGAGATTTGGGGGATGCGGACCACATCTGGGAGTCCAAGTTGGAATTCGGAGGAGTCTGGTGGACATTTCAATTCTTCTCAAGAGAGTTTGAAGCACTACAAACTATAGCACCTCTTCACGATATTTGGCAGAAAGCGGGATTGCAGGATTATTTTAGTGCATCTCTGCCTAAACCAGATTTCCTTAGATGCTACTACTTGATTGCAACTCTTAAAGCGACAGGAGATAAAGATCAGTCAGGCACATTCTTGGTGCCCTCTCTATCAAACCAAGAGGAAATGAAAAAGTTTGAGCTGAACATAACTTTAATTAGGGAAGTCCTTCAGATGTACGGCACCCATGTACCCTCCGATCGAGATCCTTTGATATCGGAGTCTATGAAGAACAGTAAACTCAAGAAGTTGAAAGAGATGTGCGCTCTCACCCCAAACACCACCATACCACTACGAATGTGCCTTCAGCACTTTGCATTTCTAGCTCAAGACCGATTCACACAGCCTCATAAAAAGATTTGGTACGGGCTATACCTAGCGGAGACCGGGAGCTTACCTATTAAAATGCCAGTGTGGATCCTCGACCAACTATATGAAGTAGGCAAACGAGGAGTAAGGAAGCCTACGCTGAATGGTTGCTGTGCCATTACAAGAATCATCTACAGATGCCTTGCTTATGATGTGCCGATTGCACGGGCACTTAAATACTCACAGCTACAGTTCTTCCAGGGACGAAAACCAGGGGTTCAACCAGCTAAAAGAATGCGTGGATCACTTTCACATGTTCTAATTCCTCACGAGTCCACCATAGAAATCCCCCTTAGAGAAGAAGAACAAGTAGCCCCATTCACGATCCACCTCCAACGACCACAATCAGAGGGCATGGTACAACCCACTCCATCAGCCCCTCCACTATCCACGGATGCTGAGTTTGCCTCTATGACTACATTGGCAGAAGATACATCCTTTGACTTTGAGAGCTTCTTGCAAACAGCACAGTTATCTAAGAGTGAGTTCTTCTCAGACACTGACGGTCTTGGATCATCATCCTAGAGAGGACGGCCACACAGTGATGCACGAAGAGTACATTGGGAAGATAAGGCACAACACACTCACGTTGAAGGCATCCAAGAACAAGAAGAGGCACAGGAACATGAATCAGAGGAGAGTGAGGAGGAAGCCCCTGCCTACACTGCACAACTCAAACAGCTCTACAAAACGATCAAGCAAGTACAAAAAAGGCATAAGTTATCAGAAGAGGCAAATAGAGCACTAGTGAACCAGATGCTGCAGGCAGAGAATGTAGACCCTCATTTTACAGAATCATTGAATCTTTTGGCAAATACCTGTGGAATAGTGGAAGCCATGCGTACCATGGTATATCGTACCACCCCTCAATACGACCAACGAAGGATCGATACGCGACCGCGAAGGGGAAAAATGATTCAGATGGAAGTCTCTACCTCACTCCCTACCACAGCTCAGGAAGATGTGCACATGACTAGCCCCACTAACATTGATGCACGCGACGATAGCACACAGATACCATCTCCCCCATCACCTCCCACCCAACCCACCGAAACCCTCGCCACTAGCATCACTAAACAACCCACAGCCATCCTTACTGAACCTATACCGCATACCACCATTTTTCCATCCTTACCTATCGCTACCTTTATCATTGCTTGCCCATTTTCCGAACCTCATGTAGGTCATCCCGCCACCCATCAAACCATATTAGGCCACCCATCTTATTAACCAGCTCTTGGACAGCCACATGTCCCTACCAAAACATTAACACACCCATTTCCCTTCACTAATACATTTCCTCTTTCCCAACCCCTACCCACTGCACCCCTTTTAACCCCCTCAGAGCCAAAACAAACCACCCTATCTCCATTCTTGGCAAACCTTGTAAATATGATTCAACAAATTGAGAATCATAAGAGAAAATCCCTTTCCCAACCCACCTCCCCCACATTCACGGCCACCACTAACACACCACCCACCATTCCAGTATTCACGATTCACACCTCACACACAATCACGTCCGATCCCATGGACATTTCACCCTCCACAGGACCACTCACCACCACTTTTGTCTCAACATCACCACTTGTAACTTCACGCACATCACCACATACACCCACTGTCAGCACCACATCCACCTTTCCCCTCCCCATCTCCTAACCCCTTGCATCTTTCACCTCCACCTCTACATCCACCTCATTTACTCATGCACTAGACACCATGCTTGAAGCGGCTGCCCAACTTAAACAGGAATACAGGTTATTGGAAGAAAACAATAAGGAGCTTTGAACTCTGTCATCCCACCTCCATGCATGTGTCAACGCCTTGGAGTTGAGTAATACAACATTACAACATGAGGTTACCACCCTCCAAGAATCTCATGCGGAGCTCAAAGCCAAATATACAGAGAGGGGTAAGGCAACTGAAGAACAACTCAGAGATCAGCTGACCCGTAATGCTAGACTATAAAGAAACATGGCCTTACTTTGCCGCCACTTAGCAGCTGCTCAAGAAGAGAATAGGAGACTACAACAAGAGAATCAAGAGAATTTAGAAGCAGCTATCAAAAACACCCCAGGGGCGCCTATAGATCCTGCCAAATTCCAAGCTATTCCCTCAGAACACATTCAACAGGTATTGGAAGATTATGCGACCCTCTTGGAAGCACATGACCAAATGGTAGACCAGGTAAAGGAACTACAAAGATCCCAAGTGTGTCCACCACACCCAACAAAACCTAAAGAGATGGTCAATGCTGCTACTTCACGAGAGCCCGAATCTTCAACAGCCAATGAGGTACTTGAGCTACGCCAACAAGTTGCAAAATTAAAGATTAAGTTGTTACAATATGAATGACCCCCCTCTCCACCCGATCAACCAACAGAAGAGGAGGCCATTGTCATTCCAGTGGAAGAGACATTTGAAGATAATTATGAGCCTCAACCTCTTCCAGGAGGCATAATCACTGACGAGGGACAGGACACATACGAGGAACCCCATCCTGCATGGATGAAGCGGGTAGAAGAGATGGGCCACACTCACGAAGAGCGCATAGCAACTCAGATGCTGGCCATGAAAACCATTGAGGAGACCATACTCCAATCTTAATATTTCAAGAACTTGGCTACTAGGCGCTTAATAACCAGTTTAGAGTTACAGTATAAGCCCTACTTTGTGCTATTGGCAGACTACAACGTTGAAATCAAAAGAGTCACCAATAGGTATCCTTCCTTTGCAACACAGTTCCAACCAGAGGACATCCCGGAAGAAGCTAGAAAAGGTGCCATATTCCAACCCATCTAGAGGCAAAAATTACTTGAGACCTATCCGGAGATGCTACGAACATGGGATCACACTCCCATGCATTTGAAGTATAACCCTTGCTTTGGGCCAGTGCAACGAAGAAGATCATGGAAGGCATTTGCCATAAAAGTTTAGAACAATACCAATTGCAAACAATGGCTCAATTATCCCTCCATTGCACCCCCAACAGGCACACCAACTGTCACCTACATGATGGCCACTATTAGACACTGGATGCCACGCCTCCATCCCATGCCTGATGTCGCCGCGCAGATGATGCTCAAAATCTTGGACATGATGCAAGTAGTGTTAAAGACTTTCCGCAATGTACGCAACATCCAGCCTCCAATTTTGGGCTTCATAAATGGTAATTATGACTTACTTTATGATATGAGCACAACCCTGAGTATTCAGTCACTTATGCATGGCATGCAAGAATTAGATATCTCCCTGCTTGCTATGAGCAAACCTTTGATGACATGTTCACCACGGGGTTTTGGGAATCTCACGGAAGTTTTTGCGCCATGACCAACCCATCTGCTACAATTATTTGCGTGCGAACAAACAATGCACTCAGAGCTCTACACCACGCCACAACCTGACATGCCTGGCGCAGTTAATTGGGATGTCCTTCAAAGAGATCTGGTCAGGGGACTACGGATCAGAGAACAATAATTGGCAACCGACATACTACAACACTACATTGATCAAACCGTGGAGCAAAGGTCTGTCAGAGAGGATAGACGCTAGGGGGGGGAGAGTGGGCATCATACAGGAAGAAGCAAGTACGGTCATACATGCAGATCTAGCACTGAGGAAACCCATCAATTTTTTTCAATCCTTACATCATTTTAAAAGTGATTCCATTTTGTGCAAGCCGAGGAGTCCTTGAGCTTGATGAGCTTTAGTAGTATTAGCCTACCAAGCTTCATAATTTTCAGAGCTCGTTTGAGCCTCCAAAATAGCTTAGGAACCTAATTTTTAACTAGGCCAGACACTAGGTCTGAACAGGACCAAAGCTAGTCAAAAACTATAAATAGAGCTAGAGAGCTCATTTTTTAGGCTAGCTTCTTGTAGATTTGAACTTGTAAGAGAACTTGATTTGCAATAGAAGTGATTCCATTGTCTTACTCTCTTTGTTATTGCCGTGTGTGCGCGCGTGTGTGTATGTGTGTGCATGTTGGTGTGCTTCTCACTCACACACTTGTGCCTTCACTTGCTCGAGGTTTTAGGAAGTTCTAAATTTTTGAGCATAGTCTTCTACTAACATGGTCCTTTCTCTAATTGTTCTCAACTTCCTCAACACATCAGCGTTCAAGAACACCATTCTATTGTGGTGTGTACCTGCATGAAAGCTGACGTCGAATTCCATGATTTTTGAGAAAGTTGCTGAACTCATTTGACATGTATTCACCTCCTCCATTAGACATTAATGGCTGAATATATTTTCCTGTCTACTTTTCCACCATCCCCTTAAAATTCTAGAAGTGAGTGAGCACCTCGCTCTTCTCTTTCATGAAATATACCCATACTTTCCATGTATGTTCATCAATGAAAGTAACATAAAACCTACAACCACCCATAGATGTGGTCTTTGCACGAACTCAAACATTTGTATGTACTATTTCTAGTACATTCTCGCTAACATGCTTGTCATGCAAAAATGATGCTCTTGAATGTTTATCGAATTGACATGCTACACATACCTTTTTCATTTCTGCAATTTTGAAATTTGGTAGTCCATTGACAGTCTCATTGGACTACATCAATTTTAGCCTCTACAAGTTTGCATGTCCAATTCTTTTATGCCAGATCTCTATATCAACAATAACTCTTACACCTTTTGCAAACATGACTGCATTCATTGCAAGAATTTTCACATTAAAGGTGAACATCCTATCACTTTGTTTCCTTTGGCAATCAATCGTCCATCCTATTTATACTCTTCTACACATAACCCATCAGCATTGAACCTGACTTGTAATCCCTGATCAACCATTTGTCCAATAGAAACTAGATTCTTTGTTGTATTTGGAACATGTAGCACATCAGCAAGATGTTTTACCTTTCCATCCTCCATAGACAATGCTATGTTTCCTGTATGTTCGAGAGGGTGTGATGTGTCATCACCTGTTTCAACATATCCAGGAACTGGCAATTTCTGCAAACTACTAAACTATTCTGCATGACTGGTCATGTGATTTGAAGCATTTGAATCAATATACTAGACATTTCCATTCGATCTCGAAACATCAATAGACATCATATTCATCATGTGATGTTGAACCATGAACAATTTCCCAAAATCATCTACACTTGTGGATGCATAGTTGTTTTGCTGCCTTCTATTTTCATTCTTCAACCTGCAATCACGTTTGAAGTGTCCATGTTTACCACAATTCTAGCATCCTTTACTGTCATTACCTGAATTATTTCTTTGGAAATTTCTGCGGCCTCTTTGGATCCCCCTGCCTTGAAACTATCCTCTACCTATTGCATGATTCTGATGTTGACCTTGGTCTTGGTTACTGTTTCCTCTTCCACTTCGGAAGCCTCTACCTCTATTTTCCTCCTCTACTAGAGTAGAATACTTGCTTAGAACTAGGTTTTCCTTGGGATGTCACAACTACCACAAGGAAGGACAGATAGTGGCACATCAGCCACAAGATACAACTTTCCATGATAAACATATCTCTTACATGGTGTCGGTGGGGATTGAACCCTCGCCCCCACATCAAGAGGTGAGGAGCACAACCATCCGGATAACAAGAGGTGAGGAGCCCAACCATCCAGACAAGCTGCTTGAGATGATTGGACTACAACTTGTGAGACTCCGACATTTCACAAATCAAAATTTATTGATGCAAAATCCACTTATTTAAACAATATTCGCTGGCCTGGTGGTTGGGCCTCTCGCCTCTTGAGGCGGGGGCGAGGGTTCAACCCCTCGCAGCAACATGTAGGGACATAGGAATCCCAGAAACTGTTGTATGTGGCTGTTGGCCACCGTTTGACCATCCCCGCGGTAGTTGTGACCGTTGTTCAACCCAGTTTTGTAAGCCCCTGTTCTTGTGGGATAAGGGGGGTCCCATGGGTACTATGCCCTTCCTTGTACGGTTGCAATTTCAAAGTTAAAGTCCGGGGGAGTAGGCCTCGGCCGAACCTTCATTAAAAAAAAAAAAAACAATATGAAAGCCCTTGAAGAATCGATTTAACATGTCACGGGAGGTCGACTCGAAAAGTCATGAAGATACAACCTCTAAACCCATTTACGCGTGTATGAAAGTTAAAAGGCCTGGGAAAAATGGCAGGGGGAGTTGGGACTCGGGAGTCACTGACACAGTCGAGGTCCGACGGACAAAAGAGTGCCTGTCATGAACGTCCGTACTCTGAAGAAGCAAGGCTGTATTTTCCTTTCTTCACAGTATGGTCCGTGATACTTGCTGTCGGGTCGTGCATTCATTCCACAATTTCCACTTACCGTGACGGGATGATGTTCACTGCTCAGTGCTCAGATAACTACGTGAATTGTCTACAGTTTGCCCAATGCCCATTCAATGCTCCTCTCCTTCTCTTTTCATGCTGTATGAAGTCTATTCTTCTCTCTCTTTCTCTATATGCTCCATTGAGCTTGTACAGACATAGCCCGAGTATACCCCACTCTCGAGTGCTGACTTTCCAAGTTTTCAAGTAGTTGTTACCTGCAGGCTGCAAATTCCAATTTCCAGACCGCTCCACAAACGTTGAAGCTTGCGAGTCGCGACTGAAAAAAAAGCGCGTTCACTCTCTTTCTTGCCGGGAAGCAGCTAGGGTGCCTCATTCCAAAGACGCCCGCCCGCCGGCCGGGCTCATCGAATGTTTTTGCCTCCACAAAGGCATTCGTCAAGGGTCACGTGTCAGTTGTGTTTCCTAGGAACCCGATTCACTTGTTCATTTATGTACATGAAGCAGTATGCAGTGATTTTGAGCACACGATGATACATAAGCTGAAAGTTCATATGCTTTTATGAATGCGTGAGAGAGAATCAATCTGATCTATGTTGTCCTATACGCATACAGTACTGTGCTGTTGATGTAATGATAGATGCCATGAATCAGGAAAAAGCCTACTTGAGCTGTTTGCTTCAGTATCAAGCATAGTAACTTCGGGGAGAGAGAGAGAGAGAGAGAGAGAGAGAGAGAGACCGATCTTCGGTTTTCTACACGGAATCGCGGTTCACCATGATGGATCGCAGAAGTTGGCCATGGCGGAAAAAGTTCACAAATTATACCAGTAGCAGTCTTAATACCAGTAGCAGTCTTAGCAGCACATGTTCCTCTCTGGACGAACAAAGAGAAATTGTTGGCGTTCTTTCCCCTTCTAGTACGCCCACCACCTCCATTACTGAAGCTTATCAGGAGAAGCCTGCGCCCCATATGTCGGTCCCTGAAAAGGTAAGCCCTACGACTGCACGCAGGCTTTGATTTTAACCTCCAACTTTTACTGATGAGTAGATAGCAACATTTTGCAGAAAAGGCATTTGTCTCTCCTTGATAGTACAAAAGCCTTGGAGGCTTTGACATGGAGAGATCAAGCCGAGGAGAAGGTTAAGGAACTTACACAGAGGCTCGAGGATGCAGACAGGCACCTGTCAAACAAAGATGGCATGTTGAAGCAGCATGCCAAGGTGGCAGAGGAAGCTGTAGCAGGTGAATGTTATTCATACATTTTTTGCACATCTTAGTACGATGGAGTTTCAATTTTGCATTTTAGTTTATCCTATTAGCGATGCTGGTAATCTATTTTTTTCTGAAACATGTATGCATTTCTTTCTGTTCTTGAAAAGGATGGGAGAAGGCTGAAGCTGAGGCTGGTTCTTTGAAGCAACAACTTGCTCTGTCAGAAGAACAAAAGAGCCATCTTGAAGGACGCATTTTGGAGCTTGAAAGTTCCTTGAATTCTTGCTTGAAGCAATCGTATCAATTGCAAGAACAGCAGCAGGAGGTCAAGGAAACAGCAGAGAGGAAGTTGGAGGAGTGGGACAAAGAGAGAGCTGATATGGAGCAGGTTCAGTGCGATTTGAGGCAGAGGATACTGGAATCTGAGGCCCAGTGTTGCGCCATGGCTAAGTCCCTGGAGGAAAGGGCAAAGGCAATCATCGAGTGCCAGGAAGCTAAGCTCAGGGCGGAGATGGAGGCAGGACTACTCAAAGTGAAGCTGGATTCTCAAGCGAAGGATATGGCAGCTGTAAGTTTCGAGTTAAAGGTCGTCAGCAAAGAGCTAGAGATACGAAATCAGGAGAACGAATGTTGCAGAAAAACTGCTGATTCTGCACACAAGCAACACTTAGAAGATGTGAAGAAGCTCTCGAAGCTGGATGCAGAGTGCCGAAGACTACGCAGCCTTCTAAGAAAGAGGTTACCAGGGCCTTCGGCTGTTGCCCAAATGAAGATGGAGTTGAGGAAGACTGAACAAACAAGGAGGTCCTTGGAATCTGCCGAGGTTTCTGCAAACGTTCATAATTCTTTTTTTCGCTCGAATGATAGTGACAACCTGAATTCTCAAATTGAATTAAGAGAGAAGATCATCGCCGTGGAAGAAGAGGCTCAAACTCTTAGGGAGGCGCTTGAAAAGCGTACTCTAGAGCTCCAACAAGCTAGACTAATGTATGTAAAGGCTACTGCAAAGCATTCCGCAGCGGAAGACCAGCTTGAATCTTTGGAAGGCACCCCCAAAAGTGTAAGGTCTGCACAGAGCACGGTGCTCAACAGCTTCACCTCTTTCACAAAATCTACGAATGCAGGGTTTTCGGAGAGGCCGGAGGATGAAGTGAGCTATGCAGAGTCATGGGCTTCTGCTCTAATCTCAGAGCTGGCGGAAATTACAAAACCGAATCCAACTTCAGACTCTGGAGTAGATGTTATAGATTCTGCGACAGAGCCTTCACCTAAAAGTTCAAACAAGGTTCATACAGACAGCGCTCCAATGCTGAAGCAGGGTCGCGATTGTTCTCCTTCACCCCAGGACTACTCTACTTTGAAGGTTCTTGCAGGTAAGGACGCGGAGTTGCAATCAGCAAATCTCCTCTGCAAGGATGCCATAGCTAAGCTATCCTCCGTGGAGATAAAGCTTGGGAATACATGGGTTTCTGAAAATCCAAAGTCCAATGTGGAAGAGAGCGTCAACTTTGTTAGCGAGGCCCATTTTATGATGTCAAAGCTTGACAAGATTTTGGATGACATGCGGATTGCTGTTGCTTCTGTTGGGGATATGACAGACGATGACACTTCTGACAGCGGGGCATTGCTCCTAATTCTTCCTAAGCAGGTTAACGATGCAGCTACATCCACCGAATTAGATCATCCAAGATCTGCAGAGATTCAAGCCAAGGCCATGGAAGAACTACAGATGAAAATAAGCGCATTAGAAGCCTCCAAAACAGAGCTAGAATCACAGTTATGTGTTAGTGATGAGGAGCTCAATCGAGCTAAATGTGAGCTAGATGATGCACGGATACAGATAGAGGAATTGAAAGCATCAGGAGTCAGCCTTACTAGTAAGCATGCTGAAATACTGACGGAGGAGAAGGAAAAGAAGCGGGAGATGCAAGCTCAACTAGAGGCCAAGGAAACTGAAGTAAGGAAGCTCCAAAGCACTGTGGCTTCTCTTGGTGTAGAGCTCTCTGAGCAGCACAAGAGGAACGATGAAGTCATCTCGAGATGCGAAGAGCTGGAGCGGAAAATCCAGAGGTAGATCTTTTTCTATAATCTTACTGCTTATTAAGTGGTTGTATTGTGGTCGCTGTAGTATGGACTTACTCGAGAAGTATAAAAGAACATTTGCCTGTCATGTCACTCTGATTACTTAACTAATGCTTTAAATCGGGTCGCATCAGTCCACGGCGAGGTTAGTGGTTGAAGTTTGTGCATCAAGGGCAAACTATATAATCCATGGATGATGGCACCCCTTCAATCTGATATCTAACAGTGGGACCTAGGTCTCGTTTATACAAACTCACCACGAGAGCTTTTGCTTTTTGATTACAAGCACCTGATAGTGTGAGAGTACTGCCTGACGGCAAAGTGAAAGTAGCGATTTTCTTGACTTATCACCCTCGTTAAAGGTGCTAGACCTATGGATAAACTTCTGGCAATCTCTCTATGATTCGTTCTAGGGGAGCGTTTGCTGTGCCCTATACCCTGTCTTTAAAACTCCAGTGGATGCAACAAACAACATTCTTTCTGCAAAGTCCACGTCCTGTAGGACAGTTGGTTGAGCTTTGGTCTCTTGAGGCGGAGGTCCAAGGTTCAAGTCTCAGGCTGGACATGTTATGGCTTAGGCCAGTTAAATCCAGTTGTAACCATGTCTCTCAGTTGTAACCTTGTCTAACCCCTGCTTTGTGGGATACGGGGGTCCCGCGAGTGCTATGCCCATTCACTTGTACAGTTGCAATTTCAAAGTTAAAGTTCGGGGGAGTAGGCTTCGGCTGAACCTCCATTTAAAAAAAAAAACATTCTTTCTGCGAACCAACAGCTCTTCATTTGGATTTTCTGCTACTGCACCATTAGTGTTCCTTTGGTAGGCGTCACTCTAGCTTAGAAAATCTGATGGAACCAACGAAGGACATCCTTTTAATCAACTATCAGCCTCTTCCTTTGCAATGTGAGAGGAAAGCATGAAAGGAAACTCATTTCTGCGACTAGTAGTGTGTTATCTTGAAAATGAACTCATCAAGTGTAGGTGGAACAGAGAAACATCTGCTCAGTTCAAAGCTTCTTGTCATGCCTTAGTTCCAGTAGGAGGTAACGTGGAACGAAGGATTAAATGGGTTGAACTCATGTGTGCATGTCTTTTCAACTTCCCAAGCGGAAGAGAAACACTAAACATCATTTTGTCGCCCGAAGCCTCCTTGCCATGTGGAACATATCTTCAGCATAATATGGGTTCAAAGTTGAACTCACGTTTTCATCGCCAACATTTGGAATCATCCCCTTTTGCTAAGACAACATCTTTCGTCCCAATCATGAACGATATTGCCATCTTATCTGTATACATCCATACTCAGCAAAACCTTACGCTTAGTATGTGGCCACAAGAAACTGAAAGCTTAACACATGCTTAGGGCTAAGAGTGGGATGCAAGAAATCAATTATTCGCATGGAGTGACTCCAATAGTGTGCATAAGTTCTAGAGTCAAATCCAGGAGAACATGCATTTTGGTAAAACCACAAATTCTTGTCATGCAGAAGACAATGAATGTTTAATAGATCAAAGCTCACTAAGCTCTAGATTCATTGGCAGGTAACAAGATGTCGATAGCTCCCGAAATGTCCGTAAGGTTCAATTTAAATGACTCCTTATGGTCGAACGGAGATAGGTTTTGCCAACCAACATTTCTTCGTAACTTAGAAAAGATAAAAATACCGACATCTTGTTTGAAGATGACATTAGGCGCCTTTAGGTTACATCTTCCCATGTGTATGCCTCAGGAAATCAATGGTACAAGTTGTCCTTATATGCTTGTAGAGGGTAAAGAGCCGTCGGTGTAACAAGAAACTGATGAATGAAAAACGCTCCGTATAATCAAGAAAGCATTGCGGAAGACACAAGAAATAAAGTTCTATGACATGTCCAAGGTCCTCGTCACTCAATTTCTAATGTTCAAGTGCCGATCATGAATGGATGATCAAGGAATTTGATTTCAAGCAAATTAACGATATGCCACCATTTCGAGTTCCGTGACCTGTCCAAGGTCCCAAGTCACTCCATTTTCAACGTTCACTTGCCATGGAAGATCAACGAATTTGATTTCAAGCAAATTAAGAACATGCCACCATTGTCATAGTCCCTCAGCCTTAGTTGTAAGCATTTCTTAATGAAAACCTATGAAGAACTCTTTCATCTTCTCTTGTCTTTATATTCCAGTTTATCTGGGCCTGGTGTAAGATGTTCATATCAGTTCTGCTGTTTCCTTTCCTCCCCCTTTTGCTTTTGTAGAGAAGACAATGCAGCAAACTGATTACGTGTGGACACACACACACACACACACACACATTAGTACTTTTCTTGGTTGTTTCTAGTCAGTTTTCTGAACGGGGCAGCAGTGTTCCCGCATTTGTCCTCGGGTAATCAGATGGTCACTGTGCCAGGAGATATGCAGGCTGCTTGTCAACATGGGCATTACCATCCTAGCTGCTGCGTGGATGATATGCAGCAAATGCTAGTCCCCAGCTGGAAGTCCATCAGCTTGATGATAAGCTGCATATACGATCCCATGCAGATAAGTAATAAAAAGAACCGTGAATCCTTCATGGGCTGCATCGAGTGGAGCTTGAGGAATTCGATATACACTCTTCCTTTTATAGATACAGCGGTATCAAAGGTTTAATTTAAACTAAATAATATAAAGTTTTTGTACACAAATGCGCAACTCAGCATCTTAATGAGTTAAAGCTGAGCAAGAGCATCTTTCTTTTTTCCCACCACCACAGATATTTGATGCGCTCACTAAGGGCATCGATATCGTCCTCTTTTCTAGCCGCAAATAGAGTTCCAGTGATGAATTTGCATGCTATTTAATATCTGTGGGGCGGGAGGGGAAGCCCCAAGCCTGAAACGGTTATGATAAACGAGGGCTGTGCATAGGCGATAATGGAATCTGTTCATAGCAATTGAATGCCTTCCTTATTGTAATACATCGTCTAATTCGATTTTGATTTGCAGTCATGCTGAACGGGAACGTAATACCATGTCTAGCGCCTGTCGATATGAGGATGAATCTCATGCTCGATCTAGAAAGGTGAGGTCTATACAGGCAGTGAATATGTTTGAATACTCGTAAATTTTCTCAACTGTACGTAGATTTTCAGGAAAGAGAGCTGGCAGCTGCACGGGAGAAACTAGCGGAGTGCGAGCACACTATATTGATGTTGGGGAAACAGCTTACGGCGTTTGTAGCCCCTTCTGCAGCATTGGCATACAACTGTTCTAAAGGATACGAAGATGGCAGTAGTTGCCCGCGTCTGAACTCCAGCGCCCACGTTGCTGGGGAATCAAGAGCGAAGCCTCAGCAGCCGCATGTCGATGGAAACGGCGTTGGATTTTACTCTAGGCCGCGTCGGATCCATTCCGATTTGTCATATCGCATGGACTCGGCCAATTCAGTTGGTATCCCGGGGGTGACGTACTCTGTGGCGGACCATCTTCAGATGGACGACGGGGTGTCAAGCATTTACGACAGCCGCACTGAGAGTGCGATGAGCTCTCCATCATCACAGTACACCTCGCCGAGCGACAAGGCTCGTGTGCAACAGCGGAATGTGGCTGAGGGCCGGCTGGGGGCCGGGGTGCGGACCAACTTGGCGAAGTCTATGGAGCGCGTCGCACCACCTGCTTACAACAAGCGTAGGGATGTTGGCGGCAGCGGTGGTGGGAATCGTGGTGCAGGCAGGGCCCCCGTGCAGCATGTCATGAATACCGGCTGCGGTGGGTATGGGTATGGGCTTGCTCCCGGCAGCGGCGTAGACTTCGGTAGTGGCAAAGGCAACAAGAGCTTCAGCCGGTTCTTTGGCAGGTCCAAAAAATGAAGAGTCCGCTTCTCCGAAAATAGTCATCATCTGGTATTTTGAAAGCTGGAATCGGTTTTTGCTGGCAGAATATTCCTATTCTTTTTCTTTCGTCTTTTGATGCTTTTTGGCCTTTCTATGGGAGAGCCAGTAATACAACATCATTCCCTTATCTGCCTTACGATTTGAGGGAATATGGAGCTACCATGGCGTATCTCTCTACATATGCACAAGGCCACTATCTTCCTGTCTATTGTTGTAGATATGAATTTCAATTGTTAATGCAATGTTTGTAGGTCAGTTGCTTACTAAATTCCTGTGTATCGCTGGCTGCATCTATGCGAAATCCTATTCCTATTTGATCTCCAGTAATTTTATATCGTGCTGTCCAATCTATTGAGTTGTAATCTTATATTAGAAATGGCTATCTTTTAACCGAGGACTTCTGTATAACGTTTTCCCGATCTCCTCGAAGGAAAGGACACTATTTTTCAAAGTCTGAGGTTGTTCCAACGTTCATAAACATGCATGAAGAAAAAAGTCTATGGACGTCTCTTATAAAAGGCGCAAGCCTAAAAGTCTTCGACGCAAGCCCATAAGTCTTCACTGTTGAAAATTAACTTTTTGGATAATTTTTTAATATCAGGGATCTTGAGGCCATCGTTGCTCTTTGGTTGACAACATACGTTCCACATGTCTTTTGGAATTTCGACAATGAGGTCATTGTCACCCTTTTCTTTTTTGCAAAACAAACTTTAAATTGTAAACAAGGAAAAGTTACAAGAAAATTAGAGAGATCCACAAAGAAGTTGATAACTTTTTTATCTCTTCGTGGGGGACTCACATGTTCTTCAACTTCTTGTTTTCTACAATGAACACCTTGTGATTTCTTACAATCATGGATCCTCTTACTTAAACACCCTAGGGACTTTTCAATAGATGACTCTTTGGGTTGCTTGTTGAACTTGATCATAATAGAGGATGACACAAAGTATAATGTGGAGAAGATAGGTAATGTCAAGGCTTCCATTGGTAGGACAAACATTCTGAGTAAGGTACTCTATGTTTCCACTACTACCCAAAACCTAATAGATAGTTCCATAGATAGATAGATAGATAGATAGATAGATAGATAGGTACATAGGTCGGCAGGTAGGTAGAAAATAGATAGATAGATAGATAGATATATAGAGCACCCTAGGGACTTTTCAATAGACTACTCTTTGGGTTGCTTGTTGAAGTTGATTGCACATCTTTCCTTCCATATCTTCCAATGTGCTTCACCTCTAAGGGCATTCCACATAGCCAATAAGCACCCAATTGCTTCCGAAAGCAAAGCTTACTTCTAGATAACTTTATTTCGCAATTATAAGAGCTTGCTAAGACATTGCGAGGTTAAAATGCTCTTAGAACAGAAGAAAAGGTATCCCAAATCTTACTTACAAATCATGCATCACTTGCGCCAAGGGAAAGCACCAAAAATTTTACTAGCTTTGACATTGGTCCATATCTCCCTGTACATAATCTACCACATTCACATTTCTTTCTTATTTCCATAAACGTGTGCCACAATACCTTGAACTTGAATTCCCATCTGATCCACATTGATTTTACACACCACTTGTTGCTAAGAGCATGATGAGAGTCTAGGTTTCTTTTGACTCTCAAGGTATCTTCCATCTTGTTACCACTCTGCCACCTCAGACCCTCTATTCCGGGGGTTCCTAGCCCAGTATGAGGCAGGTCTCAGAGTCATCCCTGTTGAGGATCTCACGACTTAGACCACTTATTGATGGCCGTCGTGGCAAAGGCTTGAACCTTGTCAAGCCTGCGGAAATCGCCGCGGCATCGAAAAGATGCTAAGCTAGAGCGATATTAGAACACCTCCATAATCAACAGTAGCTTAGCAAGATTACTGCCACTTAAACATATAATACTCCGTTTTGAATTTACTGAAAAATTCACTAGAACTTCACCGGACTGTCACCAGACTGTCACCGTAATTATACCGGAATCTTACCGGAATCAACTCCTATTCTGTTTTTAATTACTTCAAGTGAGTATACAAGAAGTAAGGAAGTGATGCGTGAACTTCTTTCACTGAGTGAACACTTTCTGAAGTTTAAGAAAAAACTTCTCCGGTTCAGAATGTCTCTTTTCGGTTAGACTTTGTATTGTGTGTACATATCCATTTCACCGAAATCCTTGACGAACTAATAGTAGAGATGTCTAGCTATAAGATAAGCTAACTCTCATACAAAACCTTAATTTTTTCTGCGAGATATACTTCGTTGTTCTACCGGAAAACACGTTTACTGAGAAAAACTGTAACTTACCGAAAATGCGTTTACTGAGATAACTGTAATTGACCGAGACATTCATTTACTGAGAGAGTACCGTGGGACACGTTTACTGAATGAACTGTAACTGTTAACGAACTTTCTACCGTAACACGAAAATACTCAGGTTTCTTCACATACGAATAGTGCACATAAACTTCCACATGAACATGTGTTTTCTATTAGAGAAGATGTGTACAAATTAACTTGGCCTCTTCTTGGTCAAGATATAGAAACTCTCCTACACTGAGTAGTTTCTTCTTACCATCTCGCTCAGATGAATACCTGACATTTTAGGTTTCTGTTATTCATCTGTACATACGTGATCTCTGGCGTCTTCTGAGAACTTCTCTCTTTTTTTGTTTTTCTCCCCCTTTTTCTTGACCTCTATATGCGCTCTATTTAAAGTGCACGCTCTACTCACACACGTTCTTGTTCGCACGCTTCCTCTATTATTCTTATGCACGTTCTCTCTTTATATACAGTTTGATTCGGTGTAACGAACTCTATCAAACTCTGATTCTGCAAGATTCTATGCTGTACATAACGGTAGTGAATTTGTCCCTTCATTAAGGCTTTTGATTTTTTGAATATTTTGATTCCGCTTCTCTTTATCTTTCTTTGTCTGTATGTCAAATTCGTGAGTGATTCTTCAACAGCTCCCCCTCAATCACTAATTTGACTTTTCCTGTCTTTCGTATATTTTTCTTTCTTTTATACCTGCCATTTCTTTGAATCTGTTTGCCTTTGCTCCATCCAAGCTCTTTGTCAAAATATCTGCAATTTGATCTTTTGTCGGAGTGTATACTATTTCTATCTCCTTCTCCATTACCTTTTCCCTTAGGAAATGATACTGAATTTCACTATGTTGTTTCTTCGAACACCAGCTTACTAGCTTGTCTCCTAGGTATATCATATAACCATGCGTTGATCTTCTGTCATCTTGACTTCTTGCCCAGTCTGAGTCACTGAATGCTCTCAGCTGTATATCTGACGTAAAAGGATAATATAATCCTTCCTTTATAGTTCTTTTGATATATCTAAGAACTCTCTGTCCTGCAATCCAATGTTGATCTTTTGGACAATGCATGAACTGTGAGAGAACTCCCACTACATAGCTAAGATCCGGTCGTGTTAGTGTAGCGTAAATTAGACTTCCCACTAACGACTGATACTTCCTCATATTTTTAAACTCTGCTCCACTATATTTGCTGAGTTTATGATTTACTTCAAGAGCTCTTGAAGCTTCTCTGCAATTCTCCATATTAAACTTCTTCAGTAAGTTTAGGAGATACCTTTCTTGTGTAACATATACACCATGATCTGTGTATGTGATTTCCATTCCAAGAAAGTATGATAACTTTCTTAGATCACTGATCTGAAACTCCTTTTCAAGTAATCTCTTTACTTCTTTAATTCCTTCATCTGAAGTACCTGTGATTATGATGTCATCTACATAAATGCAAATGTAGATCATACCTTCTTCTGTTCTCTTGATGAGTAGACTTGCATCTGCTTTCGAACTTTGGTATCCAAGTTCATTGAGATATTTCACAAGTCTGTAATTCCAAGCTCTTGGAGCTTGCTTCAGTCCGTAAAGTGCTTTTCTTAGTCTGCAAACAAAATTTGGGTATCTGGAACTTACAAACCCTTCCGGTTGTTCCATGTAGACTTCATCTGATATATATCCATTCAGAAATGCATTCTTGATATCTAACTGACTTAGCTTCCATCCTTTTGATGCTGCTATAGCAATCACTGTCTTTATGGTTGACATCTTTGCCATCGGACTAAACGTCTCATCATAGTCTATGCCATGCGTCTGAGCATAGCCCTTGATAACCAGTCTTGCTTGTGTCTCGCTATCCTTCCATCTGCAAGTTTCTTAACTTTGAAAACCCATTTATTTCCAATTACTTTCTTACCATTTGGTTTAGGAACAAGCTCCCATGTCTTGTCACTTGTTTGAATAGTATGACTGGAACTACCTTTTTCCAATTCTGACATTAGTTCTATATTTCCTGACAAGTGATTAGAACATCGAGAATCAATGTAAAATGCCTTTAGGTCTTCGTTATCTGATGTGCTGATTGAGTTCATTATCAATAATGTATGACTTTCATTCTGTGTGTCATTTGCGTAGTTGTTGTAGGTGGTGTTGTAGGATTGACTCTGTCCCCAACTTCTTCTTCCACCTCTACCATAGCTTCCTCTTTGATTCTGTCTACCTCTTTGAAAGTTATTCTGATATCTTCCACTTCTACCTCTGCTATTACTCTTCTGATTTTGATTTGATCCTTGTTGATTGTGCCAGCAATCATGAGCCAGATGATTATTTAGTCCACAGATCCAGCAAGCCTTCTTGTTGATATTCTGACTACCTCTTCGTCTTCCAAAACCTCTTTCTCTTCCTCTGCCGGTGCCTCTACCTCTTGCATAATAAGCCTGAGAACTCGACTCTTCTTCATCTTTTGACTTACCTTTGTCTGCTTTCTTCTTGTTCTTCATGTACATTGCAGAACTTTGTCCTTTATCTCCATCTCCTTTCAGGTATTGCTCATATGTGAGCATCAAACCAAGCAACTGATTTAAATATGGTACAAAATGATTTAAAGAAAGTTCAGTTGAGAGTACGAAAGGTTTCCACCTTTCATCTCCTCTCAAACCTGTTAGCAGTTGCGCTATCAATCTATGATCTTCGACATCTTCATTTATGGATCCAAGACTATCTGCTAGATCCTTCATCTTAGTAACATAGTCACGAATGCTTTGATTCGACTTCTTTTTGAACGTTGTGAATTCGGACCATAAGCTAGCCTTCTTAGCTTTCGTACTATTTTGGAAATGATCTTCCAACGCACTCCATATGTCCTCCGCTTACTCCAGACCTCTAATGTGCGGTAGTAGATGGTCTGAAACGGTATTATAAATGTAAGCTCTTGCCGTTGCATCTTTCTTCTGCCACAGCTTCAAGGCTTCTAATTCTTCTTTTTCCGGTTGACTATCATCTTTGAAAGTCGGCTTCTTTTCTTCTCCGGTCACATACATCATTAAGTCCTTACTCATAAGTAAGGCTTCCATGCGCATTACCCATGCGGGATAATTATCTCTGTCCAATTTATCAATTTGGACATGATCTGCCATGATCTTCTTGTTTTTGTTACTTCCGGCGAACTTTTTGAAAATCTTTCTGCTCTTCAGAATCGTTCTCGTTCTGGTTCCACTTGTTGTGGTTAACCGGATCTGATACCAAATTGTTGAGGATCTCACGACTCTGAGACCACTTATTGATGGCCATCGCAGCAAAGGCTTGAACCTTGTCAAGCCTACGGAAATCGCCCCGCCACCGAAAAGATGCTAAGCTAGAGCGATATTAGAACACCTCCGTAATCAACAGTAGCTTAGCAAGATTACTGCCACTTAAACATATAAGACTGCGTTTTGAATTTACTGAAAAAATCACTGGAACTTCATCGGACTGTCACGAGACTGTCACCGTAATTATACCGGAATCTTATCGAAGTCAACTCCTATTCTGTTTGTAATTACTTCAAGTGAGTATACAAGAAGTAAGGAAGTGATGCGTGAACTTCCTTCACTGAGTGAACACTTTCTGAAGTTTAAGAAAAAACTTCTCCAGTTCAGAATGTCTCTTTTCGGTTAGACTTTGTACTGTGTGTATATATCCATTTCACCGAAATCCTTGACGAACTGATAGTAGAGATGTCTAGCTATAAGATAAGGTAACTCTCATACAAAACCTTAATTTTTTCTGCGAGATATACTTCGTTGTTCTACCGGAAAACACGTTTACTGAGAAAAACTGTAACTGACCGAAAATGCGTTTACTGAGATAACTGTAATTGACCGAGACATTCATTTACTGAGAGAGTATCGGGGGACACGTTTACTGAACAAACTGTAACTGTTAACGAACTTTCTACCGTAACACGAAAATACTCAGGTTTCTTCACATACGAACAGTGCACGCAAACTTCCACATGAACATGTGTTTTCTATTAGAGAAGATGTGTACAAATTAACTTGGCCTCTTCTTGCTCAAGCTATACAAACTCTCCTACATTGAGTAGTTTCTTCTTACCATCTCTCTCAGATGAATACCTGACATTTCAGGTTTCCGTTATTCATCTGTACATACGCGATCTCTGGCGTCTTCTGAGAACTTCTCTCTTTCTCTGTTTTTCTTCCCCTTTTTCTTGACCTCTATATGCGCTCTATTTAAACTGCACGCTCTACTCATGCACGTTCTTGTTCGCACGCTTCCTCTATTATTCTTATGCATGTTCTCTCTTTATATACAGTTTGATTCGGTGTAACGAACTCTATCAAACTCTGATTCTGCAAGATTCTGTGCTGTACATAACGGTAGTGAATTTGTCCCTTCATTAAGGCTTTTGATTTTCTGAATGTTTTGATTCCGCTTCTCTTTATCTTTCTTTGTCTGTATGTCAAATTCGTGAGTGATTCTTCAACAATCCCAAGTATTGTCTTAGCAGAAAACACTCTTCAAAGTCAACTCTATGAATTGGATAAATGTCCTCGAATCTGATCTAATTCCTTCTATCTTGGTGCCAAAGGTGCTTGCACATTCTAAATTATTTATTCCTTAGTCTCTTTGCTCTTTTAGAGGCTCTTAAATTGCACTCTCGTCATACCTGCGATAGTGAACTAGATAGATTTGTTATGTTTGATCTCGATAGCACACTTCCAATCATTACTGATGATGCATAAAGGTTTCACTTGGTTCACCTCTTCCACAGGGGGCACACAAGATTGGAGTCCTTGGGGAAAATCAAAACCGGGGAGAACAAGACGAATTAAATCAAGCCCCTTTCTACCCAAGGATCCAATAAGAGAAAGGTTTTCACTATTTTTGAAGATCAACTTGTCCCAAAAAGTTTTGCCATTATTCCAAGCTTCAATAATCCATTTGACCACCATCCTTTTGGCCATAGACCCTACATATGGCATGCCCATGCCACCCATCACTTTTCGATTGGTGTATATTTCCCATTTAATCTTCAGAATACCTCTTATGTTGGGATACCCCATCCAAAGGAAATGTTTGCAACACCTATCAAACTTTAGCATCTCCTTGTTGCAGAGTCTCCAACATGCTAAGAATTAGATGATGGAGGAGATAAGGAATGTATTGATCTCCATCGCACACCCATCCACATTAAGTTGCATTCTCTTTCACTATTGAAGTTTGTTGTCAGGCTTGGTGAAAACCCAATCCCATTGTTGAACCCATGGTTATTCCAAAAACCAATAAAGATTCCAAGAAGATGGATAATTTGGCCTCTAGGAATCTTCCCATAACCTTGAGCCTATAGAAATTGCAAGGGGGCCCTAGACAAGGACACGTACAGAGTCTTCCAGTGGTTGATTCTTGAGCTAGATGTTTAGCAAAAAATATGAAGGCAATTTTAAACTCTAGACACAGGCTCTGTGTCATTTTGTAGAAATGCAATGGTGTCAAGTCTAAAAACTAAGGGGAGCAAGAGACCTTGAATATTCCCCATGTGAACTTGATTGTTCACATGGCAGGTCACCCATCATTGGTGGTAACAAACAAGAATGGGGCGATTGGGCAACTTTATCTGATGGAGTGCTCAAGATGGAAATTCAGGGAGAGATTGTCATTAATGTTAATCTAAGAAGAGGCACTGCCATGATCGTGGAAACCATTTTGATGAACTTAGGACCATAGTTGAGGTCCTTGAGGGATTGCAGGATAAAATCCCACTTGAATCTATCATACGCTTTGTTCCAATCTATCTTGAGGAAGAGAATGACTTGGGCTAACTCCTTTGGGAAATCAATTTCTTGTCAAATGTCAATGATCACTTCAAGAATGTATCTACCTTCGATAAAGCCTTTTTTATCTTTGTGGATTCACGATTGGAGATGGTTTGCAATGTGATTGGTGAATAATTTGGCAAAGACTTTGTTGCCAACCTTGAGCATGGCGATAGGCTGCCAAGTTTCAATTTTGTTTTTGTTGTCTTTCTTTTGGATGAATTTGATAACTCTTTTATTCAAACACGTCTGCATTGCACCAAAACTAATTGCTTCATGCCAAACATAGAATAGGGGGGCAACCAAAACCTCTTTAAATGTCTTGAAGAATGCATTAGTGAGGCCATCAAGCTTCGAACTTTTATCTTTAGGGATGGACTCAATTGCTTGAAGAATCTCCTCTCTAGTAATGGGAGAATCGAGAAAGTACACAAACACAAAGACACAAAAAACGAGAACTATGTCATGTTCTCCTTTGTTTCTATGCAAAATAAGCATAGAATCACCAAAAACATGCATATTTTGAGCATATTGAGTTTCCCAATGTAGAGACAGATGTGCCCCTCTATTGAAGCATGCAAATAATTGCATTTGGGTTTTGCATACTTTTTGGAATCCCTCTAACTTAAAAACAACACAAAACTTGCAAACCTTAGAGAACTGCTCTTCCATGAGTACTATTCTTAACATGAAACATGCCCATATTTTGAGAGTTCAACTCAGGATGTGAGTAAGAATACTAACTTATTCTAGTTCGATGGCACAAAATCCATGTTAACAAAACATGTATAGAACATATAAAGACTAAAGGAGAACATTTTATACTGCTTGTAGTAATTATTGTACAATGAAGACAATCCGCAAGAGATTAACATGAAAATTGCATGACATTTAAATCTTTTTGCATGAAGCAAACCCAAATCGACTCAGAGAAAATGCCATAGTGAAAAATGGATTTCTCATTAGGATCAAGAATAAGTTACATAATTTGTTTTTTTAATACTAAAAGGAAGTTCGGCCATAGCCTACTCTCCCGAACTTGTATTAAATAAAGGAAAAGAAAAGTACAAGTGAAGGGGACTAGTGCCCACGGGACCCCCTTTAAGTCCCACACAGCGGGGGAAGATCTTGCATGGATTATATGGCATTACAAAGAAGATTAATCATCCTCTCATCACCCTCATGAGGGGCCCACTTGGGTTTAAGCTTGTTGTTGATCAAAAGGAGCACTTGATGATGCCTGAAGGGGGGGATTTCTTGTAGTTAGCGATTCTTTTACTGAGGAGGAACAATGTTTTTGGGGGAGTCGCCAAACTTATAAGCACATCTTTCTTGCCAGATCTTCCAGAGGACCTCCCCTCTGATGGCATTCTAGAGAGTCACGGAGCATCCAGTTGCTTCTCCCAGCAGAGCTTGTTTCCAACTGATATGTTTTTGAAGTCTAATTTTCTTTTCGACAATCTATCAGAGCCTGTTGGAGTTGGGACAAGTAAAGAAGATATGAGGAACATCTTTGATGGACCGGTAGCAGTGCTTGCACCAGGGAGGCACCCCACAAATTTTGTTAGCCTTAAGGTTGGTCCAGATACCACGATGAAGGATTTGCCATAAGAGAACATACTTTTTGATTTCTATGAGAGGGTGCAAGATAGCCATGAACTTCATGTCCCACCGCAGCCACGTCCACGATAGGCACCACTTCTTATTGAGGTTAACCTGATAATCAGTGGTTTCTTTGATATTCAGGATTTTTGTTAGGCAATTACCATTGTGCCATTTTGAGACCAAGCAAGCTCGGCGTGTCGTGCCCCATGAGAAGGCAAACTCTAGAGCGGTCCCAGGCAAGACATCTGCTTTGCAAAGTATTCCATTCTTCATAGGTAATGTTGATGCTAGGGTCAATGTCCTCGAAGTTGATCCACTGGTTGGTGTCTTGTTTCCAGAGATGTTTCCATTTTTTGAAGCCTTTTTTCCAAAGCCCCTTGGCGTTTCAAATGTTCCAAGATTCCATGATCCGGATTCCATGGATCGAAAACCAAATAGAGTCGTTTTGTCTGATACGGACCACCCACTTCCAATCTTCACTTATTCTTGTGTAGCTTTTGACTTTATTCCAACTCTTCCATAGGGAGCATACGAGATGCGAGCCTTTCGGGAAGACCAGGATCAGGGAAAACAAAAGGGTCAGAATGTCAAGATTCTTCTAGTTCGGGAATCCCACGAAAGTCAAGACGTTCTTGTTTTTGAAGATCAGCTTGGCCCATGAGGCCTCCCCATTGCACCACACCTTAATCATCCATTTTTTTGCTATTTTGTTAGCCGTGCATCCAATGTCTAGAATGCGAACGCCCCCACTATCTCTTTGGCTGGAGCAGATGGACCACTTGATTTTGGGCACTCCCCTCCTATTGTGGTCGCCCGTCCAAAGGAAATTTCTGCAAATACTTTCCAACTTGGATAGCTCTTGCTCTTTCAGTATCCAACAAGAGAGGAAGTAAATGGTAGATGAGATGAGGAACGTGTTGATAATCATAGTGCGACCAACGAGATTTATTTGCATACCTTTCCAATAGTTTAGCTTGCTTTCGACTCTGGCCAGGACCCAGTTCCATCGCTGCTCCATCGAGATACCAAATCCCAAGGGAATCCCAAGAAACCGGAAAATTTGGCCATGAGGGATGATTTGATAGCCATGATCAAAGAGAAGATCAGTCTGGATCCTGACAATAGCTCTCAAAGTGGTCTTAGAGTGGTTGATTTTGGATGCACTGGCTTCACAGAAAGTATCCAGGCACCTCCAAAATGTCTCTAGGCTGGTACCATCATTGTGGACAAACGCATTCATATCATAAAAAAAAAGTCTCATGGTGATCTAGTCGTGGTCACGAGGAAATCAGAGGCCTTTGATATTACCTGCTTCCCTTTGTTGAGCTACCAATGGGCGAAGCCCTTCTGTGGCAATGGCAAAGAGAAGGGGAGCCAACGAGCACCCTTCTCTAATCGATCTTCTTAGTTTGATCACCTTTGACAATTGGCCATTAACATTAATTTGAGTCGACCCCTTTCCGAGAAGGGTCGAGATCATCTTGATGAAAATCTGACTGCCTCCGAGATCTTTAAGTGACTGCAGAATAAAGTCCCATTCCAGCCTGTCATAAGCTTTGTCAAAGTCGATCTTGAGGAAAACCACATCTTGTCTTGACTCATTCCTGATGTCAGAACCTTCCCAAATATCTATAATGGCATCCAATATTGACCTGCCTTTGACGAAACCTTTTTGGTCCTCGCTTTACCACGCTCTCAAATGGCAAGAAATTCTATTTGCAATGACTTTGGCAATGATCTTATATCCCGTTTGGAGCATCGTAATCAGACGCCAGTTCTCAATTCTGTTCTTTTCCCCTTTTTTGTGTATTAACTTGATGATGCCATTGTTGAGACAATTTGAAAGCATGCCAAACTTGAGTGCCTCTTGCCAGAATAGACAAAGAGGGGTGGCAACCACCAACTTGAAGGACTTAAAGAACTCATTAGTGAGCCCATCCGGCCCCGAGATTTTAGCATTACGGAGGGCATCAATGACTTCAATGATTTCTTCTTCTGAGATAGAGGCATCAAGCAGGGAACGAAGGTTGTATCCTATGAGAGGATACCATGCAAACCCGTCTATGGTGGGAGAGGGGGGTCGAGATCCCAGGAGTCTCGTAAGTGCTCTTTGATTTTGAAATTTTCTTCTTCCGTATTGCATACATCGCCATTTGAGTCTAGCAATAGGGGGATTGATTCTTTGTTATGTTTCCTTTTAAGGATGTGGCACATCTCTTTGGTGGGTTTGTCGGCTTTGCCAGCCCACCACTCCTTAAAGAATATTTACAAATTTTTCTTTTGTATCTCTTCCTCATATCTCAGCAGCACTCTGATTTTTTGTAGACTTTTCTGGGATTGTGCTTTTCCTTTGTTCACCTCCTCCTCAAATCTCCAAAGTCTATGATAAAGAGCTTCTCTACGTGCCCGTCGAATAGTCTCGAGCATCTTCTTTGTTCTTACCATGATCTGCCGTGACTTTTCCACCGCACATCTCCAGCACTTGGCGAGGGACGAGAAGGAGGCGAACACCTCCTTCCACACTTCAAGAATTTCTTGATGGATGGAGGGGAGAGTGAAGGAAGTCGTGTAGGCATGAAACCAAGGAGCCTTATGGATTTTGGTGAGAGGTTGGAAAGTGATGGTGATCAGGTAGTGATCAAAGATGGCAAGGTCGATGCATTGCGAGAGGGAAGGGTGGCGCCACTGATGAATAATGTTCTGAGCAATGTAGCTTCTATCCAGTCTAGCTTTCCTCAAGTGCTCGCCTTCTTGGAGATTTTACTAAGAAAAGACTTTCAAATCTTTGAATTCAACCAAATCTGAGTGTAGTTTGGTTTTGTCCCATGTTTCTTTCTCCCAACTGTTGATGATCTGGCCCTTGCCATTCCATTAGCGAGTCCAACAAATATTGAAGTCACCACAAATTAGCACATTGTGGGGGAGCGAGTCCAACAAGGCCCAGGTATTTAGTCTCTCCAACTCCCCGTTAGGGGCATACATAAAAACTAAAGTAAATCAAAAGGGGGCACCAAAGGAAATGTCAATCCATCGATGAATCTGATCTTCAAAGGAGTTCTCAAGCTTTTCAAACCAGAATTGATTTATACTGATTACCATCCCACCAGACCACCGGGGGTGCGACGTTGAAATCCAAGCATGGGATGAGGAGACATGTCTAAGCCGTTTCTGGAGGTCTACTGAGGGGGCCTTATCCTTTCTCTTCTTGGATTCGTCTTTCTTTTTCACTGGGAGGGGGTCCGGACTTAGCACTTTGTTCTTGTGGGGGCTTTTCCAGGGTAGCTCAATAGGTTTTTTCCGCTTGTCGGAGGCCTCCTGTTGGAATGAACAGGAAACCGTTTCCGAAACAGTCGATCCAATGATGGAACTTTCACTATGCATGTTATCTTCGTTACTAGTGGTAATTAAAGCCGTCTTCTTTGCTTGTGGTGTAACCCTCATGGTAGGTATCTTTGTTGTCAGGGGTCCCTAGGGCTTTGTCGCTGGTGTGCACCTCAAACTCGTTCCTTCCTGGGTAATCAAGCTCATTAATCTCCTTTTCTAGATTGCAATACAAGTTGTTTGGGGGGGTATTTGGCATATGGTTTTGCTCAGCTGTCGCCCTAGGGCTTCTTTTCCTTCTTCTTCTGACTTCCATAAAACAGTCTATGTCGGCTTCTAGGTTATGGGGGCCCTTAACTACCTTTTCATTCGCCAAACGATTCAGTGTCCCATTGTTGTCTGGAATGTTTCTGG
Organism: Ceratopteris richardii; assembly: GCA_020310875.1. NCBI lineage: Eukaryota > Viridiplantae > Streptophyta > Polypodiopsida > Polypodiales > Pteridaceae > Ceratopteris > Ceratopteris richardii. Next base: position 13,881,586 of record CM035436.1, read on the forward strand.
AAGCTTCTTGTTTTTTATTGCTGTTTTGTCTCAGTGATAAATCTTTGATCCTATGGCCTTGCTAGCCATAACGAACGCATGCGTTAAGTAGGTTTTTCTAATAATGTCTTGTTCCTAGACTTCCCCTTCGCCCAGGTCCACTTTGATCTTTGATGGAAGTGGTGTGCTGAGATCAACATTGACACAAATTTGAGGGTGCTACCCAGCATTGAACGAATGTCTCGCACCTTCATAAATGAGACCACCAACATCCTCCTGTGAGGCCAACGGGTTGTAGATAGGAGAAACAATGTCCCATAGGAAGTTGTATAGGAAGTAAGGCAGGTTAGTGAGCTTGACCCAGAGAGGGTAGCGGAGAGATTTTGATTTGTCAGGAATAAAATTGGGGGACCATCTAAATAGGCATAAGGTTGCCCCCCTGAGTTGCCAAGTTCCGACACTGAGTGTTCGAAATGCCATATCTTCATTCTCAAAGACTGGCAACATATGACTGGCCGGTAAGAACTGACACTTACAAACAATCGACCCGCGGGGGAACTACTCTTTACAAAGCCATTGGCGCATGGTTTCGAGTGGAGACATAGGGCCAAACACTTGCCCAACAAGACAAACTTTCTTGAGATCTTCTTGGGTTGATAGAATTGCAATTCTACTAAGAGAGACCAAGGGAAACTCAACACCCTTGGAGGCCCCATGGGCGACACAAAAACCCCCCTCCAAAATAGGGGCCAGGTTACCAATCTCCCCCTGGCTCAGGGCTAGATTGCTTCTCACGAGGGAGAGGGCCGCCAAAGCCATGACAAGGATCTTGAATTGCATGCCAGAGAGAAAATTTGGGGTAGGACACGAACCACCAATAGAAAAAGTAAAGACCCCAACAACTTCTTGAAATGATGTCCACAATGACGAAAAAAAATCTTCCTCCTCATTTGGCTTTAACAGACCAGGGGAATCGAGGTGCTATGTTTGCTTCCCTTTTCCTTTTTTTTAATGTTCTCTTTTTTCATTTAATGAAAACTCTCCAAAGCCACGAATCAAATCCCACGAATCGATGCACTTTGTTTGCTTGCTTGCACACTTTTTTAATGTTTCTCTTTCTTCTTTTTTATGCAAAGGAAAGCACCACGAATCAAAAGGGCCTCAATTGATAGAAACGACGTGTGATGACTGAGAAAAAAGATAGAGCAAAAACTTCGCTCTCATGATGAGGGTTGCCAATCGGGGACTTACAAGAAAGAAGCCCTGATTGCGAAGGGTTCTTCTTTTTGTGATGTTTTTCTTTTTTTAATGAGCGAGAAAACTCCGCTCATTAAACTTATTTTGATGTTTTTCTTTTTTTAATGAGAAAAAAACGCTGCTCCATCAGCGTCAACGAGAAGAACCATCGCACGTGGGGAAAAATCATCATCGTGATGAAAAATAGCTTGAGCGCCGTGATGTAGCATGTTGGGCATCACGATGATAACAGCCTGTCGTGATGCGGCACGTTGAGCGTTGTGATGATGAGAGACGGTCGCGATGATAACCAGCAAAACTCACGATGGTCAGCAACAGCAAGCGATGGTCAAAGATATCAGAAGCTTTTTTTTTTTTTTTTAAATGGAGGTTCAGCCGAAGCCTACTCCCCCGGACTTTAACTTTGAAATTGCAACTGTACAAGTGAATGGGCATAGCACCCGCGGGACCCCCCGTATCCCACAAAGCAGGGGTTAGACAAGGTTACAACTGAGAGACATGGTTACAACTGGGTTTAACTGGCCTAAGCCATAACATGTCCAGCCTGGGACTTGAACCTTGGACCTCCGCCTCAAGAGACCAAAGCTCAACCAACTGTCCTACAGGACGTGGACAGATATCAGAAGCTTGTTTTGGAACTTCAGTAGTACATTACCTACCAACATCGCGACAATCCGTCACCCACCATCAACAGCGTCAGCAGAAGTCAATGGAAGTCATTAGCAGCAATTCGCCCACCGACAACTCAGCAATCCGTCACCCACCATCAGCTCCATCAGTAGCAGAAGCTCCATCCACCATCAGCAGTAGCTTGTCACCTTCAACAGAGAAAGCACAACAGTCTGTCACCTTCTTTGTTTTGATTTAGTCTTGGCAATGTTCAAATAGCTCTACTTCAGTGTAGAATCTACTACGCAACCATTTTTTTGTTCATGACTCATAGCTTTGCTAAAGCACCATGTTACACGCTCTGACAAGAATTTATCGTTCTTGATCAGGGCATTCAGTCCCTCATACTTTCATACATTAATGGATCAAGATAACTCTATCGCTGTTGAAGGACACGCTAACTCTGTCGCTCACAACATTCAATTTGGTGTTGATAGGACATGCCGATCACTTCATCATCACCATGGAGGATGTGCAAAGAGCTCCGCTAGACCAGAAGTAGAATAGCCAATACTTTGGTGTAGAATCTGTTGCGTAGCCATTTTTTTGTTCATGACTCATAGCTTTGCTAAAACACCATTTCTACTAGTTACATAAATTTTATGCAAGAAGCCATTGGCTCAATTAATAAAAAGAGCTGATCATATTCTTCTTCATCTACATGCATGCCATCATCATCTTGAGTTTGCACATTTTCAATAATGGTTTCTTTGAGACATGGCTCCTCCAACTCAACCATGTCTCCAGGCTCATCTGCTAGAGGTGGCACTGGCTCCCTTGATGCAAGTTAGAATCTCTCTATATTGTCGATGTGCTTTCTAGCCACTTCTTGGTCCTCATCAAGACGCTCATATGCATCTGAATGAAACTTACTTGAGCTTCATCCTTCTCAATTGCTATGTAGTGCCTAAACATCTTCAAGGCGAATGCCAATGTAGTACTTGTAATAAACATATGCATCGGAATTTTTTCTAGCATCCTTGGCTAAGAAATAACTTCAAGGAGCATGCCAATGTAGTACTTGTAATAAACATATGCATTGGAATTGTTTCTAGCATCCTTGGCTAAGAATTAACTACCTATTCCAGATGTGAGAAAGGCTTGAAAGATGTGTGTATAACTCTCCTCCCATCTATATATACCCTCTTGTATTTTAAGAATAGCAATGATCTGGAATGGTCTAGTGCCACCATGTGTACATCATGTAACACTCATTCCCATTACTATTGGATACCTTAGGATATCCCTCGAGCTTGGGACCTTGGCTATGGCTGGCCCTTATTCCTCACACACATACAATGATCCCTGTGGATCAATGATTGACACTCTCTTCACCTTCTAAAGATCATTGTCCTCAATGATCAATGAGGGAAAGTACTTGTGAACTAGAACTTCTGATTCCCAAGTAGATTCAACAAGTGGTAACCCTCTCTAGGCTACTAGATACTCCTGAATGACACGGTTCCTCAACCATTTCTATGTCTGATCTAATATCTTGTCTGGAGAATGATCGGTGCTATCACTTCATTAGGGTGAAAAACGACCAAAAAGGGGCTGTTTGCTAATGATGGATTAAGGAAATTGACAAATAGAGTCTTTCCACGTGTACAAGAATATAATGCTATCTCCTTTAACCGTACGAAAAAATTCTTTTTTTAAGACAATATGTTCTAAAAGCACCGCTAAAGTGATTAAGATTCTTGTATTCAATGTACAATTTCTCGGTTTGATGCAAAAAAAGATATTTTTGCATGCCACACAATGCATATTTTTAAATTTCCATGAAAGAATTGATTTTTGAAGATACAAAATATTTTGGGGTTCACAAAATTCCATGGTCATTCGACGACAGCGTTTACATCAAATCAAAAGTTTCCACGTGTACAAAGCCTTTTTATCTATAAATACTAGCAAAGTCTGTGAATATCGGTTTCTCGCTTTGAGCATTCTTCTTCTTCTTTTGAATTCAAATGGCTTCTTCTTCTCGTCATCCTTCCAATCGTGTAACCTCATGTGAGGTTAACAACAGAAGAGAAGATTCTTTGTGGAAACCTCTTTCTGTGAAGGTAAATGAATGGGCAACTATGCCTCCTAGATGCAGAGGTGCCCATAAAGTCAAGCATGCTAAAAGAGATGACACAAGAAACCATTGGAGAGGACGTATTCTCAGTTTTCAAATTGAAGAGATGCGGTTGGTTTGCAAGAGTACAACATGTGTACAATGCTAAGGATCTTGTTCTAGAAAATCATCTGCAATTCCCTTTGTACTATAAGTGAAGTTTTACAATGCTCTTCTATCATTTCAGTTATTGTTGTATAAAAACATATATGTTTTTGTATTGCATATATTTTTCCTTCCAATATTGAGGAGTGGCAACCTGTTGAATGTTTAATAGGAACATTCAAAGTTCTTCATAAGGAATATGTAGAACTTATGTATGCAGATAAATCTGTTCAATCTTTCAAAAACATAGAGTTATTTGTCCATTTTGCAGATTATCAAGTGCCATCACGGAGGAGCTCTTATGGAAATCTTGTACATTTGCCTGCTCCTTGCATCTCTTCATTAGATTGGGATGCTCCTAATCATTCAACAATTTCAAGTTTTCTATGCAAAATGAAATTTGATATCCAAAAGGCAATGTTAGCATGCTGAATTTCGAGAAGGATAAAGATTCAATGGTTTTTGCCTGCTCATCTTTTTGTAGCATGCTTTAAAAACATGTTATTACAGAAAACAAAAACAATGTGGTTGAATAGGAGAGTCTCTATTTTAGAGATTGATGATGCTTTAGGTAGGGAATGGGATAGCAAAGAAGTTCAAAAGCTAGGTGACATCATATTATGTAAAGTTAGTCCAAATTCTCTTTCAATCTCATATTAGATATCTCGACAATCTCTGGTTTTAGGATATGACTACAGAAGGTGGAAAAAAAGCTTGGACTTTGGATAGCCTTGGAATCAGAGGAGAGTTGTCCAGAATTTGAGTTAAAAGTAGTGATTCATCGAGTTTTTGAATCTAAAAAAATAATTGTCAGTGCAAATTGGAAACTGAAAAATGTAAGGGAGCTCCTAGAATACCTTGATGAGGTATCATCATAGTTCAGATTCTCAATTGATGATGCAATAGTTAACATTAGATTATAGAGAACATTATCTTGCATAACTTGCCTGCCACCTAGGGTGATCAGTTCCAACCCTTAAGATTGTAACAACTCTAAAAAAAGTTGATTGAATAGAAACCAAGACATTCTTACATAATATATCTCCCTCTTTCACAATCTTTTTTTCATACTTCCATTGATTTTTCTTTGCAGGATGGTGACTAAGAATGTTAGTGATTCCATCACTTCAATTATGTCTTTTATGGACTATATTCATATTGGCACTTTTTTTTTGTTTAATTTCAACATTCTGATGAGGTTTCTATTGTGCAATGATTATACAACAACTTGCATGAGTAAATTCTAGGTGATTCAAGAATATAAACCAAGACATTATTACATGATATATCTCCCCTTTTTAGAACCTTTTTTTCATACTTCCATTGATTTTTCTTTGCAGGATGGTAACTAAGAATGTGACTGATTACATCACTTCAATTATGCCCTTTTATTGGCATTTTTTTTGTTTAATTTCAACATTTTGATGAGGTTTCAATTGTGCAATGATTATACAAGAACTTGCATATGAGTAAATTCTAGATGAACATTACTTTTACTTTTCAATAACTAGTTTCAATTAAAGTATTTGAGTCTATCCAAGATGCACATTAGAAATTCTCCACGCTTGTCTAGCCTCAAGGTATACATGAGAAAGTCTCCATGGTGCACATAACTAGGAATATTAAAGAGGGTGGAGAACCTAGTGCAAATTGCAATTCAAGTGATATTCAAAATATGTAGAGCATGAAGTTTAGTCATATTATAGTGTAGACGAGATTAGAGAAGATGACCGATTCAAGCGACTAGGGCAATCTGAGCTTGTCAGATCATCCTAATCGCTTGAACCAGTCGTGTATTACAAACTATCGAAACATGCTTCAAACCGTGAATTTTGCATTAAGCTTTAACTGATGAGCAATACCACTTTCCATCTCAACTCATCTTATGCATAGTTGCCTTAAGAGGATGCTATGAAAAAATGGAAAAGATTGGATGACATGATCGATACAAGAGATATGGGCCATCCGAAATTCTCCGATTGCCCGTATCGCTTGTGTCATAAAAACTTCTCTATCCTCTTCACATTTAACTTTTCAACAAGAATAAAGAAAAAACACATAAAATATAGACATTTTGATGACACGACCAATTCAAGCGATTAGGACAATCCGACATGTCCGATTGCCCTAATCGCTTGAGCTGGTCGTCCACCAAATTTTGCTTGTTCCTCTTCACATACACAAATTTTGCTTGAACCATGCAATGAAGTCACTTTTGGTTAGTTCTCAAGAGGATCAATTCAACATTATATTACTCAAAGAATATAAATATAGTTACAATGACCATCTTGTTGGAGATAGATGTCTGCGAAAGCACGAGAACAGCACAAGGAAGAAGAAGAAGCTTGGAGCAGAAACACACAATACTGAATATATTACTAGAGAATGTACAAAGATGAGTAGCCCATTAGGGAAATAGGCGTATATACAAGCCGGGGGAAAAAAGCCTCCTAAAGAGGGAAAAAAGTGCCCTGGCAGTCCTAGATTGTTCACACACATCACTACCTAAATATATCAACAAATCCCCCCTGGGAGTGATGCGGTGAACAAGGAGCTGGCACTCATGTATAAGGAAGTGCCGAGCTATGTGGAAATCACTCCACAAAAGGAAGTAAGCCCAAAGCTTTGCGGAAAGCTTCAAGCTTCTCCCTAGGCAGAGCCTTCGTGAAAAGGTCTGCAATGTTCTCCTGCGTGGGCACATATGCCAAGCTGATCTCCCCAGCAGAGAACCTCTCCCTGACATTGTGATAATGCACCTCAATGTGTTTAGTGTGAGCATGGAACACATGGTTCCTCGCAACTGCCAATGCTCTCTGACTGTCAGTGAAGATGGTGGTGGCAGAAGACTGGCCAACACCCAAATCAGCCATAAGACGTCTGAGCCACACACACTCAACAGTCGCTGTGAAAGCTGCCCTATACTCAGCCTCACAACTGGAAGTGGCCACAGTAGGCTGCTTCTTGCTCAACCAAGATATACATGAGCTACCAAGCATGAAGCAAAAACCACTGGTGGACACACGAGTGTCATAGCAACCAGCCCAATCTGAGTCAAAAAAAGAAGGCAAATCTGGCGGTAGTGATCCCCCCTTGGGATAAAACAACCCAAGTAGCCGAGTACCACTCAAGTAGCGAAAGATGCGCTTAACCACTTTCCAATGCGTGACTCCTGGGCAATGCATAAACCTGCTCATCTGTGAGACATCAAACTAAATATCTGGCCGAGTAATGCATAAGTAAATCAAGCATCCAACAACCTACTGATAGAGAACATCATCAAATGCATCTCCAACATCATGAAGTCTCAATCGTAAACCTATCTCCATAGGAGTGGCAATAGGCTTACAGTCTTCAAGGCCAAAATGCTGCAATAATGTGTCAATATATTTCGTTTGACACAAAGCCATTCCACCATCAACGTGCATAAATTGAATGCCCAAATAGTGATGCAAATGCCCCAAATTAGACATCTCAAATGAGGCATGCAAATCAGCCTTAAAATCAGCAATATGTGTCTCAATAGGACCAGTGAGCAGCATGTCATCAACATAGACAACAATGATCAGAAGCACATCATTAGCACGTTTAACATATAAGGTGCTTTCAGTTGGACTGTTCTCAAAACCATGTGCAATCAGATAGGCATGTATCTTCTCATACCAAGCACGTGGTGCTTGCTTTAAACCATATAATGCCTTCTTTAACCTGCAAACCTGGTTTTCATGCCCTTTCTGAACAAAGCCACGGGGCTGAAAAACATACACTTCTTCATGCAAGTCACCATTTAGAAATGCTGTTTTAATGTCCAACTGATGTACATTCCAACCATGATGGTCTGCAAGTGCACAAATGCTTCGAACAGTAGTCATACGGCATGTAGGTGCAAAGGTCTCATCAAAATCAATGCCTCTTTCCTGTGCATAACCCTTTGCAACAAGCCTAGCCTTATACCTGTCAACTGTACCATCAGGTTTATGCTTCAGCTTGTATACCCACTTAGTGCCAATGGCCTTCTTGCCAGGAGGCAAGTCACATAAAGACCATGTACCATTCTTCATTATAGCATCATATTCAGATTGCATAGCAGCCATCCAAGTTTTTGAATTTTGTGCTTCATCAAAAGAAACAGGCTCATTCTCATCACAGAGACTAGATGCAGCCATAGCATAGCAATCTGATGCAAAGGAGGCACTATGAGAGCCTGAACGAGTACGATATGACAAAGGTGCATCTAATTTGCTATCACACAAAGTCTGCACCAGCCATTTTGGCATAGTTTTTGCCTGCTCAATATCAGCTCTCTCATCAACAAGTGCATCATGTAAATCTGCATCAGAAATGGAATGATCTGCATCATCATATGAAACCTGCAAAGGTTGAGAAGTTGCCTCTTTAGGACCAGCACTAGCCTCTCCACCTGTAAAAAGAGGCATCAAAGTATCATACATGTCTTTGGAGCTAACAGATGTCTCCTTAGTACATGAAAGCAAGGGCTGAATAGCATCTTCCATAAAGACAACATCACGACTAACCAGAATGCGTTTAGTCTGTGGATGATATAAACGATAGCCTTTACTTTCAGAACTGTACCCAACAAAAATACATTTTACTACCTTATCATCCAATTTTCTGCGATGTTGTTCAGGCACTAATGCATATGCCAAATAACCAAAAACATGCAGATGAGCAACAGATGGCTTGCGGTCATGCCAAGCCTCATATGGAGTGATAGACTGCAACGCTTTAGTGGGACACCTGTTCAGTACATATGCTGCACACATGACAGCCTCAAGCCAGAAACTATGTGGTAAAGCCTGACTTTTGACCATGCACCTCGCCATCTCCATGAGTGACCTGTTCTTTCGTTTAGAAACTCCATTCTGTTGAGGTGTATACGGCACTGTACTAGTGTTTTATCCCACGTTCAGCCAGAAATGCATTAAAATTTGAAGACATATATTCCCCCCCTCGATCAGAATGGAGGGTGCCCATTTTACATGCTGACAGATTTTCAGCCAAAACCAAAAACTGTTTGAAGCACATGAACACTTCGGAGTTTGCTTTGAGTGGATATACCCATGCATGCCTGGAAAAATCATCAATGCAAGTCACGAAGTAAAGGTAATTTCCAAAAGAGGGTGTCTGCATAGGACCACAGACATCACTATGTACAAGCTGCAATTTCTGCGTAGCCCAAACTGAACCATCTTTTGGAAAGGAAGAACGTTGCATTTTGCCCAAAATACAGCCTTCACAAACATGTTTTCCAGGTGCCTCAAGTTTGGGCAAAGAGGACACCATTTTAGATTTTTGCAGGCGTAACAAACTAGCAAAATTCAGATGACCAAAGCGTGCATGCCAAAGCTTTGCATCTGACATAGCCTGAGAATCATGAACTGCACATGCCGAATCATTCACAGATCTTTCATAGTCTATGAGCTTATACAGCCCACGACATAAAATGCTAGAAGCAATAATCACATCGCCATTTGAGAGATCATGGACTGTACACCTGTCATCAACTAATTTCACAACCAAGCCAATCTTGGCTAATGCAGAAACTGATAACAGATTCTTTTTGATCCTTGGCACAAATAAAGCATCTGACAAAGTGAAAGAACTACCATTAGCAGTAGTCAGAATGATCTTACCAACTCCCATAACAGGATAAGAGGAGTTATTGGCGCATGTGACAGTATTCCCTGTAGGGGCAGGCTCGAGTGAAGAGAAGAAACTGCGCTGCGAGGTAATATGTTTGGTCGCCCCACTGTCAAAGTACCAAACATCTGAGATTACTGTAGACATGCACTGATCATGAGAAGATGGGTCAAAACTGCAGACAATAGTAAACGCCCATTCTTCTTCCTGCACAAGATTTGCCGACTCTGTTTTTGGTGTAGAGGCCTCTGCAACAACCATTCCAGCCTCTTTCTTCTTTGCCTCTTTAGCAGCCAGTTATGGACAGTTATTTATAATATGATCATTTCCTTTACAGTACTTGCAGAACAATTTCTGCTTTTCTGATTTCTTCTCATCTTTATCCTGGTTCTTTGATTGTGCAGCATTTGCAGATTTCTACTTACTAGTAGAAGAGCTCCATTTTCCTTTGCCCTTCTGACTAGCCAGGAAAGCTTGATCTGCAACACGCATAATGGACCTGTTTTGCCTGGACTGATCTTCCTGCAACAGAACAGAGACTAATTCCTCAAATGACAAGGCATTCAGATTGCCTTTCATCATCAACCGAAGAGTAGAGGCAAAACTCTAATATGAATCAAGAAGACCATTCAGAATGGTCTGCACAAGTGAGCTATCTGGTATAACCTCATCAGCAGAAATCAATTGTTCCTTCAGGTCTTTGATCTTTGTAAGAAAACTGTCCATAGAATCACCTTCATTCATGTGCTCACTCTCCAACTGTTTTCGGAGATAAGCAACACGAGCCTCATTCCTAGCTTGGTACAATGTGGTAAGTGTATCCCAAGCATCCCTAGCTATTTTGCAAGAGCGTATGTGAGGAATAATGGCACGTTTGACAGACAAAGCTATCAATGCATGTGCCTGGGCATCTCTGCCATCCCAACGAATCTGCTCTGCAGTAGGTGCAACAGAAACAACAGCACGAACAAGAATCTGCACAATATCATCTTCGACACCATCTTCATCAGCTCCAGCACCTCCAGCACCTGTATTTGTAGTACCTGTAGTCGCAGGTGTAACAGGACGTCTTTCAACACCCTGCACAATGTTCCACAATCCTTTTGCAACCAGTACATGTCGCATCATATAAGCCCATAATGGGTACTTGGTACCATCCAACTTATCCTCAATAGCCAACATACAGAATACATCACTGCTTTCAGCCATGGCCGGTGACTAAAATACCTTGATGTAGAAAATTGACTGTATCTCAAAAAGTTGAACGGAACTGCCCAGACGAGTTCTGCTACACCTGTAACAGACTTCCAGACGCTTAAACAGCGACGACTTGCTCTGATACCAATTGTTGGAGATAGACGTCTGCGGAAGCACGTGAACATCACAAGGAAGAAGAAGAAGCTTGGAGCACAAACACACAATACTGAATATATTACTAGAGAATGTACAAAGATGAGTAGCCCATTAGGGCAATAGGCGTATATACAAGCCGGGGGAAAAAAACCTCCTAAAGAGGGAAAAAAGTGCCCCGGCGGTCCTAGAGTGTTCACACACATCACTACCTAAATATATCAACACATCTTCCAGATGAAGACTGGCATAATTACATACAATTTGTACATAAATAAATCTTCCAACATATGTTGGTTACACATTAGATTACAATCTTACATTCAAAAAATATATTGTTTCACCCTTCTTTTCTGCCCTTTTTCGAGCCCTCACCTCTGTGCTGCTTGTGGCCCTTTTTGGAGCCCTCACCTCTACTCTTATTCTTTGGCCCATGCTTCAATGGGGAGTGAACAGGAAACCCTTTCTTCTTTTCTTCAGACTTCTTTTTATCTCGTGGTGGTGGTGGTGGAGGTGACTCTGGATCATAAGGGCAGACGACATGTTTCATAATGGCATTTATTGCTCTCTCCCTGATCAAGTTGACCCATGCATCCGGATAGTCTGACAAGTTTAACTCAGGACTATAAAACCTTCTTTCCAAGAACCTTACTGCATTTGCAATCACTCTCGAGCCACATGAGGTGTTGTCTTTTTGTAATGGCACATGTATTTGAATGTATCCAAACCTTTTTTCTTCATTCAATTTAGGAATTCCTGGAAAGTTCTGATCAATATGCATTTTGAGAAGCTTAACAGCACTGCAAGTTAAACTTAAAATCAAAATGGATGGCAAGGCTTTAATATAGAACACAAAAAAATGTATGGCAAGGCTTACACTTTGCAATTTCCATGTTGTGATTGGAGAGAACTCATGAAAAGTGCTTGATATTCATTGAAGTGAATGATAATAAGACTCTAGTGGCCACTGTCAATGAGTGGCATGTAAAAAAAACTTATCTATTGAAAAAAATGTTACTTATTTCAAAATGAAGATGAATACTTACTTTTCAATATAGGGGTATATAATATATTCTACCTCTTTTGTAAAATTCTTTAGAAAGAATTTCACATCTCCATGCTTGTACAAAAAGCACTGAGTCAGAAGAGGATCTATGATGAAAACTTTTCTTGAAACTGCTTTCTCACATTGTTGCAGAAGGACCCTAGAATTCAAGAAATATAAATTCAGTATAAGAAATACCAAATTAAGGAAAACATGAGCTTTTTCCTCTCCTCCTCACAATTTGCTGCATTTCTTGTTGCATGATGATGAGGGACCTGAGTGTGGACCTCTTCAATTACAGCTGATGACTTAGGTGCTCGTGTGAAAGGTATATTGAGAATATCAAAGAACTTTTGATCATGGTGATCAATAGGGACAATAGATTTGTCAAACTTATATATGAGCCTTGATACAAATCACATAATCTTTTGCCATCAATGTCACCCTGTGACAATGAGCTGCACACAAGTAAGCATCATTCATGAAGTCGATTGCAAAGTCTTCTGTAGCTTCTTGCAAGCATAGAAGAGCTTGAGTTTGCCACTTCACATTTAGGAAGGACGTGGTATTCATCATGGAACATAGATTGGCTGAAATTTTCTTGACAACTCTCATGAAAGGAAGTCTAGGGATCAGGAGTCCCACATACTTTTAAGCCTTCCTTATCTCCCTCAAATACTTAACATGGTAATGGACCCTTTGTTTTGAAGACTTCTCTAATGCATTAAGGCCTTGATTACATGTCTGGGGAGAAGGTCCCTTGTCATCTTGATTCTGGCCATTTTGCTCTTGATGCTGAGGGTACAACTTCCTTGCTGTCTTCTTTGTCATAGCCATAACCTACATAAAAAAGAGTTTAAAAGCTTGGAAGAAATTTAAAAAGCGAAAAAAACTAAAGTAAAAAATCTTTCACAAAGCACTCTATGACATTCAAGAAACACAACCGATCCAAGCGATTAGGGTCATCACAAAATCCCCAGATGTCCCTAATCATTTGTATTGGTCATGTACAAGCTTCTGTGATCCATAATACCTCACACAAAATGTGTTGTCCATGGAAATTTTTGAAAAGCAGGTAAAAAACTTGAAGGCAATGGCAAGTCGGCTCTAGCAAGGAGTTCACAAAAAATGAAAAAAAAAAGAATAGAGGAGCTTAAATAGGTCTGTGGAATGGGTTGACCATTGGTGACACATGGCACCCTATGATTGGTCCATGTCATTTAACCATTACGAATCCCAATGTACGATGCCACATGGCATCATTTGAGTGGGCCATGCCATCTAGTAGTTGCAATTCCCAATGTCAGTTTGCCACGTGGTGCTCACTTATTGGTCCACATCATGTGATTGTTACCCAGTCCTCCTCGACTATAAATACTAGTTCCCTTCACCATTTCACATTTTCAACCTTCATAGAATTTCTCTCTTCATCATCCTGCATCGTTGTGCTTCATACCTGATACGATCGTTACAAGCGATTACACGCATTTGACCGACCTTTGACTAGCTTATTTCACTTGCATCAGTCGTGTTCTCCACTAGGACACACTAGAATAACTAGAGCTATGATGGAGGAAAAGAATGTGATCCTGAGTGTTTCTCCATCTGAGAAACTAGTGGATTTCATGGTTCAAGAGGGTTTAACAATGGATTATTTTCCAGATGCAATGAGGATATTCAATCCGAAGATAGATTTTGAAGTACTTTTAGAGAAAACAAAAAGCTTTCTGAGGGATAAGTGGGAGACCCTCTTGGGTGTGGTCAATGGAAAGCAGCTTACTATCTCTGGAAAAGCCTATATCCATCCACACATCTTTGGAAAGAATTCATTGGTAGGGCAAAAATCACTAGAAAGTGCAAACGGATATCCCCTTTGCCACGAAAGCTAGATTTATGCCCAGAGCATGAAAGAGACTGCTCTTTGCTCCCCTGAACATTGTCTTCTTAATATGGCTTGCTCACATGTCAATGACAAGGAGGAAGAATGTGTTCATGCGGAAGAGAAAGAGCCATTCCTTGAGTTGACACTCGAGGGAAGCTCAAAAAGTATGAAAGGTGGCATGAAGATTGTTGAAGAGATCAATCTCCAAGCAGAAGAAGAGCAGGTCAAGAATTTTGATGTGGCTACTTTTAAAGCAGAGACTACTATAAGGGAGCCAACTGAAGATGTGAAAGTTTCTGAGAAGTCCCTTCTTCTCCCAAATCTACCATTTTATTTGATCTTTAGAAAGGAATTTATTTCACTCTATAACATTCACGAACTCTTCAACCTAAGGGAAGACTACTACCTTGCTGCTATAGCTGAGTCAGAGGAAGTTGCAAGGAGATTTATCAATGAGAAAGGAGAAAGAAAAGACAACTTTCTGTGTCTGGATTTAACATTGTCAAATGAAGAATTCAAAGATTCATCAGAAGCTCTTTCAAGCTGCTTTGAAAGAGCTATTTTAGAGAAGCCAACACTTGCTGATGAAGACTTTGATTAGCATCAGAAGGATCTTGGTATATACTCATTTGGGCAGACCTATTCATTTTTGGATGTTGCTAAGGACAAAGGAACCATATCTATCGACACAAAAGAGCTCATTGAGGAGGAAGATGAGGTCAAGGTATGTAAAACAAAGTTTCTTGTGATGTGTTAGAGGCGACCGATTCAAGCAATCAGGGTCATCGAAGAATATCCGATGAGTGTTATCGCTTGAATCGGTCGTGTCTATGACTTGCATGCAATATTCATATAATTTACATCTTTTTGTGTATTACTACTCTATCAACATTAATTATGGGGAGAAATGATATGCGACTGATTCAAGTGACGAGACCCATCAGATATTTTTCGGTGGGCATAATCGCTTGAATTGGTCGTGCCTAAGATTTGCATGCAACCTTCATATTTAACATCTTACTATGTGTGCTAGTACTCATATGAACATTTATAATCTATTTCCATGAATTTAAGGCTGAGGAAATGACAAGTGACTGATGCAAGCGATTAGGCCCATTGGATATTTTTCAATGGGCCTAATCACTTGAATCGATCGTGTCTAAGACTTGCATGCATCATTGATAATTAACATCTTACTGTGTGTATAAATACTATTTTCAACATTAATTATATGTTTCTATGAAGTTTAGGGTGAGAAATCGAATACGATCGATGCAAGTGATCAGGCCCATCCAATATTCTCTGATGACCTAATCGCTTGAATCGATCATGTCTCATGCTTTGTTTCTTCTTGTGTTTCCAATTATTTCTATGACTTTAAAAGTTTCCTTGGACTTCTTCTGACCTAGATTTTTGATTTTTTCCATAGTTATCTATATTGGATGAAGACAACGACCTTGGCAAGGGGAAGGGAACAAGGAAAACCATAGAGGAGAAAGGAAAAACAAAGGTGGATATTCATTCAATGATCCACTATCTTCCAAAATTGAATCCAGAATTATTTTGTGTTATTCATAAGCACTATAGTGAAGAGACAAATTTTGCACTATTCTCCTTGAGGACTCTTTCAAGATACATGGGTCATACTTCAATACCCTTTAATGCATATAGAGTTTTGGTACTTGAAAGAACAACTACATTTAGAATTTTTGGATATGCCCCAGGATTAAATGCTTCAAGGGCAGGCTACTTCCTTTGTTACTCAAGCTATGCAATGGCTACAGGGGTGTTAGATGTTAAAAGTATTGCTCGCTACACGAGAAAAGAGTACCTTAGATACAGAGGAGATTTTCCAGAGCCAAGCTCATTCAAAAGACTCAAGAAGGATTAAATATATTTCTTTTCAAAGCTTGTTACTCATGAAATGTACATAGATACACATATTTATTGCCGAAAGGGATACAAGACATTGCAAATATGAAGGATTTAATCTTTTTTTGTGTAATTGATCCATGTCCTAATATTAATCCTTATTGATCCATGATCTGTTTTTCTATGGTGAAAGTCCTATTTATCTGATGATAATACTTAGCATGAACTCTTTTGTAATTGAGTTCTCAAGAATCAATCACAAAGCTCTTTGAAGGCAGATTTGCCAAATTCAAGCTCATTCAAAAGACTCAAAAATATTTCTTTTCAAAGCTTATCACATCATAAAATGTACATACATAGACATCTTTATTTCTCAAAGAAATAAAATACATTGCAAATATTAAGGCTTCCTTTGGAATGTAATATTTTTCATTTTGTGATATTGATCCATGATGTTTTTGTCTAGTAGATAGGACTATTTTTTTGATGACAATATTTGGCATGAGCTCCTTTGTAATTGTTTTCTAAAGAACCAACCAAAAAGCTCTTTCAAGGCGTTACTTTTTGTTACTCCTCCTTCTTTCCTTGTGCACCTAAAGAAGCTTGTCCTTGCTTGATAATGAGATTTTTCCATGCCTTGGGTGTTTTATATGGCAAGTGTTTCCTTTTCTGCAAAGAATGCACCATGCACAAGAAGAATATGCTAGAAGAACAGAAGAGTTTCATTAGATGTTTATTTCAATTAGAGAAAAATAAATTGAGTACATTATCTTGGAAATGCACCAAGTAGTATGTTATGTCTTTGGCACTCCATGCCTCTATGATGGTTTCTATAAGCCACCTTTCTGAAATCTATCACATAGCTATTTGATGTTACCTACTGCCTCATGATCTTTAAAAAAACTATCTAGCTTGACCCACACCTCCATTCTCTTTTTTGCTATTTCTGGTTTTCTTTTTACATTAGTCGTGAACTCACAAAATTTTTTCCAGCAATTCCACATGGCATTTAGTTGTTTGTCATCATCGTTGCTGAAGAATCTCCTTGCTTTTGCACCTCCCATTGAGACATCATGTGGCTTGTGGTACATTACCTGTATTTTGTGAAAGCTTTGGATATTTTCTTAGATGAACATCATCAACATGAAACCCCATTTCTGAAAGTAGAGACTCACATTTTTTATGCACTCATCTGCAAGAGTTGTAGGCTTGATAGAATATGCATAATCCAAGTGGAGATGGACCAACTTATCAATGATCCTTAACTCTGCATGTAGTGTACATGTGTACATTTGTCACTGCTATTGGAAGTATGGGATCCCAAATCATGGCACAATATGAGTAGTTATGAAGAATAAAATTTTGTCTGGAGGGAGCCTCCTCAGCCTAAGCTGTAGCAATCCATCCTCTTGTGCCTGGACTTTGCATGCACTACAAGAAAATGTACTTAGAATTTGCTCCCCCACTTATACAAAACATGCATTTGAGCATCTTTAGGTCTCCACACAAATGCCACTCAAGTTTAAAGTTTTCGTAGTCCTTGACATTTAACAATTCTCCTACATGATGCCTCTAAACAACATTTGGAATGTTTGTCTATGAGAATAACCATTTAAGTGTTTCATGGCTCTCTGATGGAACTTGAGCACATCCAACCCACCATAACTCCATTTCTGATTGTACTTTGAGAGATGGAGTATCCAATTTCCCAAGGCTATAGTCTAAAGCTCTGTTCATCAGCCCAATACTTATTCTCTCCATCTTTTGATGTTTTTTAAGTTCAGCTTCACTAAGTTTGATTACAAATTTCAACAAACCAGAACATTCATGTTCTTTAATATTATAGAACTGAACCATGTATGTTTGAAGTCTTATTATATCTATCCATATATTGTTAAATGCATTGTAAGTGAAATGTAACTTTTTCTTTCCTACTTTGTAAGACATGTTACCGTGAATATGTTTATATTCACCAAATACTGATGTGATCTTCTTATTCAAAGAGAGCTGAAACTTTCCTACATGATGGGGTCTAGGAAATCCAAAGATTTTAACTTTGTTAAATTTTAAGAATTCACACCAAACTTTTGAAAGCTCTATAACCTTTCCTACTCACTCCAATGCCATCACAAATCTCCTGAATTTGAGATGGTTCTAGTAGCAAATTCATGTCTGTCATGAGTTTTTGAAAAACAAAGCGTCTCAAGCATGCATTTTCTTTGAATTTCAATAGTCTTCAAACATCATTTTGTCTCATAATTTCATTACAAAAATGTACGCTCTCAAAACTGTTCAACATATTGAAACCTAGCATATTTTTCACATGATCTCTTACAATTTTCATTTTTTTCTTTTTTGGCCAGATTTTTCATTCAAATCTAGAAAAGGTGTTACTCCTTTTGAACACATTCTCAAACCTATAGGAGTTTCTTTCATTTTTCTGAAAGATTCTAACTGAGAGGATAAAGCGGATAATTTTTATTCTAGCTCCCTTGTATGTAAATCCCTCTAATGTACTGTGTTTTGTAAATAGTTTATGTATTGTACATTATTCCTTGAAATCTCCGAGAGCCTTGAACAATAGCCTCGTAAACCATCCTCACCATCTCCTACAAATCTAATCAGATCCTGAAGATTATGAGAAGGGGGATACCTTCTAGTTTGTGGATCAACTGGATGAACATATCCATCTGTCCATTTGTCGATATGTTTTTTGCCTTCTTTCCGCAACCCATCCACTTCAAAAGGTTGAAGAGCCCTTCAGAATACGTTTCTTGTCGCTGCATACTCATGACTAATTGCAATGTTGATATGGAACTTATCATAATGATTTTGGCTTGTTGAAAGCTCAATGAGAGTGTTTGAGTGGAGGTTCTCCATGGTTTGCTATCAAGAGGGACGTGAAAGTGTCTAAAATAATGTGAAAGGGAGAAACATGCATGCTATGGAAAGTAGAGTAACAAAGTGAAAAATGTCATAAACACACATTATATAGGTCCGTGAACAAAAGGAAAATTTGAATTCCGATGAACGCGTGATGACCATAATAAGCACACATTATATAGGTCCGTGAACAAAAGGAAAATTTGAATTCTGATGAACGCCTGATGACCATAAACTTCGAGGCGTAAGATATCACACAAACTTTTCATGATTATCACACAAGTTTCTCTCTCTTCAAAATTTGCATAAGATACATTTTCAATGAGCTCACACGGAATTTTTTAAAATGATTTGACAACTTTAATCTAGATTAAGCACAACTAATTGAAATCCTTACACAGCCCTTTTTTGGCCATTTTTCACCATGTGTACATCATGTAACATTCATTCCCATTAATATTGAATACCTTAATATATCCCCCGAGCTTGGGACCTTGGCTGTGGTTGGCCCTTGTTCCTCACACACATAGAATGATCCCTGTGGATCAATGACTGACACTCCTTCCCCTTCTAAAGATCATTGTCCTCAATGATCAATGAGGGAAATGTTGGGACTTCACTCACTAATTATACATGAATTTATGAAGAGATATGAAGGAAGAAGAAAGACAAAGAGAAGTGAAGGCAAAGCACTCAGACAACTAAGCCTAAGTGAAGGGATAAATTCACTCTTGTAATTTAGTGGAAAAATAAAGTATAGTCTTGACATAGAACTTAAAAACTTACGAGTTTGAGTCTAGGAGTATGTAAAATATATGTATATAAGTTAATTTGAGTTGAAAAACATATAGAGAACTCAATTCTGTAATCCTTAAGTGAATAGAGAAAAAGTTGGGTTTTTCTGAGAGAGATGTTGAGGAGAAACTACTCAGTGTATGAGAGTTTTCCATGGCTATGAGCAGAATGAGGCCAAGCCATTTTGTACACATCCTCTCTAATAGTTAACACATGTATGTGTAGAAGGATTTGGTCTAATTCCTCTTGTGTGTTGAATTCTAAGTGATTTCATATCAGTGTGTAAGTTAGTTGATAGTTACGAGTTTTCTGGTGCACTTTTCCCTGATCTTCTTAAGGTCAGATCTCACAGTACAGTGTAAAGTTTTTCATGAGTCATAGCTCATTTTAAAGCTACTACCTTCAACTAAAACTGGTCAAAAGATGTTTACAAAACGGGATGCATACTCAGAGAAATGAGTCTAACAGTGAAGGTATGTCAAATTGATGAAGTCATTTTTCAGATTTCAGACATAGTGCAAATGTTGAAGTGAGTTCAGAAGATTTTGAAGTTATTACTTAAAAGTCTTGCTTGATATGTGTTGCTCAACATTAGCAAGAACTTTTATTAGCAAAAGATCAAAAGAATTTGTACGAATCAAGCTAATACAGATCAGATTTGAAGTTAAAAGAAAAGGTGCAGATTTCTGAAAAGTGAGATTTTTTATTTCACTAAGTTTGGTGGTAAAGTTTTCCAATTGAGAGTGTTACTAAGCTAATAATGATTACAGAAGTGTTCTAATATCACTATTAGCTTAGTTCTTGTGGTGTTTCATACATCAACAAGTGGTATCAGAGCAGAAAGGTCCTCAAGAGTGAAAGGACGAGCAGATACAAGAGGAATTGAAGAGTTCTTCATTAAAGAGGTGAAAGCTGAGGTGTTCAACAACAAAAGACATCAGAGGAATGCTTCGAAGTTATTCTCAAGGGTAAAGATCTCCAAAAGGTACCATACTTTAACATTATACTCACGGGTTGCAGTAGAAACAAGAAGACTATGGCAGATCATGTATCTATTGACAAATTGGACAAAGATAATTATCCTGCTTGGGTAATGAGAATGGAAGCCTTACTTATGAGTAAGGATTTAATGATATATGTGATAGGTGAAGAAGAAAAGCCTAAATTTGAAGATGAGAGTCAACCAAGGAAAGAAGAACTAGAAGCTTTGAAGCTATGGCAGAAGAGAGATGCAAGTGCAAGGGCTTATATATATAACACTATCACAGATCATTTGTTACCACATATCAGAGGATATGAAACAGCTGAAGACATATGGAATGCTTTGGAAGATCACTTCCAAAACACTACTAAAGCTAGGAAGGCTAGCTTATGGTCAGAGTTCACCACATTTAAGAAAAAACAAAATCAGAGTATTAGTGATTATGTCACTAAGATGAAGGACTTAGCAGATAGTCTTGGATCTATTGATGAGGATATTGAAGATCATAGGTTGATAGCACAATTGCTTGCAGGGTTGAGAGGAGATGAGAGGTGGAAACCTTTTGTACTCTCAACTGAACTTTCATTAAATCATTATGTGCCAGAATTAAATCAATTGCTTGGACTGATGCCCACATTTGAGGAAGACTTGAAGTCAGATGGAGATAAAGGATATAGTTCTGCTATGTATGCAAAGAATAAGAAGAGAAGTGAGAAAGGTAAAACAAAGGATGAAGAAGAGCTGACTACTCAAGTAAATTATGCAAGAGGAAGAGGTATTGGCAGAGGTAAAGGTCGAGGTAATGGAAGAGGTATAGGAAATCAGAACAATAACAAGAAGACATGCTGGATTTGTGGATTGAGCAATCATCTGGCCTATGATTGTTGGCATAACCAACAAGGATCAAATCAAAATCAAAGCAATAATGGCAGAGGAAGAGGTGGAAGGTTTCAAAATCAATTTCAAAGAGGAAGACAGAATTCAAGAGGAAGTTTTGGTAGAGGTGGTGGAAGAAATTGGAATCAGAATCAGTCTTATAACACTACCTATTACAACTATGCAAATGATACACAGAATGACAATCATACAACATTGATGATGAATTCAATAAGTACACCAGAGAAGGAGGATCTCAAGGTATTTTATATTGACTCTAGTTGTTCAAATCATTTGTCAGGTAATATAGAATTGTTATCAGAATTGGAAGAAGGTATTTCAAGTCATACAATACAAACATGTGACAATACAAAACATAATGTGCATTCAGTAGGAAAAGTGAAGTGCAGGAGTGGAGTTGATTTGCTAACAAATATTTTGTATGTCCCAACAATACCAAAGAATCTGATTAGTGTGGGACAAATAGTGGAGAAAGGTTTTCAAGTCAGATTTACAAATGAAGGGGTATTTATTGAAGATCTAGAGGATGGATACAATCAAATTGTCTGTGGTAAAAAGGAAGGTAGACATTTTACTCTCAAAGTGCAAGGGAATGTTGGTCAAGCCCTAATCACACATGGTGATGAAGTACTTACAGAATTAGACCTCTGGCATAAGAGGTTAGGACACTTCAATGAAAAAGGAATTAAAACTATGGTGGAGAGTCAATCTGTAATAGGGCTACCAAATGTAAAAATCCAACATATGATCTACAAGTGTGAAGCTTGTTAGATGGGAAAGGCACATAGATTATCATTTCAGAAGAAAGGTTTCAAGCATGATGGTTTGCTAGAGCTCATACATACAGATGTATGGGGACCAACAAAAGAAGGATCAATCAATGGGTCTAGGTATTATGTTCTTTTTATTGATGATGCTACAAGGTGGATAACCATTTATGTTTTAAAGGAAAGATCAGAAGTATTTGGAGCTTTCAAACATTTTCATGCATATGCAGAAAGAGTTAGAGGTCAAAAGCTCAAAAGGTTGAGGTCTGATGGAGGGGGAGAATACTTCTCCCAAGAATTCAATGATTATCTTTGGAGTGCAGGTATCAAGAGAGAAATAACTTGCAGATATACACCTCAACACAATGGGGTGGCAGAAAGGAGGAATAGAACATTGGTTGAGTTTGCAAGAGCAATGTTAAAAGAAAAGAAATGCCCTAATTATCTTTGGGCTGAGGCTGTAAATACAACTACATATCTTGTGAATAGGTTACCATGTGCATCTCTAAGTGGAATGACCCCTTATGAAGCATGGTGGGGTAAGAAACCAAGACTTGATCATTGTAAGGTGTTTGGATCAATTGCCTATGCTTATGTACCATCACAACTCAGACATAAGCTTGAACCAAAGGCTGAAAAATATGTGTTTATTGGGTATGATGAAAAGCAGATGGGTTATAGACTATGGAGTCCTCTAACCAAACAATTTATTGTTTCTACAGATGTGACATTTGATGAACATAAGAGTTGGTATGCAGATAAAGATTGTAACCTTGAAACATTTGAAGAAGAGGTAAGAAGAAGTGAAAGAGGTACATCACATATGCAGGTAGATGGAGATGAAGATCATATGCAAGCAAGCACATCCAGAGTTGGATCATGTAGAAGAAATGAAGATGAACCAAGATTTGATGAAGAAGTATATCCAGATACACATGAAGAGTGTGAACCAAGGAGATAAACCAGAATGAGGAAACAACCTACAAGGTATTCTTATGATACTTCTTATTTGACTCAGAAAAACTATGCTTACTTGATTAAGGAAGATGAAGAGCCTCAACGCTATGATGAAGCAAAAGGTAAGAGACAATGGGAAGAAGCAATGAAGGAAGAGTTTGATGCACTTGAAGAAAATAAAACTTGGGAACTTGTTCCAAAACCTAATGGTAAGAAAGTGATTGGAAATAAATGGGTTTACAAAATAAAGAAGCATGTAGATGGAAGAATAGCCAGATACAAAGCTAGATTGGTGGTTAAAGGCTATGCTCAAACTCATGGCATAGATTAAGATGAGACATTCAGTCCTGTAGCAAAGATGTCAACCATAAGGACAATCATTGCTATTGCAGCATCAAAAGGATGGACATTGAGTCAATTGGATATAAAGAATGCATTTTTGAATGGATATATATCAGATGAAGTCTACATGGAGCAACCTCAAGGGTTTGTAGATTACAAGTTTCCAAATTATGTTTGCAGATTGAGAAGAGCACTTTATGGTTTGAAGCAAGCTCCAAGAGCTTGGAATTATAGACTTGTGAGGTATCTTAATGATCTTGGATATCAAAGTTCAAAGGCAGATGCAAGTTTACTTATCAAGAGAACAGATGAAGGTATGAGCATTTGTATTTATGTAGATGACATTATAATTACAAGTACTTCAAATGAAGGAATCAAGGAGGTGAAGAGATTACTTGAGAAGGAATTTAAGATAAGTGATCTAGGAAAATTGTCATATTTTCTTGGAATGGAAATCACTTATGCAGAACATGGTATATATGTATCACAAGAAAGGTATCTTTTGAATCTTCTAAAGAAGTTTAATATGGAGAATTGCAGAGAGGCATCAACACCACTAGAGGTTAATCATAAACTCAACAAATATGATGGTGCAGAGTTCAAAGATATGAGGAAGTATCAATCTTTAGTGGGAAGCTTGATTTATGCTACACTAACAAGACCTGTTTTTGGTTTTGACTGAAAATCTGTCAGCTTCTAAAATGGGCACCATCTGTTCTGATCGAGGGGGGAATATATGTCTTCTGCCTTTAATGCATTTCTGGCTAAACGTGGGATAAAACATCAGTCTACAATTTTGTATACACCTCAACAGAATGGAGTTGCCAAACGGAAGAACAGGTCACTCATGGAGATGGCGAGGTGTATGGTCAAGAGTCAGGCTTTACCACACAACTTCTGGCTATGTGTGCATCATATGTACTTAACAGCTGTCCCACTAAAGCACTGCAGTCTATCACTCCATATGAGGCTTGGCATGGTTGCAAGCCATCTGTTTCTCATCTACATGTTTTTGGTTGGCTAGCATATGCATTAGTGCCTAAACAACGTCGTAGGAAATTGGATGATAAAGTAGTAAAATGTATTTTTGTTGGGTACAATTTAGAAAGCGAAGGCTATCATCTATATCATCCACATACTAAACACATTTTGGTTAGCTGTGATGTTTTTTTTTGTGGAAGATGCTATTCAGTGTTTACTTTCATGTATGAAAGAGACATCTGTGAGCTCGAAAGATATGTACGATACTTTGCTGCCTCTTTTTACAGGTGGACAATCTAGTGCTTGTCCTAATGAGGCAACTTCTCAGCCATTGTAGGTTTCATGTGATGATGAAAATCATTCCATTTCTGATGCAGATTTGCATGATACACTTGTTGATGAGAGAGCTGATATTGAGGAGGCAAAAACTAGTGCCAAAATGGCTGGTGCATACTTTGCGTGATAGTAAATTAAATGCACCTCTGTCATAGCGTACTCATTCATGCTGTCATAGTGCCTCTTTTGCATCAAATTACCATGCTATGGCTGCATCTAGTCTTTTTGATGAGATTAAACCTATTTCATTTGATGAAGCACAAATTTCTAAACATTGGATGGCTACAATGCAATCTGAATATGATGCTATCGTGACGAATGGTACCTAGTCTTTATGTGACTTGCCTCTTGGGAAGAAGGCCATTGGCACTAAGTGGGTATACAAGATGAAGCATAAAATTGATGGAACAATTGATAGGTATAAGGCTAGGCTTGTTGCAAAGGGTTATGTGTAGGAAAGAGGCATTGATTATGATGAAACCTTTGCACCTACTTGCTGAATGACTACTGTTCATAGCATCTGTGCGCTTGCAGCTCATCATGGTTGGAATATACATCAGTTGGACATTAAAATAGCATTTTTGAATGGTGACTTGCATGAAGAAGTGTATGCTTTTCAGCCCTGTGGCTTTGTGCGAAAAACGACATGAAAGTGTACATTGATGACATGTTGCTCACTGGTTCTCATGAGAAGCATATTGCTTGGGTGTAAAATCACTACCACCAGATTTGCATGCTTTTTATGACAATGATTGGGCTAGTTTCTATGACACTCATGTGTCCTCTAGTAGTTTCTGCTTTGTGCTTGGTAGCTTATGCATATCTTGGTTGAGCAAGAAGCAACCTACTGTGGCCACTTCCAATTATGAGGTTGAGTATAGGGCAGCTTTCATAGCGACTGTTCGGTGTGTGTGGCTCAGATGCCTTATGGCTGATTTGGCTGTTGGTTAGTCTTGTGCCACCACCATCTTCACTGATAGTCGGAGCACACTAGTAGTGGTGAGGAACCGTGTGTTCCATGCTCCCACTAAGCACATTGAGGTGCATTATCATTATGTTAGGGAGAGTTTCTCTCTTAGAGAGATCACCTTTGGCATATGTGCCCACACAGGAGAACATTGCACACCTCGCAAAGCTTTTGGCTTAATTACTTTTGTGGACTGATCCCACATAGCTTGGCACTTCCTTATACATGAGTGCCAACTCCTTGTTCACCGCATCACTCCCAGGGGGGATTTGTTGATATATTTTAGGTAGTGATATGTGTGAACACTCTAGGACCGAGGGGCCACTTTTTTCTCTCTTTAGGAGGTTTTCCCCCCTGGCTTGTATATATGCCTATTGTCCTAACGGGCTACTTATCTTTGTACATTCTAGTGGTAATAGATTCAGTATTGTGTGTTGTGCTCCAAGCTTCTTCTTCTTCCTTGTGCTGTTCGTGTGCTTCCGTAGATGTCTAACTCCAACAAAGTTGATCCCGGGCATTGAACTTTGTTGCATATAAAAAACAAACGCTCTTACTAAGTCTCTAAAAAGAATGAAATATTCTGATAAAGCCTTGTAAGATGATGTTGTGGGACACTCTATCTAGACCTCCTCCCAAGAGAAGCACCCAAGTATCCTCATCAGGACTTCCTGTATCTTCATGAATACTTTATGATTGCAATAAAGGTAAAAGTTAGCCAAGGGGATCTGGAAATATGTTACGTGAACATGGGAGTGAGGATACCTACTTGTTTAATCTGGAGACCATTTCGTCAAGGCTGAGTTCCTTTGAAATTACCCTTGAGAGGGTAGACACAATGAGAGTCTATTCTTTGATATCCTAAAGGGCTCTCTAGGGTTTAAGCTTCATGTTCTTTACAACCTCCTCAATGGACAAGGCACCCCTCTTGAATTTGCTCTTAACATCCACTTGGGTATCAAGTTTTGGTTTTTTTGGCTTTTGCCCCTTCACCTCTTTGTTTTGCCACATCAAAAATATCTTTCTTGAAGCTCCCAGACCTCTCCTATCCTAAATGCCAATTGGAACCACAAGTCAAATTTTTTGAGAGCATTAGATTTTAGATTTTCATCAAATGCTATTCCAACTTCCTTTAAGCATTGCCTTCTGAGGTTTGGATGTAATCTACCTCCATGCTCAAAAAGGGCATCCACATATTCATGGTGGAAAAAATGCATCTCAATATATTACATCTTCTAGCTATAATTTTTATCATTATTATGATCCCAAGCCAGAAGCTTGGCTTCCTCTATAGTCAAAACAACATATATCTTGCACTCTACATACCTAAAGAATTAGTTTGTTGGATGCTTCTTGGCGAGTTGTCCTTGGGCTTTTACAGAGTGTGATTTGCCCATCATACAGTATGTATAATCCTCGATGCAATCCTCATTAAAGTCTTCTATACTTTTGTAGTGCTTAGAGTCAACCATGGCTATAAAAGGAACAACATTTGCATGAGGATTTTCTTCATCTTCTTCTTAAGTTTATGAACATAAAGATCTCAAGAGCTAGACTGCCTACATGCACACTTGGGATGATGCATAAGCTCAACATGTTCTTGGTAAGTCTTAGGTATATTACAGGGTTTATTATAAACAAATTTGTTTTGAAGTTGGTTACAAGCGATGGGTTCTCTTATCAGATTACAGGGTGTGATTATTGATGTGCAAGTATTCTTACAAGATAATGAACTTGAGTGGTCATGGGGCTGTTTAGGCACCCATTTCGAGGTTTTCCTAGGAGTTTATTTACATGGCTTTTTTTTACAATGGCTTGCTTTCTAGGTGAAGTATGATTATGGGAAGACTGAGACTTCCTAAAGGTTGATGATAGGGGTGGGGGACTATGGTCCTCCAAGTAAGTCTTGGGCACCCAAATTTGTGAGCTAGTAGGGAAATCCATCATGGATTGCATGGATTGCATGGATTGCATGGATATCTAAATTTGTCAACTCATTTGTGGTTGATCTACTCCTTGAATCCATGGATGTAAGCTTGGATTTAGCTTCTCACTCTTTTTTTGACAGCTTTGGTTTAGGTGAAACAATTAGTTGTTCATCCTTTTTCATCCACACTTGATTTGTGCCTGAAATAGGTAGATTTTTGCATTG
>CM035436.1:13944577-14084577 GCA_020310875.1 Ceratopteris richardii
ATATATTCCAACTACTTGTCCATTTCTAGACATGACTGGTGCATGGACTTAGTAATCTAGGTGGAAATCTTATCCTATATCAAGACTTTGAGAACTCTTGATTCACTTGAATTTGATCTGGAAAAACTAGAAGTTTCACATTACCTTGATTTGATTTTCACCCAACTAGAGGACCGTTGTGTCCTAGTGGGACAAAAAATCCAATGTAAAATGTAGGCAAAAGTGTGCCATTTACATTTAGGTCAACCATGTTATAACTTGACCAAGTCAAATCCAAAATGAAAATTGTCCAAAGGAAAATTTTCTCAAAGATCTTAGCTAAAAGTTCTTTGGAATTTTCAGTCTCATGAGCAATTCCTATTTCTCTATTCTAGAGTGTATCAGACCTTAGAAAGTGATAAGAGTTATGCTAAGTCAACCTAGACTTAGCATCTTTGAAAATTGAAAGAGATTCTTTGTACAAAATATCTATCTAGGATATTTCATTTAGTTATCTTGTTCCAACCATCTTACCCTGGACTTTTGCCAAAAGAATCAGATACCATATCTAAGTCAAATCCAAAAGATTCGGAAAGCGAAAGGAAAGAACAAAAACTATGTATAACCAACTCATACTTCAAAGATACATAAAGTCTCTTTGAATCAAATTCTAGATAACTCGCGACTTTAACTTTGCAAAGATCTATTACAACAAGGTATTGAAATATTTTTTCTGTTTTTTAAGAGAAATGAACTCGCGTCTCAAAAAGAATCAGAGTAAATCTAAAACATCATCCAACCATAAGATACTAGTATGGTATCCAACATTAGTTTGTCAACCCACTTACATTTTATTGATGATCTTTTTACTAGGAAATGCCTCACTTGAGACTAAGTTCATGCCCATATTCAATATTTTTGATTGCTTAGTGGGAATGCTATTCTTGTGCATGGCTTCCAGTCAAAGAATTGAATTTATCGAGTTACACTACAAACTTGGTGCTTGACTTAGTCATTGTATTCCTTAGTTGAAAGGATCATTTCAATTTCAAAGTCATACTTCTTCAGAAATTTATCGTCTTTCTAAATCAACAATACATTATCTTGAAGTGTTTCATGATTCAAATAAGAACAACTCTTTTCCTTATTTGCAAAAAAGCAATTTTGGAAGTTACTTACTTTGTATCAGCTTACTTACTTGATCTGGAAGTATCTTGAGATCATGCTTTTATCCTCCCTTGAATTTAAACTTCTTCATTGAAGTTTTAATTCCCCTAAGGATCAAATCTAACTTCAAGCTTCATTCTAAAACTAAAAGATAATTATCATCCCACCATCCAATATCTCATACCATCTTTCGCACATCAATTTGAGTATAAAATTTGGTGTCCCATACAATCCTATTTTATATTCACATTGACGTGTGAGTGATATCTATCCTAAAGTCTAAACATATCTTTATAGAGTACCTTCTCATGTCAAATGTATGAAAGAATTTTGAAGTTTTTGACATTATGTCTAACTTGATATTCTAGATTTGAATTCCTCCACACGATCGTTTTACAATCTTGTGCGTTTTCTCTGGAACTTGAAAACCATTGGATGAAATATACATCCTTCAGTGTTAGGGTTTTTCAAAAGAAAAACCATTTAGAATTCCAAGTTCTTGAATGTTAGAATTCAAGTCTAATTGGTTGTGCTTGACTAATTTGTAGGGATAAGAGCTATTGAATTCTTGTCTTTAGATTCGTTTCTTACTAAAGCCTTAAGTAGCTACTCCAATCAGGACTTTATAGGAATCTCTCTACTGCTAAAGTCTAAGCATCTGCTCATGCTTTTTGGATTCTGCAAAAATCCCTTTAAGGATAGGCAGACATTATGTTTTACCTTCCATAGACTTATGTACCATCATCACGGTTGCAGTCTACATACTTGGAATTTTTACTATATTCAAACTTGAAACAACTTACTCTTTTCACACTTCCGATTGGATAAATGAAACTTGAGTGAAAATTTTCCCAAAAGGAATTTGATAGCCAATAATTGAGCAAACTTTAGAGTAGTTACAATCACAAGTTCTTGGAATATTATGGCCAAGTTTGATCAAGTTTGGCCTTGCAACAAGAATAAAGACTTAGTCTTTATCTTTAAGATCTCTTAAACTAACAAAGCTTCTTCGCTTACCCATTGGATTTTAAACATATTTCCCTCAACTCAAGTCCAAGCATATGCTAACGCCTTTTTAGATTCTAAAGCTAAGAATGTTATCAATATTGATACACCTCTAGGTGATATCAACCATTGGACTTTCAGTACCACTTTTGGTGATTTGGGACTTTTGAGGAACTACTTGTTGTCTAACGAGTTTGAAGAATTTTATTCTTACTACTAGGGAGAATGTTATTCTTCAAGGACTTGAGATTCCTTCGAAGGAATCAAATACCCTAAGCAAATGATTCATTATGGAATCCATTGCACTATTGTACTAGTTTTTTAAAGAATTCCTTGACTTTTGGTCAAGATTCTGAAAGCTTTATTACTAGAATGGTGTTCATGTCTCGAGTATCAAACTGAAGGATCACTTGAGGATATGGTTTCCTATTTCTCGATGAAAGTTTGACTACAACTTTCATTTACATGTGTTCCTATTCTTGGTTCCAAAAAAAATATTATCAGTTGTTCAATTGTTTGATATTACTAGAGTACTTTAAGCATAACTCGAAAATGCACTTTTATTGCATAGTTTAAAGTACAAGCATCTTTTGATTATTGAACTCTATAATAATTACCATGGACACTTCATTTCATCGTCTTCTCAACATGCACGGAACACACGTCCGTTCAGAGAAAGAAACTTTGGTACCTAACAACATGAAGGATCGGAAGCTTTTATTTATTTCTTTAGCCTGTACAATCTACATGCACTTGTAAACAAATAAAAAATATGACATCCAATTTAAAACAGACATCAAAAATTCTGAAGTACCTCATCAATGACATCCTCTTATCCCTTTTGCACCATGATTATATGAAAAATGCAATTAAAGTATGCATGATAGGGTCTCCCTACACGACCTTGCATCAAGGCACGTTTTGAGCTTTAGTTATGCACTTGAGTGACAAAAAGGATTGATGTATATGCACATTGATTTGTATGTGATTGAGCACACAAGCTTCATCATCAAATGCCTTTTACCCTAATATTTGCACCATATTCATTTACCTATGCAATTTCAAAGTATGCATGATAGGGTCTCACTACACGATCTTGCATCAAGGCATATTTTGAGCTTTACCTATGCAATTTGAGTGATGGAAAGCACTTATGTATATGCACATGAAATGTATGAAAGTGAGCACATATGCTTCATCGCCAAATGCCAGATAACCTATCTTTTGCACCATATCATTTTCCATGCATTTTCAAAGTAGGCGGGAGCTGGGTCAGTCAAGTCATCCGCGAGTACGTAGACAGCTTGAATGGAAGTTATTGATCCTTCTTTGGTAGAAGTAATTCTTTCCTGAAGTGATCCCATTTCAGTACCAAGGGTCGGTTGGTAACCTACATATCACAATACTTATCTTCCCATGCACTTGACAAATGATTTCAAGATTCAATGTTCCCATAAAATATATCTTTGAAGCAAAAATGTGATTTTCGAGTTTGTCCCATCGAGGACGATGTGCAGGTTTAGTAGAGGCAAATTTCTTAGAGACTTCCATCTCTGCAGAACCTTGAAGCCAATAGAAAATGAAAAATCTTCTTAATTGAAGGCTTTCGTTGGAGATTTGGAGAGTTGAAGTTTGGAGGAGATAAAGGCATTGGAGGATTGAAGGAAGAACAAGGTGGAGGCTATTTCTTATCTAGTTGGTGGAGGAAGCTCTACACTTGGGGGAGGCTCAACTTTATGAAGAGGAGGCTCTACACACATGCTTGGAGGAGGATTTTGAAGATTATTATGAGATAACATGATGATCAATTATGAATTGATAACTTGTATCTTTTTCATTATTTTCAATTAGAATTTTATGAACATTTATTAGGAATCGTGCTTTCTTTTTTTTTCCATGGAGTCAATTTTTCTCCCATAAGATGATATGTTATGTAAATTCTCTGATCAATTTTCTGGAGTTTTTATATTCTCTTTGAGTCTTCATTCCACCACTTGAGTTGCTTGAAGTACCATTGTCGGGATGAAATCCCGCAGGGAGTGTGCACTGAGATTTCTTCAAAAGTTCATTGTTTTTGAGTTTTTGTGTGATGGTTTTGATCGAGAGAGTGGTATATTTTGTACATTTTTGGCCGAATTAATTGATTGTGCGATGCAAAAACAAGTTTGGGATGTGTGTTAGATCCGTGTATATAAACAACAGACATTAGACCCATAAAAACTTAGGTTTGACCCTTGAAACTGGCTGAAATTGAGGGTTTACCCCCTGAAAATCAGACTTGAACCCATGGAAACCCTTGGAGTTTAGGCCAAAATTGTAAATAAACCATTAAATTGACGAGCTTGAGTTAATTGTGAGCAAACCCCAAATTTGCCCGGCCAAAATCCGTAGCTTAGACCCTTGGAATTGGTGTTTATCCTAGCCCAAACCCTTAGATTAATTAACCCTGTATATAGTGTGAAACCAAAGCATTAATTTAGGGAAAATAAAAAGGACAAAAATCAAAAATAGAATCAAGAGATGGAATTTTCCAAGAATAGTAAATGAACATGCAAGATGATCTGGAAATAGAAATTTAGATAAGGAGGTTAGAAGATTCTAGAGAAGTTCTAGAGAGGGAGAAACCTATAAATAGGTGTCCTGACATCATTTGTTTCTCCCCCTTAAACTTCTTTGTGAATCTCACCTCCAGGTATGCTCCTTGTCTATTTTTTTGTTCATTCATGTTCTTATTCATGCTCTCCATTATCATGTCCGGAGAGGGTTGGATCGGTGTATTCACAGAAGATATGGACTGTTTGTAGTTGTCTATAACAGGTGTAAAAGAATTTAAGATCTCCATAATTTTAGCTACCAAAATTTTAATGAAACTCCCTAGTTCATCTGGATCGTAGGTGCTTAACTACTGCTTGCACTCGGGTAGATGCCTGGATGTCCCTCTGTCGTAAAGCCATGCCTTAGAATATAGTAGATGCCGCAGGATACCGCATAGAGGCATGGTGTTAAAGGTATGCATGTGAACATTGGTGAGTATGCATAACCATATCGCAGGGGACGATGGACTTGCAACGTGGAAGACTCTCAGGCGATCAGGAGTCAGCAGGTTCTATTGTCGCTGTGAGAGAGGTCGGAGAGAATGTCGGCTAACACAATCAGTGGAGACGGTAGTGGTGAGTTGGCCGGATCATTGGTTGGTTTGGCAGCGCGCAGGAGAAGGATCGGAGAGAGAGAGAGAGAGAAAGAAAGAGAGAGAGAGAGAGAGAGAGAGAGAGAGAGAGAGAGAGAGAGAGAGAGAGAGAGAGAGAGAGAGAGAGAGAGAGAGAGAGAGAGAGAGAGAGAGAGAGAGAGAGAGAGAGAGAGAGAGAGAGAGAGAGAGAGAGAGAGAGAGAGAGAGAGAGAGTCGATGGAAAGAGAGAGAGAGAGAGAGAGAGAGAGAGAGAGAGAGAGAGAGAGAGAGAGAGAGAGAGAGAGAGAGAGAGAGAAGAGAGAGGTGCGTGACGGAGAGAATTCAGGAGATAGACAGATAATCGATTATGTTGGCGGCAACAGAGCTTGTAGGCGGAATCAGAAGAGAGATATGGAGGAGAGATACAATCTTGGGTAGAGAGAGGCGGCAGAGCACATGAGGCACGAAGAGAGAGTGGATGGCGGACACGTATAGGAGAGAGATAGAGAGTTGCCCTGTTGACGGTGAATCCTAGAGAGGGACACGGAGAGGATGGCTATTACTCGATGACTTAGAGAGATAGATGAGTACACTGCCGACATAGAGATCGGGATATTAGAGAGATATGAGAGATCCGAGGCACACTACAAGCACGGAAGAGAGAAAATCACGTAGATATGAGAGAGAGATCTAAGCTCCTGCACGATGTGGATAGAGAGAGAGACATAATCGATTCATTTGAATCTGATTAATTTACATATTTGTATAGTTGAATTGCCATGGTAGGATCCATCACACAAGGGGCAGATATTATGTACGATGAAAAATGTAAGAGGCTGTTGTGATGTGAGGATTTGTTATGACTAAGCAAATGGCCCCTCACTTCTTGAAATGTGAAAGTACTGACTAAGGAATATCAAGAGTCTCAATGGCCCCTCACTTCTTGAAATGTGAAAGTACTGACTAAGGAATATCAAGAGTCTCAAGTGTAGATTAAAGTGGGGTTACTACAAGAGGGCATTGGTTGACCAAGAAGACGTTTTTGAAGTGCCATACAAGGCGTGATCATGCTTTGAAAACGTAGTTCAAGAGGTTCTAGGTAAACACACACTTGTTAAAGAGGAAGAATAAATTTGATGAACTAATAAACATTATCAGTAAGTTTATTGGCTACTTATAGCCTGTTGTATATGATCTAGCCATTGATGCATTTTCTAATTGAAATCCGGTGATATTGCATATATTAGTATGGAGTATTGAATTTCATTCATGAGTATTTTGTTTACATGTTTTCCATTAGTAACACCCCGTTGAACTTCTTTGTGGATCTCACCTCCAGGTTTATGCGATTTCTGATTATCTGAAGTAAAGAGAAGGAAGGCCATTGCTGAGGGTACCTGAAATAAAGAGCGGATTGAAGACCTGAAGAAAAGCTTGGACCGCGAAGACCGAAGCGGAATCCCGTAGGCGATTTCTCGCACTGTAGCGAGGGATCTAGTATACATCGGTCGGCCCGCACTGTAGCGGCCGCTTTCATATTATATCATCGCACCGCACTATAGCGGTTTTATTGTACCATCGGCCCGCACTGTAGCGGCCTGTTTGTATCATTCATTTTATTGGAGGCTTCAGTTTCATTTCCGATTGTATCTTCGAGCTTGATCTACATCACGTGTTTCACTACGGTATCCGATCATCTCTTTCCGACTCCCACGGTCCCACGTCTTGACACTTTCGAGGGGCAAGGGGCCCTACGAGGATCGCGCACGCTCCAGAGAGCACAGGCGAGGCGCCCAGCACGCAGACGCCGCTCGTAGGACAGCGGGAATGGCGCAGCAGAGAGGGGCCTGATCCAACCCCAGGCGCCGGCTTCCTGCCACCACCTCCTTCTTCCCGACACCTGAACCCGACGTGAAGCGAGGCGGTTGCCCGGTGATCCTCGACGCGTCACCCACTCCTTGAGAAGACAGAGATAGGAACCTCGGCGTCAAACAGAGATTTTAGGTACCAGCATTTCAAGTTATTTGAAATTTTGCATTGCTTTACATACACTGCTGAAACAGAAAGATTGTCTTGCTGCTTGAGTTTGAACATCCACACTTTGCATTAGTTTAGTCCATACATGTGTGAATTTTTTTCCCGCTTAGATTAGGGATTTGCTGATTTTCTAGCTTAGACAAAACATTAGAAAACATTAGAAAATTCTCATTGAAAGAGGGGAAAATACATTGAAATCTTAGGAATCGAAGAGAGGACAGTTCGACAAGACTTTGGCCTAGGCAAATCAGAGAGCTTAGACTGACCTTTACCTCCTGGCTCGTGACTCATCAAGCCTCTTCTCTGATCTCTACTCTGAGCTTAGAGAGAAAGTTGAACCACTTACACTGGACCTTGTGCTACATTCTAGGACAGAGCAGAGAAGAGAGATGGAGGATATATTCAAGGAAATGGTAATAGAGACACAAGGGGCCCGCGTAGTCCAAGCGGTATTGAGAGAAAAAGGGAAGTTTACAGGCTTGAACGTAACCGAGTACCTAGATGTTTTTGAGGAACAGGCACGGATTTATGGTCTACCTGAGGATGTGTTTGCACATTATTTCACACGGGTAGTATCAGGATCCATTTTAGCCCCTATTAAAGCACATATAGCAAAGCCTTGGGCCGAATTCAGAAAAGAATTGCATAAGTTGTTTTATTTGGAAGATTTTTCCCAACACAGTAGAGAAGGGTTCTTGCGGTGGATAAGCTCTCCGAAGCCCACTGCATCCCTCACTCATCTTTTAAATGAGTTCTTTAGTAGACATGCGCAGCTTCCACAGGCCGATTTAGATGCATTAAAGCCTGATCTAGTTATTTCTTTCCTCAGGATCTTAAGTCCTGAAGACAGGACTGAGGTCGAAAGGAGGATAGAAGAGCCTGGAAAGAGATTTGGATTGACTGAAGATTGGGGTGTAGTGAGGAGAGAGGTAGAAGCGGTTGCCCAAATGAGGCAACGCCAAGCGGTGTTATACGATAGACCTGCAATGGTAACACCACAACCGCCTAGGGAAGCTCCACTTCCGGCAATTCCGAATGTGCCTGCAACGTCAGTTTTTGCTAATGTTGCATCCACTTCGCGATCGCCAATGGAGCTACAGGTTGAGATTCTCAATCGACAGATAGAGAATCTTATTACGATGCAAGCGTCTATGTCAAAAGAAATGGCGAGTATTCACAATAAAGTTAATTTTATGGGATATCAGGACCCCACTCCTCCTCAGGCAAGTACGAGTTATGTAGATACATTACAGAGAGGCATTGTGCCCATTCCAAATATGCAAGGCTATGTGATGCCACAGCTTGCACCTCTAGTGCAGCCTGTTGCCCAACAGATACCTACACCACCAGTGCAAACCACATTTCAAAGAAACACTGGACCTTTTGAGAGACGAGCGACTGGTGGGTTTGGAGGGGCTAAGAGATGCGTATGGTGTGATGCACAAGAGCATTTTTCATATGCCTGTGAAGAGCTTAAGCTAGCAAAAGAGCATCAACTGGTGATAGATATCGATAAGAAGTTATGTGACTTCACGACCCGCCTTCCTCTACCTGTGAATTGGGGAAAGGGGGGAATGAAGAAGTTTTATGAAGAATTATCTGGCAATAATGTGAGTACATCAGCCGCACGGTTAGAGCCTGTTGAGGAGGAAGATGAAAAAGTGCCTAGACCACACCCCAAAGAAATTATTCCATTGAGGCTTTAGTGAGGGCTAGGGATGCGATCATGTAGAAGACTGCCTGGAAGTCTCCTGTTGATGAATCCTCGGTCTATTCGCACATAGCAAATGTAGAAGAAAAGAGGAAGAGAGATGAGAGTCAGGAAGAGACTGAACCAGAAAGAAGAGTGACCTGAAAGCAAAGCCAAGAGGCCGAAGAAAAGGCTAAAGAGCCAGAAAAGAAAGTACAATTCAAAGAGCCTATTGTTTCAAAGGAAGAGGCAAAGAAGAAAGAGATAAGAGAGGGAAAGAGGCCGGCTCGGTCAACTAAGATTCAAGAACTGACTAAAGAGAAAGAGAAAGAACCTGAACCGGTTCAAAAGAAAGATGAAATTCAAGAAAGTATTCAAGAGGCTGACAAAGAAAAGAAGAAGAAAAAGAAGAGAACTCCATTAAGGTTGTATTAATTTCTGAGTTGGAAAGGAAAAATGATGCAAGAGAGGTATTAAATGACATTTTACTGAAGAGCCAAGTGACCATGTCCTTGGAGCAGGTCTTCTCCATAGCGAAGCCTGAGTTCAAGGACAGTTTTATAAAGCTGGTTAAGAGAAAGAGGTTTCCACTACCTGAAGATGTAGAGATGGAAGAAGCACTTGAAGATATTCAAGTGACAAATGAAGCAGTTACATTGAGTGATACATCTGATGATGATGATGATGAGGTTGCAAGGTGTCATAAGAATTCTCTAGGTCCTATCATACCTGATGATGAAATGAGGAAGACAGAAAGTGAGTTTAGCAAGACCTTTTGGGCGAGAGGAACACCTGAGATGAAGGTGAAGCTAGGGAGCAATGAGGAGTCATGTTTTGCTCTGGCCTTGATTGATTCAGGGTCAGAGATAAATGTGATTTCTAAGAAGCTCTATGATAAGTTTAGGTGGCCGATTGATAAAGATCATGGATGGAGGATGAGGACAGCGGATAATGGTTCAGGAGCACTGCTTGGGGCATGCGCCTTTATGCCTGTGACCATAGGAGGGATTTCTGAGGAATTTCACTTCTTCGTCCAGGACCATTGTTCATATGAGGCTATCCTTGGGCAGCCCTTTATAGCTGAGGTGAGAATGGAGACTAAGGCCATGGATGATGGATCTGCTTATGCACGAATCCGTTCTAGATCTGGCCTTCATTCTTTGCAAGTGATGATTGTGTGTCCAAATCACTCCAGGAATAGAAAGAATATAAGAAAGAAACCTATTAATTCACATGACCATGATGAGTGTATGCCTGTTGGAGAGTATGGAGCTACTGCTGATCAAAATTTCTATTAGGATCCACTGTTGAGCGAGACAACAGTGCGAGTTGGTTTGATGTCTCGCATGACTTTGTACATAGTTTTGAAAGTTTTTCTATTTACTCATCTGCATTTAAGTTGCTATGTTTACAGAAAGAAAATGTTTCAAATAAATTCAGAAAAGTTCACGAGAGATACTATAAGCATTTAGGAATGATGTTACCTGATGAGAAGATTGAAGATGTGATCCAGTTGGAGAGAAGTTCGACTACTCTAGAAGAGCTTGAGAAGGCATTTGAGAGAAATGAGAAATCAGAAATCATTATGCTCAGCTCTATCCAAGAGTATGAGATGATTAAGGAGTTTATAAGAGAGCATGAAGTAAATGTAAATACGAAGTATAAGAGTGTGGATAAGAAAGTGAAGCCTATAGCTCAGCCATTGCCAGAAGATAGTCATGAGAAATATCTGCGAGTGTCAGATGACCCTATGCTGAGATGACGAGAACTCATAGGGCATCATTTCACTGATGAGACTATTAAAGAGATCAAGTTTGGAGAAAAACCATTCCTGAGAGAAGAAGAGAAAAAGAAATTTATTGAAGCCATCAAGAAACACGAAAAAGCGTTTGCACTTTTCCCACATGAGATAGGGTGCGCAGACCCGAAACAAGTACCTCCTATGATTATATTTACAGTACCACATATACCATGGAATATCCGGCCTATACCAGTCCCAAAAGCTCACTTACCTGAGCTGATGAGGCTGCTGAAGGAAAAGATTTCCATGCGGATATTGGAACCCTCCTCGGCTCCATATTCGAATAGGTGGTTTACTGTGCCTAAGAAAAATGGGAAGCTTCGTTTCATTCAGGATTTGCAACCTATGAATAAAGTCACAATTAGAAACGTAGGGACAGGACCCATAGTGGATGAGTTTGCTGAAGCGTTTGTTGGGCATTCCATCTACTCTATGGGTGATCTGTATTCAGGTTATGACCAGTTTCAGTTGGCTATGGAGAGTAGAGACATTACGACCATGAGGACTCCACTGGGCCTTGTACGCATGTGTACTTTGCCGCAGGGAGCGACAAATTCTGTGGCTCACATGATGAACGCGATGAATCTGGTTTTACGAGACTTTATACCATCTGTGACTATGCCATTCATTGATGATGTTCCAATAAAGGGATGTGAGGAAAGAGTGAAAGATGTGATTTTAGATGCTTCAGGATGTAGAAAGTTTGTGAGAGATCATATTGCTGATTGTGAGAAGATCTTTGAGAGGTTTCAAGATGTAGGGCTAACACTTTCTTTAGAGAAATTTGTTTTTGGCGTTGATGAGGTCCTCATTGTAGGACATCTGTGTGGACATTATGGCCGCAAGCCGTACCCGCAGAAAGTTGAGGCCATTAGCAGGATCTCTGAGGTGTGTCGTAATGTCAATGAGGTGAGAAGGTTTCTAGGAGCCTGTGTATTCTAT
The DNA here is from genome assembly GCA_020310875.1 of Ceratopteris richardii. Taxonomy (NCBI): domain Eukaryota; kingdom Viridiplantae; phylum Streptophyta; class Polypodiopsida; order Polypodiales; family Pteridaceae; genus Ceratopteris; species Ceratopteris richardii. The sequence goes on from CM035436.1 coordinate 13,956,365, forward strand.
GTGATATGGATTCCTCACTTTGCTCACGTTGCGAACCCCTTATATGATCTCTTGAGAAAGAGAAAGAAGTTTGTATGGACAGAGAAACAGTCGAGAGCTATGCGTAAACTGAAGCAGCTGCTAATTGAAGCTCCGATTCTGAAGCGTGTTGACTATTCAGGTCAGAGACCTATCATTTTGACCGTTGATACTAGTCCTATTGGCATAGGCTGGGTCATAGGTCAAGATGATGAAGAGGGGTAGAGATAAGCAGTGCGCTTTGGTGCTAAGATCCTACATGATACCCAAAGAAAATATCCACAGATTAAGAGAGAGTTATGGGGATTAGTGACTGCTTTAAAGAGCGATAAAGAGTATTTCATTGGGGCAAATGTGATAGTTGAAACTGACTGTCTTCCACTGATTGGCATGATTGCAAATTGTTCATCTCCGGATATTGCTATGCTTAGATGGATCTCTTATATAAAGTTTATAAATCCTGCATTTGTACACATAGCTGGGAAGTCGAATACAGTGGCTGATATGCTTTCAAGAGCGAAATTTGATGATGAGTCTGATGATGATGATGAGATAGAGAGGGATACACATATGATGAGATATGATCCATTAGTGTATGTTTATGAGCAGTTCCGAGAGAATGAGTATGATGGCGAGTGGAGAGATATAGGGAGATATCTGAGTACTCTGAAACCTTCCCCAGGCTGGTCCACAAATAAGTATAGATCCATCAGGAAAAATTCTTACAACTTTTTCTTGAAGGACGGGCTTATTTGGCGACACGCTAAAGGCAAGGTGAAGAGTCCACAGAGAGTATTGAGTTCGAGGAGTCTTCAGAGCAAAGTGATGAGAGAAATGCATGAGACCTTATGGGCAGGTCATAAAGGATTCTATACTACGTATGAGAAGATTAGGGAAGCCTACTGGTGGCCAGGGATTTATGTCAGTGTGAGAGATTTTGTAGACACTTGTGCTACATGCCAGGTGCATTCATCAGTTAGGCACAGAGACCCGTTACATCCGACTTACCCTCCTTGTATCCATTACAAGTGGGTAGTCGACCTTGTAACCATGCCCAAAGGGATAGATAAGATGAGATACATTGTACTTGCCAGAGAGGACTTGACCAACCATGTGGAAGGTCGAGCTCTCCGTACGAAGACAACTTATAATGTATGTAAATTCCTTTTAGAAGAAGTGATCTCGAGATTTGGATACGTTCAGAAAGTGGTTGCGGACAGGGGAGAGTTAGATGTGAGAGAGGCAAAAGAGTTCTTTGACCGTCATGGAATTCGATTATCTCTCACCACTGCCTATAATCCAGAGGCAAATGGGAAAATCGAGAGAGGTCACCCTTCCATTGTGAAGGCGATCTCTAAGGCTTGCAGCGATGACATCAAGCAATGGCCTAGGTTTCTTCCATTCGCGTTATGGGCTGATAGGATGACTTACACTCGGTCCACAGGTTTCATGCCTACTGAATTGATGTACTGTCAAAAGCCAATCTTCCCCATCCAGACTCAGATAGTGACATGGTTGACGCTCCCATGGAATGATGGTATGACGAGAGAAGAGTTATTATCATTGAGAATAAAGCAATTAGAACAAGGAAATGAAAAGTTGAAAGAAGCAGTCCAAAAGTTAAAGGAGTCAAGATTAAAGAATAAGATCTATTTTGACAAAACCCATCGACTCAGACCACGTAGGATTGAGGTAGATGATTGGGTGTTGGTGTACGACAGTACATTCGATACTCAGTACGATGCTGAGAAGAAATTAACCAAACGATGGTTTGGGCCGTATGTGGTTACATCTGTGTTTGAAAATGGTACGTATGCACTTCGTGAGTTAGACAGTACTCCTTTGAGATCTTTGATTGCAGGAAAGAGGATAAAATTATTCAAGAAAAGAAATGAAGCGGATTATGAGATTGAGCAAGAACTTCTGGAGGGAACTGATGACACTGAGGCTGATACTGATGAAGAATGATAGACCATGAAGATAAAGAAAAGCTAGATCAAAATGAAGAAAAATGACCAGGTGAAACGATCCTGATTTGAGATTTGTTTTCTTTCTGATAGAGCATATGCATTGCATTGATGTGTGTGATAAAGATATGTATGAGTATATGAAAATCATGTAGAATGAAGATACAAAATATCTATTATGGGTTTGCATGAAGCATGAGCGACTAGGAATTATATGAATGAGATCAATTAGTAGACTAGAGACTTTTGGGAGTGAAAGCTTGGGAATGTGATGGCATGCTTAGACCGAGTGCATGTATATGCTAATTGATTTGAACACTTAGTGAGTGGGATTCTTTGGGTCTTACTATTTGTTTCTTGCGAGATCTTACCTCCATATGGATCGTGATATAAAGAAACATTCATACTCATGCCAGCTGTATATGTGCGTGTATGTCGGTGCGCTACGATGGGCTAGTAGGCGGGTGGAACCACCTTGGTCGGGTGATCAAGGCCACGAGCCGTAGCTAGTTTCGTCGTAGGCCTGACCTATCTGTTGTCATGCGCCTGTATGGGTCGGTAGGCGGGTGGAGTCACTCTGATCAGGTGGTCAGAGCCACGAGCTGACATCGATTTCATGCAGAGCTGACATCGATTTCATGCAGGGCTGACGTTGTGTATGTCGTGCGCTATGCCGGGTCGGCAGACAGGTGGAATAAACTTGGCCGGGCGGACAAGTCCATGAGTCGCACCCGATTTCGACATAGGCCGATTTGTGAAAAATAAAAGATAAAAAGAAATGCTGAGCTGAGATGAAGAGGAAAAGAAAGAGAAAAGAAAATAAAAAAGAGAAAAAGCAAAAGAAAGAAAGATCTAATGGAGAGCGGGACAAGTAGGAGATAAATAGTAGGAATCAAAGTATATTCTACAAACTGAGTTAGTAGAAACATATGTATATGCTAGTACTTAGAATGAGCAGTTGGATCTGAACCAGTTGAACAAACAAAAGATCTAGAAAGCCGACGATTTATTCATGTGATTATGTCAGATTGCAGACGCAGAAACATAATATGATGTTTGTGAAGCTTGAATCTATCTAATTCTCTAAAATTCGTACTAATCTTTATAAAAGATTGCATGACTGCATGAGATCATGATTTAAGAAAGGCATAAAAAGTGTAAAGAGATTTCAAAAAGAACCCTGATACTCTTCTGTTGGATCTTGCAGGTTGGCCCATCGGGACAATGTGCAGGTTTAGCGGGGGCGAATGTCGGGATGAAATCCCGCAAGGAGTGTGCACTGAGTTTTTTTCAAAAGTTCATTGTTTTTGAGTTTTTGTGTGATGGTTTTGATCGAGAGAGTGGTATATTTTATACATTTTTGGCCGAATTAATTGATTGTGCGATGCGAAAACAAGTTTGGGATGTGTGTTAGATCCGTGTATATAAACAACAGACATTAGACCCATAAAAACTTAGGTTTGATCCTTGAAACTGGCTTAAATTGAGGGTTTACCCCCTGAAAATCGGACTTGAACCCATGGAAACCCTTGGAGTTTAGGCCAAAATTGTAAATAAACCATTAAATTGACGAGCTTGAGTTAATTGTGAGCAAACCCCGAATTTGCCCGGCCAAAATCCGTAGCTTAGACCCTTGGAATTGGTGTTTATCCTAGCCCAAACCCTTAGATTAATTAACCCTGTATATAGTGTGAAACCAAAGCATTAATTTAGGGAAAATAAAAAGAACAAAAATCAAAAATAGAATCAAGAGATGGAATTTTCCAAGAATAGTAAATGAACATGCAAGATGATCTGGAAATAGAAATTTAGATAAGGAGGTTAGAAGATTCTAGAGAAGTTCTAGAGAGGGAGAAACCTATAAATAGGTGTCCTGACATCATTTGTTTCTCCCCGTTGAACTTCTTTGTGAATCTCACCTCCAGGTATGCTCCTTGTCTATTTTTTTGTTCATTCATGTTCTTATTCATGCTCTCCATTATCATGTCCGAAGAGGGTTGGATCGGTGTATTCACAGAAGATATGGACTGTTTGTAGTTGTCTATAGCAGGTGTAAAAGAATTTAAGATCTCCATAATTTTAGCTACCAAAATTTTAATGAAACTCCCTAGTTCATCTCGATCGTAGGTGCTTAACTATTGCTTGCACTCGGGTAGATGCCTGGATGTCCCTCTGTCGTAAAGCCATGCCTTAGAATATAGTAGATGCCGCAGGATACCGCATAGAGGCATGGTGTTAAAGGTATGCATGTGAACACTGGTGAGTATGCATAACCATATCGCAGGGGACGATGGACTTGCAACGTGGAAGACTCTCAGGCGATCAGGAATCAGCAGGTTCTATTGTCGCTGTGAGAGAGGTCGGAGAGAATGTTGGCTAACACAATCAGCGGAGACGGTAGTGGTGAGTTGGCCGGATCATTGGTTGGTTTGGCGGCGCGCAGGAGAAGGATCGGAGAGAGAGAGAGAAAGAAAGAGAGAGAGAGAGAGAGAGAGAGTCGGTGGAAAGAGAGAGAGAGAGAGAGAGAGAGAGAGAGAGAGATAGAGAGAGAGAGAGAGAGAAGAGAGAGGTGCGCGACGGAGAGAATTCAGGAGATAGACAGAGAATCGATTATGTCGGCGGCAACAGAGCTTGTAGGCGGAATCAGAAGAGAGATATGGAGGAGAGATACAATCTTGGGTAGAGAGAGGCGGCATAGCACATGAGGCACGAAGAGAGAGTGGATGGCGGACACGTATAGGAGAGAGATAGAGAGTTGCGCTGTTGACGGTGAATCCTGGAGAGGGACACGGAGAGGATGGCTATTACTCGATGACTTAGAGAGATAGATGAGTACACTGCCGACATAGAGATCGGGATATTAGAGAGATATGAGAGATCCGAGGCACACTACAAGCACGGAAGAGAGAAAATCACGTAGATATGAGAGAGAGATCTAAGCTCCTGCACGATGTGGATAGAGAGAGAGACATAATCGATTCATTTGAATCTGATTAATTTACATATTTGTATAGCTGAATTGCCATGGTAGGATCCATCACACAAGGGGCAGATATTATGTACGATGAAAAATGTAAGAGGCTGTTGTGATGTGAGGATTTGTTATGACTAAGCAAATGGCCCCTCACTTCTTGAAATGTGAAAGTACTGACTAAGGAATATCAAGAGTCTCAATGGCCCCTCACTTCTTGAAATGTGAAAGTACTGACTAAGGAATATCAAGAGTCTCAAGTGTAGATTAAAGTGGGGTTACTACAAGAGGGCATTGGTTGACCAAGAAGACGTTTTTGAAGTGCCATACAAGGCGTGATCATGCTTTGAAAACGTAGTTCAAGAGGTTCTAGGTAAACACACACTTGTTAAAGAGGAAGAATAAATTTGATGAACTAATAAACATTATCAGTAAGTTTATTGGCTACTTATAGCCTGTTGTATATGATCTAGCCATTGATGCATTTTCTAATTGAAATCCGGTGATATTGCATATATTAGTATGGAGTATTGAATTTCATTCATGAGTATTTTGTTTACATGTTTTCCATTAGTAACACCCCGTTGAACTTCTTTGTGGATCTCACCTCCAGGTTTATGCGATTTCTGATTATCTGAAGTAAAGAGAAGGAAGGCCATTGCTGAGGGTACCTGAAATAAAGAGCGGATTGAAGACCTGAAGAAAAGCTTGGACCGCGAAGACCGAAGCGGAATCCCGTAGGCGATTTCTCGCACTGTAGCGAGGGATCTAGTATACATCGGTCGGCCCGCACTGTAGTGGCGGCTTTCATATTATATCATCGCACCGCACTGTAGCGGTTTTATTGTACCATCGGCCCGCACTGTAGCGGCCTGTTTGTATCATTCATTTTATTGGAGGCTTCAGTTTCATTTCCGATTGTATCTTCGAGCTTGATCTACATCACGTGTTTCACTACGGTATCCGATCGTCTCTTTCCGACTCCCACGGTCCCACGTCTTGACACTTCCGAGGGGCAAGGGGCCCTACGAGGATCGCGCACGCTCCAGAGAGCACAGGCGAGGCGCTCAGCGCGCAGACGCCGCTCGCAGGACAGCGGGAACGGCGCACCAAAGAGGGGCCTGATCCAACCCCAGGCGCCGGCTTCCTGCCACGACCTCCTTCCCGACACCGTGTGTGTGCCGTTGAACTTGGCGGTTGAACTGATCCACCAATAGTGCATCTTCTTCTCGACAACATCTAATACAAAAGAGTTCTCTTTTTGTTTATGAGCTCCTCCAACAGTACGTGACAGAGATAACAACGTCAGAAAATTTGAGTCCATCGAAATGCTTAGATCTCGTGGATGGAAGAGCTTTTCTTGACGATGAGGTTGTCAGTTTAATTCTTGTTTGTGTAAATTTTGAGATTTATAGAGAATATTCGTTAGCATATGGTGTATCGGATACATCAGCCACTTCATTTAGGATGGCCCAAGTTCGATTCTTACTCGAAGACATCTGCTATAATCTTTCATTGTTGGATCTCTTTTGTTGCTGTCGTTCAATTCGAGTATATAGAAGATAATGTTTAACTATGCAAAAACATCAGCACTAGGCCACGTTGTTGATGTGGATATAGCAACTTTTCTATCTTCATCATTGTGTGTTCACAGCCTGTTTACCGCTTGTTGAAGCGTTGTCTTAAATTTTGCTTTGTTGAATATGGTATACGAGCACCAGCTTCAATAAATAAAAGACTACAACTTAAGAGAATTAGGCAGAACTCACGGATAGCATGGGGCTCTCCCAGCGCAGCCACCTGAGTTTGAATCAGCTCTATGACGCTTCATTAGTACCTCATCATTCGGCAAAAAGTAGATACGAATGGCGAACAATATAAATAATGTTGCATGTAGGTATCTGAACTCAAAATGGTGCCAGAGTGCGAGGATTACACTCGAAATGATGCCTTCAATGTGAGGAAGAGGATGATGAGAGGTGTCTCCATGGAAGCTTAACCAAGCTTTGATACCAATGCAGAAGAATGAATGATTACGACCACCACGTGCTAGCGAGATAACTCTCCTCCCAATCATGTATATATAGGTCTCTCCAGGCTTCTTGGGAAGGTGGATTCTAACCATCCATGTGTCAGCCATGTAACTGCATGTGCGCAAAGTGTTCCAGTTAACTAGAGTTAACTCAAGTGGGTGCTTCTAGAAGGCTCTAGATCTCTTTTGGGCAGAATAGTCTCCCCATGTATCCCGTGGGGGTTGAACTCAAGGGCTCTTTTTTCGCACCCTTGAGACTTAACCAATAAGCTAAGTGGATCACTTGTTTAGAACTACGCATGTCTAGTCTTGGGATTTTGGTCATACACACGGATGTCCAAATTGAGGCTGATTTTAGATTTTTCTGAACCGGCTGGACCCTTGGATCATTAGCCTTAACATTATTACATTTTCCATGCAAGATACTATGATGTGAGGTAATGTATCTAGTTGTACATCTATTAAGAAACCAAATAACTAAGTGCAAACTACAATATCATATTCTTCATTTTATACAAGATCAATAGACTCGCATCTTAGAAGTAGATTCGCATCGTAGAAGCAAAGATATATATATACAACAAACAGTCAAACCTCTCCCTTCTTTGACGGTTTAATGTCTATTTCAAGAAAGTTCTTTGTGATATCATCATTGGTCTTGAAATACCTGCATTTTATTGATGCATTTCTTCTTTTCTTTAATGAGCGAATATTGATGCATTTCTTTTACTATAGAGAGTTGGTTTAACCTTTATAGAAAAGTGCTCTTATAGCGACATAAAAACTAGCTATTTGTATAACAAGCCATTGGAGTTTTCTTTTAAGATCATACAAAGAATGGACACAACCTTCCTTTTTTTAAACAAAGGCTCGAGTTATATTAAAAGGGAAAATAAATGACATATGAATTAGAAGGAGATGCAAACGAGATGACCTTGTAATCCCTTTAATGAAGGATCCATTCCTTTTTTATCTTATCATCGAGTGGTTAGAAACGGGGGATACTCTTTTTCTTATTTTTATCCTTTTTCCTAGGATACTAAAGGAAGATTTCATGGGAGGAATATTGTCAAAGTATTTTGGGACCGTTCCAAATTTTCTAAGTCTTCCTCTTTAGGAAGGCATGTTTTTCAGCACGGGGGAAAATGAAGCACGTTGTGGGACCAATGAAAGCACCTTGTGGGCCGTCTGTTGGTCCACATGCCTTTGTGGAGAGTTTGTAGGAGAAGGATAGCCTTCTCGAGGTCGATTAACGAGTACTATCAGAGCCAAACTTATGTCCATTAAGCATCATTTTTTTTGGGACAACGAGAGTAGAATATTGCAGTATCAAAAAATATTGCAGTATGCACAAGTTTCTAACAAAATTTAAAAACTTTTCCATATTTTTGAGAAAACTATCCATATGTTCATCTTCACTCACGTGTTTCTTCAGCTGTATGAGGTAAGCAACACGATCCCCATTCCTTATTTGATATATTGTGACAGAGTACCCCGAATATCACTCTATTTTAGATGAACAAATAGTTGTGAATATGGCTCTACAGTGGGGCTAGGGATACCATTTGTGCAGCTTACATAGATTAGAATTACCAAAACTATTTCATCCTCAAGCACCTGCTACATCAGCTACATGTGGTATTTGTAACTGCATCATGGCATATTTCATGGGAGAAAGAATCCCAAAATACTCTCGAAGGGGGATCTGTTGCTACATTTGTCGTCGTTTGTTTCTCTGTTTGTTTCGCAGAGCTTCCTCTAAAGCTGTGAGTAGAAGAATCATTTTCAATCCAGCTGTTTGCCATGGTTTCACATCCACCAATGCATGCCCCCATGCCACCAATGCCCTTACCCATGGTTTCACATCCTATAAGGATATATCCCTTGCAAGCCCGCCTAATCCGGCTTTGAAAGAGAGAGAACGGATGCAAGCTGATAGTTGTAATCATGTGCGCAATGAACCGAGGTAATGATCATTATCAAAATTAATTTACCAAATTCGAGCCTCAAAGCATTTTTTTTCCCTGGTGGAAAATATAAATATCATCTCAATGGAAAATATAACTATCATTCTTGGACATTTCACAAATTGGGTCTTCTTGAATAGCTCTCTCAGCTGCTGACTATAATAATCCACTAATATTGGTGACAACGTAAGGAATAGCCACATTCGTATGATCTTCAGCCACTCGGACCCTCCCTCTTTGGAGGGACATGAGACTGAAATTGTGAGAAAGTCACTCCTTCGTAAGAACCCAATCAGCAAAAGCAGCACACCATATGCGAGTCGTGAGACAAGGGGCAACACCATTACAGTGGTCGGAAGATCAGATAATTGCGAGCACTATCTTTCGCTGCTAAGTACGAATCCAGTATAAAAAGCAGACCACCAGAAACACTCCTCTCTCTCTCTCTCTCTCTCTCTCTCTCTCTCTCTCTCTCACACACACACACACACACACACACTGCGGATAAAATTACAGCTCATTAGTATTCTCCAGAAGATATGAAATAAACTATCACGATTGACATGATATATATTCTTTCATCATTCATATGTCCTCGAACCAGCATAAACCTGCTGACCGACACTAATTTACATCATCTGGAGTGATATCTAATTTGTTTAACCGACACTAATTTACATCATCTGGAGAACTTGATATCTAATTCATATATAGATTATGTACAGCTTTTGCTCGGAAACCAGTAACACAGCCTTGCTAGGCACCTGGTGTTGCCGCGTGAGCCCTACTTTGTGCCTGTCCAGCCACATCTTTGGCCTTCTGTTTGGTCTGCTCAACGGTCTCCATTGCCCGCTGCCGTGCCCTGTCGGCATGCTCTGCTCCAGCAGGATGCCGTCCTTTAAAGTAGCGATAAAGCCACGAGAGGGCAGACAAGGTCGCGACACCTACTCCAGCCGCAGTGAGCACGCCGGCGACGCACAAAGCTAGCACGATGCCTGCGGGCACGAGGATGGGGCTGAAGAAGAGGAACACCGGCGTGAGGAGGACAAGCGTTATCACAATTCCTGTGAGAGTAAGACCACCGAGGAAGAGGGAGACGCCGCCAGTGACAAGCAGAGCGAGGAAGCCGATAACTTGGCTGGACGCCGGACTCTTTTTGCGAGCTCGTTCAAAGATGGACTCCGTTGGGTGTTGCTGCTGTCTAGCGCGCTCCATGGTCGCCTGTGTTCTATAACGCCCCTTACTCTCTGGTTCTTCTATGTTACTGTATAATTGGGCATATGTGGAGATGGATTGCCCATTAAATACATACCTCTGACCTGCACATGTGATAAATGCAGAAGATACGAGCTGGAGGTCCTGGAATGGCGATGACATCTCTGGCCCATTCCATGGAAGCCGAAGCTGGGAACGAGGTTTATCCAGGAATTATCAACGTGGATCCCATTTCATGCCTCTTTCTATGTATGGCCTGACTGGCTTCAGGGAAACCCCATGCACAGTTGCGCAAACATATGCAGAGAGGGGAAATGGCTACACGATTCTTTTTAATCTCCCTGTTTATTACTCTCATAGCAAGAGTGAAGGCGGTTGTCCTCTACCAAATCATCCATAAGGAGATTTTTTTTTTTTTTAATAAAAGGAAGTTCGGCCTTAGCCTAATCTCCCGGACTTTAATTAATATAAAAAAGAAAAGTTACAAGTGGATGGGACTAGTGCCCATGGGACCCCCCAAATCCCACAATGCAGGGGAGGAATATGGCAGCCTAGATGGCATTACAAATGAGGCGGATAAATTCATCATCACCCTCATGTGGGACCCATTTGGGTTTCAGCTTGTTGTTTTCAAGGAGATAAATACAGTGATGTCTAAACGGCGGAGATCTCTTATCTCGGGAGATTCTTTTACCTAAGAGAAACAAGGATTTCTCGATCGACCATTCCTTAGGAGTTTGGCCAAAATTGACAACACATCGTTTCAGCTTGTTGTTTTCAAGGAGATAAATACAGTGATGTCTAAACGGTGGAGATCTCTTATCTCGGGAGATTCTTTTACCTAAGAGAAACAAGGATTTCTCGATCGACCATTCCCTAGGAGTTTGGCCAAAATTGACAACACATCGCTCCCTCCAAATCTTCCAGAGAGTCTCACCCCTGATGGCATTCCATAGCCTCGATGAGCATCCGACCGCCTCACCCAACATCACCTGCTGCCAATTGATTTGGTTCGAGAGTCTCAATACTCGGGTCACGTGACGCCAGATACCACGAGACTTGGGGCAGTCGAAGAACAGGTGAACTAAATCTTCGATGCATCGATGACAGCGCTTGCACCATGGCGGCACACCACAGATTTTGTTAGCCCTTGCATTGGACCAAATACCTTTATGCAAGATCTGCCACATGAGAACGGACTTTTTGACCTCAATTAGGGGGTGCCAAATAGACATGAATTTTAGTTCCCATCGTAGTTTGGTCCAAGAAAGGCACCATCTCTTGTTAAGCGTGTGGTGAACATCTAAGTTCTCTTTGAAGTTGGGGGTTCTGGATAGCTTCTTACCGTTGCTCCATTTGAGACCCTCCAGGCAAGGAAGATCCTGACCGCAGAGAAGGCGGGTAGTTGAGCGGTCCCATGCTAAGCACCTGCTTTGAAAAAGAGTGCATTCCTCAAGGGTAACTCTAAGTCTCGGATCCTAATCTTTGAACCTAATCCACTGGCTCGTCTCTTGTTTCCAGAGTTGTTTCCATTGTTTGAACCCCTTGTTCCATAATAGCTTTGCAGTTTGGAGGTTCCAAGACTCCACCCCCCTAATGCCACTGATCGGGAACCAGATAGAGTCATTTTGTCTTATGCCAGCCGCCTACTTCCACTCATCACTGATTTTGATGAACTGTTTGGCCTTGTTCCAATTGTTCCATAAAGAACACACGAGGCTAGAGCCTTTGGGGGACACTGGGTGGGGGGAGAACAAAAGAGTGAGAATCCCTATGTCCTTCCAGCCCGGAAGGCCAACTAAGGTAAGGTCTTCCGTGTTTCTAAAGATCAATTTAGCCCAAGAGGACTCCCTATCGCTCCAAGCCTTGATAAGCCACTTCGCCGCCAGCTTGTCAGCCAACCCAACGATATCTAAAATTCCCAAGCCCCCTGAGTCTTTAGGGCTAATGCAAGTTTCCCATTTGATTTTGGGAATCCCCCTCCTGTTGAGGTCTCCAGTCCAAAGGAAGTTTCTACAGATTCTCTCCACTTTGGCCAAGTCTTTCTCCTTAGGTCTCCAACACGAGATAAAGTAAATAATTATAGATAGCATAAATGTGTTAGCAACCATAGCACGTCCTGCCAAGTTGACTTGCATACCTTTCCAATGATTCATCTTACTATTCAGTTTGGATAGCACCCAGTTCCAGCATTGGTCCATTGAGACATCGAATCCCATCGGAATGCCAAGGAGACGGAAGACTTGACCACTAGGGATAACTTGACACCCTTGATCCACCAACAATTGGGGAGAAGGTCCGCTGATTGCTCTAAAAGCAGTTTTAGCATGGTTGATTTTTGAGCCTGATGCCACACAAAAGGTGTCGAGGCACCACCAAAACACCTCAATGCTGTTTATATCGTTATGCACAAAGGCATTCATGTCATCAGCAAAAAGTCTCGCAATTATTTGGCCGTGGTTTAGAGGTAGGGAAAGACCCTTGAGATTGCCAGCATCCATGTGATGCTTTAATAGGTGACTGAGCCCATTCGAGGCGATCGCGAAGAGTAAAGGAGCTAGAGGGCAGCCTTGCCTGATTGATCTTTTTAAACGAATGGGCTCAGAGAGCTTACCGTTGATATTTATTCTAGTTGAAGCGTTTCCAAGAAGAGTGGAAACCATCTTCGTGAACTTTTGGCTGCACCCAAGGTCTTTCAATGATTGAAGAATAAAGTCTCACTCCAATCTGTCATATGCTTTGTCGAAGTCGATCTTAATGAATACCAGATTCTGAGCAGACTCCTCAGCAAAAGCAAGGCCTTCCCAAATATCGACAATTGCTTCAAGTATAGATCTGCCCTTGATAAAACCTTTCTGGTCCTCACATAGCCATGACTTTAAATGACAAGGGTTCTGTTGGCGATAACTTTTGCAATTATCTTGTATCCTGTTTGGAGCATGGTAATCGGGCGCCAATTTTCGATTCTATTATTATCTCCCCTTTTGTGGATTAACTTGATGATGCCATTATTAAGACACTCAGGGAGGGCACCGAAGGAGAGAGCCTCTTGCCACACAAGACGCAATGGGGTGGCCACCACATGCTTGAAGGACTTGAAAAACTCATTGGTGAGGCCATCTGGTCCCGGACTTTTCCCATTGGGAAGGGCATCAATAACCTCGATAATTTCATTCTCAGAAATGTTAGCATCCAGTAGAGTAATCAGGTTCTGTGGGATTCTAGATTGAGCAACCCTTGAGATGGTTGCCATGGAGTCACGCCTATGGGGGGAAGGAGGAGTCGAGACCCCGAGAAGATTGGTAAAGTGCTCGACGATGATAGATCTATTCTCAACTTCCGTGCAACATTCGGTACCATTGTTGTCGACTAATAGGGGGATGGATTCCCTAGCTTGTTTCCTTTTGAGGATGTTACACATCTCTTTCGATGGTTTGTCGGCCTTCCCCGCCCACCAATCTTTGAAGAAAATTTGAAGTTTTTTCCTTTGAACCTCCTCCTCTAATCTTAGTCTTCCCCTGATTTTCAAAAGACCTTGTTGGTAATGTAACTTACCTTTGTTCACCTCTTCTTCAAGCCGTGAGAGCCTCCGGTACACCGTTTCTCTTCTTTTTTTCTGGATATCTCTTATAGCCTTTCGAGTCCTGATCAGAATTTTGCGAGTCCTTTCCACCGCGCTTCTCCAACACTTAGCCGGTTCATTACAATAGGCAAAGGCTTCCACCCACACTTCAGAAATTTCTTTGTGGACAGAGGGGAGGGAAAACGATGTCTGACAAGCATGAAACCAAGGGGCTTTCTGGAACATGGGAATCGGTTTGAAAGACAGAGTAATCGGGTAGTGGTCCGAGATAGTCAGGTCCATGTGTTGGGAAATCGAAGGAATACCCCACTGAAGGATGGTGTTCTAATCGATGTAACATCTGTCAAGTCTTGCTTTCCTCAAAGAGTCCCCTGATTGGAGATTTGACCAAGAGAACCCCTTCGTGTCTTTCACTTCGACCAGGTTGAGATGGAGCTTGATTTTATCCCATATCTCTTTCTCTTGACCGTCAATAATTTTTCCTTTGTTATTCCATCGGTCCTCAAGAAACTCAACCATGTTGAAGTCCCCACAAATCAGAACATTATGTGAAAGGGAGTCAAGGGAAGCCCAAGTATCCATTCTATCTGCTTCTCCATTAGGGGCATAAATTGAGACCACAGTGAACTGGAAGGGGAACCCGATAGAGGCTGCAATCCAACGATGATTCCGACCTTCAAAAGTCGAGGTCACGCTGCCAGACAAGGAGTGACTAATAATGATAGCAACACCCCCCGTCCCCCTAGGGTGAGAAGTGGAGAACCAAAGGTGGTTCGGAGAAATGCATTTAAGCCATTTCTGGAGATCCTCTCCGTCGATCTTAATCTCTTGTAAGCAAATAAAGTCAGGATTGAGGCACTTGTCTTTGAACCACTGGCCAAGAATTGCCGCTCTTGAAGGGTCAGACAGACCCCTAGGGTGAGAAGTGGAGAACCAAAGGTGGTTCGGAGAAATGCATTTAAGCCGTTTCTGGAGATCCTCTCCGTCCATCTTAATCTCTTGTAAGCAAATAAAGTCAGGATTGAGGCACTTGTCTTTGAACCACTGGCCAAGAATTGCCGCTCTTGAAGGGTCACACAGACCCCTGACATCCATAAGGAGATTTCGACCAATGCCATGGCCACTAAACTAAACATAAGAGTCTCATGGAGAAGGTGGCACCTATGAAAGTTAAAAGAATTGTGATATGTAATTAACTCTTGTCTCGATCTTCCTAGCTTTTTAACACTAGTGTTGTACTTGGACACTTTAGTGTCATGAAAAAGAGACAATGTTTGATGAATGTTTTAGATCACTAGAAGGAACCATTTATAAATGTAACTATGCAACATGTTGACATAAGGGTTGAATATTTTTACAAAAATATAATTTCTATAAACGGATATAAAAATTAATATTTATTTACTCATTTTATGATGTTAATTTTAATACTGGCACAGAAATTACAGTGATGTAAGTTTGTGGTTATATTTTATTAAAATCATGATCTCGTAATTTTTGTTGGTCTAAATGCAATAAAATCTTTTATTTTATATATGTCAACATGTTTCTATCCATAATTAGATATTTGTAATGAATTTTACTAGGTTTATGGCATAAAATGAATCTCATTTGTGATATGACAATCTTATCATCTATGAAGTATTTTGCAAAGTGATGGTATGAACATGTATCATTTTTTATTATCAAAATACTATTTGATATTATTACAACTAGAGATATTTTTTTGACAACCTTAGGAGTCAAATTTCTATGTTGTTTCTTCAAGTTAAACAATACCACTGTTTTTCTACGCTAAGAAAAGGTCATTTTATGAGGAAATATTGCATATGCTACATTATTAAAGTTAACATGCTAGTTTTTTCTATATAAAG
The DNA here is from genome assembly GCA_020310875.1 of Ceratopteris richardii. Lineage (NCBI taxonomy): Eukaryota > Viridiplantae > Streptophyta > Polypodiopsida > Polypodiales > Pteridaceae > Ceratopteris > Ceratopteris richardii. The sequence continues at coordinate 13,971,992 of CM035436.1, forward strand.
TAGTTTATAATGTTTATATAATTATTTTGATTCATAATATATACCTTATATCATTGAGAAAACCTAATTTTTTAGGATGAATTTTTATTCTGGATAGAGAGGATTATGGCCATTCAATGAAATATTGAGATTTTTAGTGGTATGTGAGATACATACAAAATTATTGGTTCAAAGACATGTAGCATATCTTTATGCTACTATATGATGGTTTTTGAAGTAAAACACAAACCATTTTAGTGTTTTTATGAATCAATATCATATAGAAGGCTACTAAAGTGTATAACTATATAATGAGCACCCTATATTGTACTGATTTTTTTATTGTAAAAATGATTTTCCGAGTTCTCAAACCTTGTCTTTAATGATTATATGACAATAAATTAACATTAGAAAAATGATTCCAATAGGAGGAAAATTCCTTTTATGGAGATATTTCTTTCTTCTCATATATAAGTTTACAGAAAAACAGTTTTTCTCAACCATATTCAATCATTTCTATATTTTGAGTTATCAAAAAAGGTTATTTTTTAAAATATATAGTTTTTATAGAGCATCTAGGTCTAGATCTCTATGGAGCTTTAAGGTTTTTTCAAGATTTTATTTGATTAGTATGTGTGATTTTTTTATTTATTAGAAAAAAGGACACTATAGTGTCCTGTTTTGGTACAACATTAGTGTTAAAGATTACAAGGGATAAGTTTAGTTGGAGAAATAGCTCTTGTGGTAACAAGCTCTTCTTGGGGAGGCTACGGGCTTCTCCCGAGAGGCTATGGGCTGCTCAACTTTATTTGGAATGATATCACGCGAAACGCCTTGTGTAAGATCTAGAAGAACAATGGAGCCATATATTTTGATGAAACATGAAGGACCGCTTCGATCTTCCCTTACTTTCGTCTACAGTGGATAATGAAAACATAGAACTTTGGCCCATTTAGGCACTCTAATATATTTGTATTTTGTGGTATTAAAATGAAACTAGAGGGGAATCCCATATTGGCAATGCCGGGTATCAACCTCCTAGTTCTTGTATTTCATGGTAATAAAATGAGGGGAATTCTCATATTGGGAATGTAAGATTTATCAACCTTTTATGAATCAAACTCGCCTTTAACTTGAACATTTGTTCATATCAATATACTTGAATTACTGCCATAGTGTATGATGCAACATTAATTTAACGTCATGGACTACAAACAAGCTAAGTTAATTATCACATAACAGAGAAAGGGACATGAAATGATTACAATCATAGTTGACACAAACCATCTTCTTGTCACTTCAATGAAATTCTACATGGTGGAAATTAATGCAACCATATTAACAAAGAATAACATGAACTTATATATATATATATATATATATATATATATATATATATATATATATATATATATATATATATATATATGATCAGATGAACCATCATACACTACAATAGACATGCGGTCTTCCGATGCTCATCGTTGGGATGATCCGTCAATGGAAGTATACGTGTCGTTAAAACCGTTGGTCGCATAGTCGATAGTACATCAGTGGCACAACGGGTAGACACATTAGAAGCACACAAGTAGACGTCTTCCGGATACTTCAGTACCTCTAGGAATAGACACGTCAATGAGTTACAAAAATAATAAAACTAATTAAAAAAAATGCCTCTACAGTTTGCATCTGCATGTTTTGCACATACATGTATCCACCTAAACACTCATATATGTATATATATACACACTTAAAATATTACATTCTTACATACTCTTGATGCTCCGATGAGCCTCCTACCTTTTGGAGAAGGCCTAGACGTACTTCGAGGTGAAGATGATGACGGGCTTCAAAATCGGACCATGCACAAAGATTCCTTATTATTGTATGCCACCCAGCTACGTGATATATCGATCTCCCTCTCTCTAATTACCCATAAAGGGTAATGCTCATGCTCTCTCATATGGGTGCCACTTGGCACTCATGTGAGTATCATACTCAACAAGTATAAGAGAGGGTTCACACCTCTTACTCCTAACTTATGAGTAATACTCCATGTAACATTTCCTTCCCTTTAATTCCATTTTTGTCCTAAAAAATGGTACTGGAAGGTCTGGTAGAGAGAGAGAAATAATATAAATACCACTCCCACTATATCCCCATGTGTCAAAAACACATGGTCATATCTCTGTGTTGTTTCCCCGTATCCTTCCCCTTAAGAAGACTCTTGGGAAGGTAATCTAAAACTCGGAAACAGTCTTTGAAGGGTGGTAACCCGCTCCCATGTGCCACTATCTTCTGAACTATCTTTTCACTTTACTAGAAACTCTTTATATACGTGACTTTTCGTCCGTTTCTCTCGAGTGCGTAGTATGTTCTCAGGCTCATGTGGAATAGATTGAACAGAAATAGGCTCAACTACCTCACTGTTTGGAATGAGGTTGTCAGATTCACCCAGCCTTTTCTTAAGCCGGCTAACATGAAAAATTGGATGGATTTGACTATTCTCTAGAAGTTGGATCTCGTAAGCCATCTTTCCTATTCTCTTAAGTATTTGGAAAGGTCCACAATACCTAGGAGATAGTTTTGGACAAGGTCCCTTCTTCATGGTTTCAGATCTAGATGGAACTCTAAGATAGATTTGCTCCCCTACCTCAAAGTTGATGTCTCTCCTTTGAGGGTCAGCATAGGCTCTAGCTCTATCTCGAGCTATCCTAGTGCTGTCCTTAGCAAGTCTAAGCATATCATTCATCTCTTCCAAGAATTCCTTTGCAGCTTGAACTTTCTCATTCTGCAATCCTACTGCATAAGGAGCTCTTGGCTGAAACCCATACATAAGCATAAATGTCCAACTTAAATTTTGACTCCTGATTTGTGCAAAACTTTACACTGTGCACTGAGAATTGATCACTTCTTTGACCATCGGGATTGCGCCTGTTTCAGAAGACACTTGACATTTTCTCAGCTGATCACAATTAGAAGCTGAAAATTTGTACAGAGGTCAATCAACTATAGTATTAGACTTGCACAAAAGGATTTCACAAAAGATTCAACACAGAAGGAGAATACACAGAAAGATCGGGCACAACATTTCTTCATTCCTGGAAAATTTTACATCTGAGTGATGAGAGAGATCCTACTCACTTCTAAAGCGTCTAATGACTCATATAACTTCTAATTCCTCTATTCATATGCTCTCTCATATTTGCCTCGACTTTTTACTTATATATATAGCCATATATGTACAAGCTTATGACCATACAAAAGATATATATGAGCTATCTCTAAATTAATGTACATATGTGTACAAATCTTCATCTTCTAGATATGCACTTCCTTCATGCTTCATAACTTGATCTTTTCTTCAGTCCTTGACTTCAATTCTTCATGAAAGCTTCAATTGTTGATTGCCTTGCACCAACAACTCCCCCTCAATCATCAATTGAAGTTTTCTCTAACTTCTTTATTCCTACCATGTCTTTGAATCTCTGTAGCTTTGGTCCATCCAAGCTTTTGATTATCATATTAGCTATCTGATCTTTTGTTGAAGTATGTATGACTTCAATCTCTTTATCCATCACCTTCTCTCTTAGAAAATGATACTGAATCTCAATGTGTTTAGTCCTGGCATGAAACACAGGATTAGCAGCTAAATACAATGAACTCATGTTATCTCCATGAATAGTGGGTATACTCTGAATGATGTCAAAACTCTTCATAAGAGTCTTAAGCCATATCACTTCCTTTGCAGCTTCCACCATACCTTTGTACTCAGCCTCTATGAATGATAAAGCAACTGTGTGTTGCTTCTTTGAACACCAAGAAATTAACTTATCTCCCACATAACACAATTATCCATATGTTGATCTCCTATCATTAGGATTACCTGCCCAATCTCTATCACTATAAATCTTGATGTTTGTATCTGATGTAAAACCATAATACAAACCTTCTTTGAGTGTAACCTTAATGTACCACAACACTCTTTGTCGTGCAAGCCAATGTTCTTTCCTAGGACAATGCATGAATTGAGAGAATACTCCAACTGCATATGACAAATCAGGCCTAGTTCATGTAGCATAGATCAGGCTAACAACCAAACTTTGATATAGCTTCATGTCCTTGAACTCTTCTCCTCCATATCTACTTAATTTGTGATTTACCTCCATTGGAGTAGGTGCTACCCTACAGTCATCCATTTTAAACTTGATCAACAAGTTTTTCAAATACCTTTCTTGAGTTACATACACTCCATGTTGAGTATATCATATCTCCATTCCCAAGAAATATGACAAGTATTTGCTTCTTTAGGCTTTGAGTACCTTTCTCATCTGTACCTGTAAGAATTATATCATCAACATATATGCACATGTAAATAAACCCATCATCACTTGCTTTAACAAGCAAGCTACTATCTGCTTTAGATACTTGGAAACCAAGTTCTTTCAAGAACTTCACAAGTCTATAATTCCATGCCCTTGGGGCCTGCTTCAAACCATACAAAGCTCTCTTGAGCTTACATACATGATCTAGATACCTTCCATTTATGAATCCTTGTGGTTGCTCCATGAAAACATCATCTGAAATGTAACCATTTAGAAAAGCATTCTTCACATCTAATTGACATAATTTCCAACCTTTACATGCAGCAATAGCTATGAGTGTCTTGATGGTTGTCATCTTTGCCACAGGACTATAGGTCTCATCATAATCTATACCATATGTCTGAGCAAAACCTTTCACAACAAGTCTAGCTTTATATCTAGACACACTTCCATGTGCAAACCTCTTTGTCTTGTAGACCCATTTGCATCCAATGATCTTCAGACTATTTGGTTTAGGAACCAAATCCCATGTCTGATTTTCCATCAATGCATTATACTCTTCCTGCATAGCTTTCTCCCAATTTTCCTTACCATTTGCCTCTTCATATGTAGAAGGATCGTCATCTGCCTTTATCATATAAGCATAATCTTTGGTAGCCAAAAAAGAAGTGTCATAGTTATACCTTGTAGGTTGCCATTTGTGTCTTGATCACCTTCTAAGTTCTCCACTCCTTGAGGTTTCTGGTTCATCACATTCTAGATCAAACCTTGGCACTTCTTCAACTTCAACCTGTACTTCATTCTTCTCCTCTTCATCAAATATCTCAACCTTTGATTTACCTTTCTTTTGATTCACAACTTCTTCATCACCTGCATAAATATTGATTGTACCTGCATACCAAGTACCTTGCTCATCAAATGTAACATCCTTTGACACAAGAAATTGTTTTGTGGATGGACTCCACAACCTATATCCCATCTGCTTATCATCATATCCAATGAATACATACTTTTCAACTTTAGGTTACAATTTGTGCCTTAATTGAGATGGCACATATGCATATGCCAAACAACCAAATACTTTGCAATGATCTAGAGTAGGTCTCTTACCCCACCATGCCTCATATGGTGTCATACCCTACAAAGCTTTAGATGGTAATCTATTGACCAAATATGTAGCTGTATTTACAGCCTCAGCCCACAAATAATTTGGGCAAAACATTTTTCTCCTTCATCATGGATCTTGCAAACTCAACAAGAGTTCTATTCCTCCTTTCTGCTACACCATTTTGTTGAGGAGAGTACCTGCAAGTAATTTCCCTTTTCATACCTGCATTCCACAAGTAATCACTGAACTCATTAGAGAAATACTCTCCCCCTCCATCTGATCTTAGTCTCTTCAACTTATGACATGTAATTCTCTCTGCATACACATGATAATGTTTGAATGTATTGAATATCTCTAACTTATCTTTGATCACATAGATAGTGATCCATCTAGTAGCATCATCAACATAAATCACATAATACCTTGAACCATTGATACTGAGATCCTTTGATGGTCCCCACACATTTGTGTACCAACTCAAGCTTCTCTGAATACATAAAACCATGCTTGGAATAAAATTGCTTATGAGCCTTACCTAATTGACATGCCTCACATCTGTATGTCATATGTTGACCTGCAACATTAGGCAATCCAAGCATTGAACGATTGTTTACCATATCTTTAATACCTCTTTCATTAAAATGTCCAAGCCTTTTGTGCCAAAGATCTAACTTAGAAATCTTATGTCCTCCATAGGTATACAAGGCATGACCAACATTACCTTGGATCTTCAATGTGAACAATCTTCCTTCTTTCTTCCCTGAAACAATTTGTTTATACCCATTGCTAGGGTCTTCCAGAAACACTCCTTCATTAGTGAACCTAACTTCATAACCTTTTTCAACAATTTGTCCTACACTTATCAAATTCTTAGGAATTGTAAGAACATACAAAACCTTACTCAAGAGAGTACTTCCATCCTTGGCCTTCACTGATCCAATTGACTTCACATTATGCTTTGTATTGTCACCTGTTTGAACAACATGATTAGTTATCTTATCCTCCAAATCATTCATCAATGCTATGTTGCCACTCAGATGAGTGCTACACCCTGAGTCAATGTAGAAGACTCTTTGGTCTTCACTTTGCCTTTCACAAGTTGCATTCATTATCAATGTTGAATCCTCCTTCTGTTGTGAAGCATAATTGTAGTAGGTATTGTTGTATTGTTGACTTTGGAATCCTCTACCTGCATTTCTTCCAAAGTAACCTCTACTACCTCTACCTTTGAAATTACCTCTTTGATTTCTCCCACCTCTTCCTCTTGAATTAAAGTTCTGATTATATCCACCATTACTCTGAGTAATATGCCAACAATCATTAGGTAAGTGATTTTTCTTACCACAAATCCAACAAGCTTTGAATCCATCCTCCTGCCTCTTCCTCCACCTTTGCTACCTCCTCTTCCTCTTAGGAAGTTAGCTTGGCTAGTTGTACCTTCATCTTCATTTGCTTGTTGCTTCCCTTTGATATTCGTCTTCTTATCCTTTGAATACATTGCATGACCTGTACTTTTATCACTTTCACCTTTGACATCCCGCTCAAAGGTTAGCATATGTCCTAGCAACTGATTTAAATCAGGAGTAAAATGATGTAGTGATAATTCAGTAGACAAAATAAATGGCTTCCATTTGTCATCACCTCTCAAACCTGTGAGGATTTGTCTTACCAATTTATCCTCCTCAATATCTTCATCAACTGCTCCTAATGCATCTGCAATGTCTTTCATCCTTGTTACATAATCCGAGATGGACTGAGAGGCCTTCTTCTTAAATGTGGTAAACTCTACCCATAAGGATGCCTTCCTTGACTTTGTGGTGTTTTCGAAATGCTCCTCCAAAGCATTCCATATATCACTTGCACTTTCAAGACCTCTAATGTGAGGTAGCAAGTAGTCATTAACTACCATATAGATAATTCTCCTAGCTTGAGCATCTCTCTTCATCCAAGTTTTCAAGTCTGACAATTCTTCCCTAGTTGGAACACTAGGATCTCTGAACTGAGGCTTTTCTTCACCTGTAATATAACCTATCAAGTCTTTTCTCGTAAGATGAGCTTCCATCCTCATTGACCATGCTGGATAGTTCTCTCTATCCAACTTCTCTATTTGAAGAGAATCTCCCATCCTTTCTTCACTTGTGTATTGAATTCTTCAAACTTTATTTGTAATAGATGTACTTTTACTTCGAATGAAGTTCCTTTTGACCTTCTTGATAACTTCTCGTCTCCTTCTCAAGCTTTGCTTTCAAGCTTTCACCTTTTGAACCTTCAAGTGTTGAATTCTTTACAGCTGCAACAGTCAGGGTCCTCCTTTCTTTAGTTTTGATTCTTCCTGCTTTGATACCACTGATGGAGAGTGTTAATCTCCAAAAGAACAAGCTAATCTTGAAGTTAGAGCACCTCTAGAACAAGAGTAACTCAAAACCTTCACCAATTTGGAGGAACAATTATCAATTATCAAAATTTTGAACAAACTGTGAAGAAGGTGACTATACAGAAATTCTACTACACATAATTCACTCATTGACTTATCAAATCTATAAAGTTTTTTATAAAACTCTCCACAAGGTGTTGCCTATAGTTTGCACACCTTCTCCAAGTTCCAAAAGAATCAGTATATCTTGAGAAATGATCTCAACAAGTCACCTATGTCTAAAACTGTTCTTTTGAAAAGTCGATTCACACACCTATAACTTCTGACACTTGGTTCTCTCAAATTAGAACCCATTTATGCAAATGCTTTTAGCCATAGATGGCTTACCTTCCAACTTAAATTTTGACTCCTCATTTGTGCAAAACTTTACACTGTGCACTGAGAATTTATCACTTCTTTGACCATCAGGATTGCCCCTATTTCAGAAGACACTTGACATTTTCTCACATATGAATGTTCCTATTCATAATTCTCTCAGCCTCATCACAATTAGAAGCTGAAAATTTGTACAGAGGTGAATCAACTATAGAATTAGACTTGCACAAAAGCATTTCACAAAAGATTCAACATAGAAGGAGAATACACAGAAAGATCGGGCGCAACATTTCTTCATTCCTGGAAAATTTTTCATATGAGTGATGAGAGAGATCCTACGCACTTCTAAAGTGTCTAATGACTCATACAACTTCTAATTCCTCTATTCATATGCTCTCTCATATTTGCCCCGACTTTTTACTTATATATATAGCCATATATGTACAAGCTTATGACCATACAAAAGATATATATGAGCTATCTCTAAATTAATGTACATATGTGTACAAATCTTCATCTTCTCGATATGCACTTCCTTCATGCTTCATAACTTGATCTTTTCTTCAGTCCTTGACTTCAAATCTTCATGAAAGCTTCAATTGTTGATTGCCTTGCACCAACATTCTTGAGTACCCATCGATACTCCATCCTCATTGGAAACCCATATATCATGATCTCCATTCTCTATGGCTTCTCAAATCTTGGAATATGCAGGATCAAGCCTACATTTCTGTTAGCTCCGAAAATGCTTGGTTTTTATGCACTAATCTGTTTGTATTTGGCGGGGGAATTTGCTTGATTTCAGGTACTTGAAGCATGAATTTGATAATTGATGAGAAGCATGTGGAGATATTGATTGCAGGAATGAAAAGAGTCCAGAAGCATCAGCAGAGGTCGAGCCTATGAAGCCTTTATTTCGATTCCATGGGAAACATGAGGAAGTAAATAAAGAGTTCATTGTGGATCTAGAAAATTCCTCTTCTTTGCTCACTAAGAACGGTGATGAAGAATCAAAGGAAGAGGTTGAAATGGAAGAAACTCCTATTTTAACATTTCATACGCAGCTTGCTGAAGAGCTTGAGCACACTGAAACTGAAGAACCCCCGTCTCCAAGGTTGAGTGATGAATTCACTGAAGAGATAGAAGTGAAGGCTAATAATATATCGGGGCTTGACTTTTTATCATTTGACAACTCTAGGAAGGACATGTCCAGACCTAATGTGGATAGTGATGACGGTTTAAAGAGCCTATGGGATGACATGGAATTCTAATTTGCTTGTATGAATGAGACTACGACAAAGTTGCATGTAGACAAGTGTGAAAATGATGGGTGCATTCATGACTTCTATAGGAAGTCTGACATGGGATTGGTGTGTAGTGAATGTGGACTAGTTTGTCTGGATGCTGAGCACATCTTCGATTATGTGTGGGGATAGGGGCCTTATCAAAAAGGAGAGGAGCAAAGTCATCTCAGACTCTCTCCCTCTCGTTTTTTTACGAACAGAAAAAGGGGGGCTTCCGTCGGTGGGCGTGGCAGAGAAGAGGGCATCGAGGAGTTTTTGGCGTCGTTGTACAGATAAGGGGAGAGCTCTCTCTGGCCTTCCACGCATATGCTTCTCACCCTACTTTGATGGTGTCGTCAATTTCTCGCCGCGTACAAACACTGCCGTTTCGATGAAGTCCCCCTGGACATGACTGCTTCTAAACCGACTGCATTAGCTAAAGGCAAGCTGTACATGGGTTTCTAGGATCTACGCATGGCTGTTGATGCTGGGTTTTCATCCCTCCCATTTTCATCTCTGCCAACATCTCTGGAGTATGCGGTAAGCGGCCTTTCGCTTTGTAAGACTTTGGAGTATGCAGTTTTTCCTTTGCAGAAAGCGTGGTCTTGACAATTTTCGGTGCTATACTTTTCCTAGAGAAAATCTCGGGTTGTAAATTGTAATGATAGTGTTTTTTTTGCCTCTGAAGCACGCGTACTATGTGACTGTGGAAGAACCAGTTCAAATAAGATTCCACAGAGATTAACGTGTGATTGAACAGATAGCTTTACATGTGCAATGTGGAGGGATTTGGTAATTTAATGCTTGCCGCCACTCTCAGACGATCCGTCATCCAGAAAACAGTTGACTAGATTAGCTGGCTTGTTTGTGTGATCAAAGGGATTATGTTGGGTACCGGGTTTCCGTCTTCGACCTAATCTCTCTTTCAATTTGAAAATTGAAATCCGAAATGTGGGAGTTTGGCTCTTGTTCGATCCGAGTGATTATTGTTATTATTGTTTTTTTGTTTTCTGAAGTTCAGTGGTCAATTCATTCTTCTACTATGCTTGAATTTAGCACGGTCCCTGTACTATCCTCTCTCTATTTTTCAGTGTTAGCACCTTCCGCATGTATTGTGAACTGTTCATTTCGGGTGATAACCTCTGTTGGAGATGGTTTGTGAGTACGGGTTTGATTTCATAATGATTGTTTCCCTATACATGCTTGGCAAAGAGATTGGTCGCTGGCCTATTGGCTATGGAGGCGAGGTAAGATGCTATCCTTAGATACCTTTTGTATGCAATCAAAGATCAAGAAGTGATGTATGGCTTGACAATTGGAGAAATAACTGACAAAATCTCGATTTATCGAAACAAGCTTGGCCATTCAGGCATATGGTGGTAAGGAACAAGTCGACCATGTCAAGCCAACGTGTGGGCACTTGTGGTCAGTTTTGTCCTTAGAACGACACACTCTATAAAACTACCTTTTCTTCATAAAAAATGCTCTGCATTTGTAGCAGCTAGCTGCATCCTCACTGTTCGAGCAATTATAGTGCAACTTTGTTTCTATCTGCACATGCAATCATTGTTTTTAGTAGAGCTTTTGCTTTGACAAAACCACTTGTTTTCGTAACAGTGTTCATGAGTTTCTTCTCCATAGTCATTGCACTTTTCAAGGACATTCCCGATCGGGAAGGTGATCGGATTTTTTACACCCAATCTTATACAGTTAGATTAGGATAAGAGTGGGTCTTGTGGGTGTGCATGCAAGCTGATAGCTACTTATGGTGTGGCAACGGTAGTGGGTGTTTCATCTACCTTCCTATGGGCACGATTTTTTTTGCCTTAGTATCCTTGTAGCTACTCTAATAAGCTATCATGCCAGTACGAGAGATTTGAAGAGTAAAGCATCTATTATTGAGTTCTACATGTTTGTTTGAAAGGTTTTCTATGCTGAAAATCTAATGATTCCATTTATGTGATAAGAAAAATATTGGTTTCTAGATGCATGCTTCAACTGAAGAGTTTGCTATCATTAATATAGGCAGTCAACGGTTTTGCAGCAACATGGACGGGGAGGGGGGGGTAACTTGTCCACATGGGATCACCTCAGAATGAGCATTCCAATGGCAGTGAATCTGGGTCTGATTGGGCAACTATTTAGTGGTCCTAACATTGGTGACTATGCTGGGAATGCAATGCAACAACTTTTTGCGCTTTGAATGGGCATTGGTGCTTTGTTGCCATTTCTCGTGGTCATTCTGAAAAGGGAACAACCAATCATGAGTCTTGGTCATTTGGTCCTGACTATGGAAAGGACCCAACATTGTGTGGAATTGAAGCCAGCTTTCTATTGGGTGCACCACTAGTAAGGCAAGTGAATTGATTTTGGGAAGTTTGAGCAAAATATAAATGTGTGTATGCATCTTTCCCTTGGAATAAGAGGGATAACATTTTGGTGCGTCTGCCGGGAACATATGAGCTAGTACATATACAAAGGAAGGGTTCCTCGAGGGATAATTATGGGCTCCAGGTAATCCAATTGGACCGATTCCGAGGGGTTTGAACAAAATAAAGTCTTGTATAATCACTTTTTCCTTGGGCTTAGAAACCTATCATTTTGGTGCGTCTGCCGGGAAAAGCTTGGTACGTCTCTATAAGAGAGTGCCATAGGTTCGCCTAGTGCCACAGGTTGGCCGAGCTTGCGGACCCCAAGATCTAGTACATGAGCGAGGGGAGCTCATCGTCAGGAGCAACACAAACGCAAAGAGAGGAACGCGCTCAGAGAAGAGCCCTTGAAAGAGAAAGGAGAAGGTGGGAACCGCCAAGTGAGTGGACCTCGATTGGCTCGAAGAAATCAGCCAAAAACGTGTACTCCCGTAGGAGAGTCGCGAATCAAGTGCGGAAGTTTGAAGGAGGGATCCTGAGGCCACGTGCATTAAATTTCTGGGATCGAAGTGATATCGACATCACACCTCTGTTCGAAATGGCTCAGCGGATTTGAGTTCACTTGGGGGACTTCACCAAGTTTTCAGGTACTTGGGACGAAGATCCGGATAGTTTTATCCAGTTGTTTGAGGTTACCTGTGAGGCTAATGATGTAGTTGACCAGGATCAAAGGTTGAGGATTTTTCCGGCTATTCTCCGTGATGAGGCAGCCAATTGGTATGGGAATCTGACACCACAAGAGCGTGGAACTTATCAAATGCTCAAGGAAGCCTTCTTGGCAAAGTTTCGATGACAAGGCTTCCAAGATAGATTGGCCCAACAGATGGATTATTTGCGACAGGGAGTCAATGAGAGCATCGATAACTACATTCAGAGAATGGAAACGTTGGTAAGAAAGATGGGCGCGAATGCCCCGAACGATGAGACATTGAAACGAAGATTCATTTCGGGATTGAGAGATCCTACGGCACAGCAGCATATCAGCCTGACAAGACCTGCAACTTTAATGGATGCTAAGGAACAAGCGAGGCTTTGGGAGGAAGTACAATTATGCCAACAAAGGAAGATGGAGCTCTTATACGAGCCAATGGGAGGCCCAAGAAACATACCAATGAAGGATCCGGGCCAAGGAAGTTCCGCATTGACGACCCCAGCTTTTGTAGCCGCCACTAGCACGCCAGGCGAGGTAAAGCCTACGCTAACCGAAGAACGAATATTAGAGTTGGTCACACAAGCTATAAAAGCTGCCACAATAACTCAGGAGACATACACAGTAAAACCAGAGGTCACAACAAACCCGAATCAAGTGTTTCGATCAAATACATGGTGTGGAAAGTGTCATGGTTACGACCATTTGGCTTCAGAATGCCCTACAGTCTCGAGAGTATTCACAGATAGATCGCCACCTAGGATGCGTTGTACTTTTTGTGGAAGAACAAATCACACAGAGGAATGATGTTACAACAAGAGAGCCTATGAAGAGAGGACCATGAAATCAGGAGATACAAGAGAAAGGCCTTACATGGGATTGCCCGCTCAAAGTGTCCCACCTACATCTCGTTGGGAAAACAGACCGACTTATGGATATGGTGCTCAGGGTCAAGGAGGAGACTATCCAAGAGGAGCCGCGCGTGATCAAAGAAGAGATGGTCCAATCCAGTGCTGGAGATGTCATGGCTTTGGCCATACTCAATCTAGATGTCCAAATGAAAAGAAGCCAATTGATTATACCCCACTATGTAGGTACTGTAGTGGAGAGGGCCACTTTGATGAGGATTGTCCAAAACAAAGAGCTGCCGCCGGCAAGGAAAAAGGACCAGTAGGGTCCTCGAACTATGTTGATACTCAGATGCATTCCACATCAAGAGCTCAAGAGCACGTTCCTACGATCGGAGTAGTGTTCAAGACACCGAACCCTCAAGAAGGCTCTAGCTCGTCAATGCACTTTGTGGATGCGTACGAGGCCAAGAAACCACACAAAGATCCAACTGTGGTCGTAGTCACAAGGACTCAAGAGTATTCGAAGAAGAATCCACGAGGCGAAGGTGAAGAAGGGAGTCAAGAGAAGATTGTTGAGCGTGAAGAGGTAGAAAACCAAGTTGGAGGATTTGCTGAGCAGCAAGAGCTGGAGGATGGGGAAGAGATTGAGATTCTTCCACCAGTGACCAAGGAGTTTGTGCCAGGCATATCACCATTCCCCGAAAGATTAAGGGCTCCGAAGTGTAGAAAGGAAAGACAAAGTTCGGAAGAAGTGGATATTGTAAAGTTGCTCGGTGACAAGGAAGTCACGCTAGACATTGGCACATTGCTAAAATGTTCACCTGCTTATAGGAAACAATTCTACAATGAATATATTAAGAAGCCGAGGAAAGTTCGAGAGAAAAAGAGACTAGATAAGGATGTCCAAGGGATCATTCAAAGCATTACGACGCAAATCGATTCGAATGCTCCAGCTGTGACGGTCGAGATTAAAGGATATGCAGTCCCTGGTGCTCAGTTAGATAGTGGAGCCGCAGTCAACCTTATGATTGAGTTCATGATGAAAGCTTTGGGCCTCAACCACATGGAAGAGACACCGATGTCTTTGAGAATGGCAGATCAAACACAAGTGAAGCCTTCGGGTCTTTTGAAGAATGTAAGATCATCGATAGGCATTCCTTCTCTGTGGTCGTGTAGTTCCTCTCAGTGCTATTCAAATTGCGACTTGCGTAATAAATAGGGTGGTCCAACTTCTTTTCATCGGCTTGGCATAGTACTGCTCCAACCGCAGTATGAGAAGCGTCGGTATGCACATGGAATTCTTTCGTCCAGTCGGGTGCTACCAAAATCGGTGCATTTATCAACCTCTCCTTAATCGAGTCGAATGCAACTTGACACTCTTCAGTCCATTGGTATTGTTGGTCTTTCCTCAAAAGATTCGTCAGTGGTGCCACTATTGATGCAAAATTTAATATAAAACGTCGATAATAATTCGCATGGCCCAAGAATCCTCTGAGTTGCCGCAAGTTTTGCGGAGGTGGAAGTTGTCCAATCTTTTCCACCTTATCCTCGTCAACCACGATCCCTTTTTCGGAAATAACATGTCCCAAAAGCAATCCTCTTCGCACTCCAAATGTACACTTTTCAGGATTTAATGCGATGCCTTTTTCGATGCTTCTTCTTAAAATAGCTTCGATCCTCTCCATCATGTTTTCATCATTTCCTCTGATTGCAAAATCATCGAGGAATATCTCCATCCAATCCTACAAATAGTCTTGATATGCAGCTATCATTGCCCTCTGGAATGTGGCCGGTGCATTGCATAATCCAAATGGCATCACACGATATGCATACGTACCCCATTCTGTCGTAAAAGTAGTTTTGGATTGATCCTCTTCATGGATTTGGATCTGGTTGTACCCACTGAAACCATCCAAAAATGAGTACAATTTATGGCCAACTACTCTGTCCAAGATTTGAACAGTAAATGGCAAGGGGAAGTGATCCTTCTTTGTGCGCTCGTTCAACTTTCGATAATCTATGCAAATACGGATTTTTTTATTTTTCTTCGGAACAACTACAATTGGTGATACCCATTCACTGGATGCGATGGGATATATGAATCCTACTTCCAATAATTTGGTCAATTCCAGCTTGATCAATTCCGAGTAGACTGGATTCGTTCGCCTGAGTCTTTGACATATTGGTCGTGTGCCTTCTTCCAAGTCTATATAATGTTGGCAGATTCGGGGATCAATTCCTCTCAAATCACTGTATGACCATGCAAAGGCCTTGCTGAAATTTTTGAGTGTCATTTTAATACAATCTCGTACTCCATCTGGTAGCTCTGACCCCACGCTCAAGAACTTCTCTGGAAAAACTTCCCATTTTTCCACCTGAGTTTCTCGTGAAGATTCCTTATTCCTTGATGACACTGTGATTGGAATGTGCTCTCCGATCACGCGTGCATGGTTGGCGAGTAAATCATTGTTTTGTTCTGTTCCGATTGAACCTAGTTTCTTTAATTCAGCTTTTGCAATGGCTTTCGACACTTTAGTCTTACTCTTCGCTTCTTTTTCCGATTCTCGACTTCTCTTTAGAATCTCTGCTTCTAGTATTCTAACTCTTTCTCTCAACTGTTGCACTTCCATTGTCGGAGCTAACTCCAGTTTCAACTCTTCTCTTGAAGTTCCCTTCTCCAGGGATTGAGTAGCTTTGTTTTTACTTGCATCTATACTCAACATGTAGCACTCAAATTCACTTGTATGTGTCAACCATCCCAGCAACTCCTGGTCTGAATCGTCGTTATAGAGCAATGGATTTTGATACTCTCCCATCTTCGTGTCTTGATTCTTAAAGAGCTGGTGGGTGTTTCATCTACATTCCTATGGGCACGATTTTTTTTGCCTTAGTATCCTTGTAGCTACTCTAATAAGCTATCATGCCAGTACGAGAGATTTGAAGAGTAAAGCATCTATTATTGAGTTCTACATGTTTGTTTGAAAGGTTTTCTATGCTGAAAATCTAATGATTCCATTTATGTGATAAGAAAAATATTGGTTTCTGGATGCATGCTTCAACTGAAGAGTTTGCTATCATTAATATAGGCAGTCAACGGTTTTGCAGCAACATGGACGGGGAGGGGGGGGGGTAACTTGTCCACATGGGATCACCTGAGAATGAGCATTCCAATGGCAGTGAATCTGGGTCTGATTGGGCAACTATTTAGTGGTCCTAACATTGGTGACTATGCTGGGAATGCAATGCAATAACTTTTTGCGCTTTGAATGGGCATTGGTGCTTTGTTGCCATTTCTCGTGGTCATTCTGAAAAGGGAACAACCAATCATGAGTCTTGGTCATTTGGTCCTGACTATGGAAAGGACCCAACATTGTGTGGAATTGAAGCTAGCTTTCTATTGGGTGCACCACTAGTAAGGCAAGTGAATTGATTTTGGGAAGTTTGAGCAAAATATAAATGTGTGTATGCATTTTTCCCTTGGAATAAGAGGGATAACATTTTGGTGCATCTGCCGGGAACATATGAGCTAGTACATATACAAAGGAAGGGTTCCTCGAGGGATAATTATGGGCTCCAGGTAATCCAATTGGACCGATTCCGAGGGGTTTGAACAAAATAAAGTCTTGTATAATCACTTTTTCCTTGGGCTTAGAAACCTATCAATTTCCCTCTAATGGCCTCAAGCATAGGCATGCGGCTAAGTAAATTAGCCACTACATTAAACTTTCCCTTCATATACCTAATCTCATAGTGAAACTCTTGAAGGGTCTCTACCCATCGGGCCTTACAACCTTTAAGGTCTGTTTTATTAGAGAGCCACTTAATGCTCTCTTGATCAAACACTATCATAACTTTGGCACCCTATAGATAATGATGCCACTTCTTCAAAGCATGGACAATTGTATACAAATCTTTCTCATAGACGGAGTGATTCTTCTGAGCTGGTTCTAGTTTCTTACTCTCAAAAGCTACTGGTCGACCATCTTGAACTAAAACCGCTCCTATAGCAAAATCAATCGCGTTAGTATCAACCACAAAAGGTTTATTAGGATCTGATATATGTAAAAGTGGAGCTATAGCAATTGCTACTTTCAAACTGTTCTAATGAAAGGCTTTCCCTTTCCCTTTAAGTTGTTCTATCATCGGGACAACAATTTTGGCATAATTCTTAATGAATCTTTGCTAGAAACTTGATAAACTTAGGAAGATCTACAGCTCTTCTAGGTTCCTCGGATGTGAACATTCCATAATAGCCCTTACTTTTTTAGTGATGGAGAGTGTTAATCTCCAAAAGAACAAGTTATCCTTGATGTTAGAGCACCTCTATATCAAGAGAAACTCAAAACCTCAACCAATTTTGGAAGACTACTTCCAAATTATCAAACTTTGAACTAACTGTGAAGAAACTGATTACTCAAAAAAGTCTCCTACACTTAATCCACTCACTAACTAATCAAATGCAATGTTTTCAGTAAAACTTTGTATAAGGTATCTCGTAAAGTTCTCACACCTTCTCCAAGTTAAATCTTTCCAAAAGACTCAGTAGATCTTGAGATTTGCTTCCAACAATGTACCTATGTCTGAAACTGCTCTTGTGTGTTGACTTTAACACCTGCAACTTCTAATGCATGATTCTCCCAAACTAGATGTCGTTTATTCAAATGCTTTTAGCCACAAGTAGCTTACCTCTAAACTTAAAGAATGAGTGCTCTCAAAAAGTTACACTGTGGAGGAAGATTTGATCAAAACATTGACCATCGGGATTGCACCTATTCCTGTGTTCACTTCTTCACATTTACACATGTAAATGTTCCTACTTAAAATTCTCTCAGCCTGATTATAATTAAAATCTCAAAACTTGTACAAAGGTCACTAAACTATAGAATAAGACTTGTACGAAAGAATTCATCAAGAAAATAAACACAAAAGGAGCACTGAGCAAAAGATCGAGGTGCAACTTTCTTCTATTCAGAGAAATATTACATCTGATTGATACATCAAGTTCTTCTCACATTCGAAAGTCTATAATGACTTCTAAAACTTGTCATTCATCATCCCTCATATTTGTAGTACATCTATACCAAGTATATATAGATGTTTACATCCTGACTCATCAAAGATACAAAGACTTTATGAACTAATTACAAGATTAGTATACATGTATATACAAGTCTTTATCTTTTGAGAATGCACTGAACTTCAAGCCTCATATGTTGATCTTTGCTTCATTCTTTTACTTTAGTCTTTGTCCTAATCACAAATTGTTGATTGTTTTGCACCAATAGCTCCCCCTCAATCATCAATTGTGATTTTCTCCATCTTCTTTATTCCTTCCTTGTCTTTGAACCTTTGTACTTAGGTGCATCCAAGCTCTTGGTTAACATATCTGCAATCTGATCTTCTGTAGAAGTATGTATGACTTCAATCTCTTTATGAAACACCTTCTCTCTCAAGAAATGATATTGAATCTCAATATGTTTAATCCTGGCATGAAACACAAGGTTAGTAGTTAGATACAATGAACTCATATTATCTCCACGAATAGTGGGTGTACTCTGAATGATGTCAAAACTCTTCATGAGAGTCTTCAACCATATAACCTCCTTTGCAAATTCAACCATACTGTCAGTTCCCTGTCGTCCTAAGGATTCCCCTCATTTTGAGGAGGCTATCACACAAACTACAAGGTCCTTCTCCTGAGCGCTGTCCTGAACACGGAGATCGATGTTGGTCTTACTGCCTAGCCGCGTGATAAGTTCAATAATTACTCTCTCTCTTCTACATACCCAAAATGGGTCATAGTCAAAGCTCCTCATATGAGTGCCACTTGGCACTCATATGAGTATCATACTCTATATGTATAAGAGGAGGGTCTCACCTCTACTTCCTATTCATATATGATACTCCATGTGACATTTCCTTCCCCTTAATTCCTTTTTTGTCCTAAAATATTGTACTGGAAGGTCTGATAGAGAGAGAGAAATATTAGAACCACCACACCCACTATATCCCCATGTATAGAAATACATGGTCCTATCTCCGTGTTTTTCCCCCATATCCTTCCCCTTAAGAAGACTCTTGGGAAGGTAATCTAAAATTGGGAAACCGTCTCTGAAGGGTGCTAACCCGCTCCCATGTGGCACTATCTTTTGAACTATCTTTCCACTTTACTAGACACTCTTTATACAAGTGACTTCTCGTCCCTTTCTCTTGAGTGCGTAGTATGCTTTCAGGCTCATGTGGAATAGATTGGACAGAAATAGGCTCTACTACCTCACTATCTGGAATGAGGTTGTCAGATTCACCCAGCCTTTTCTTAAGCCGGCTAACATGAAAAACTGGATGGATTTGACTATTCTCTGGAAGTTGGAGCTGGTAAGCCATTTACTATTCTCTTTAGTATTTGGAAAGGTCCACAATACCTAGGAGATAGTTTTGGACAAGGTCCCGTCTTCATGGTTTCAGACCTAGATGGAACTCTAAGATAGACCTGCTCTCCTACCTCAAAATTGATATCTCTCCTTTGAGGGTCAGCATAGGCTCTAGCTCTATCCTGAGATCTCCTAATGTTGTCCATAGCAAGTCTAAGCATATCGTTCATCTCTTCCAAGAAGTCCTTTGCAGCTTGAACTTTCTCATTCTGCAAGCCTACTGCATAAGGAGCTCTTGGCTGAAAGCCATACATAAGCATAAATGGACTATGCCTAGTGGAAGAGTGTTTGGTATATGCAAACTCTACTATAGGTAAGTACTCTTCCCAATTAGTCTGCCTTTCATTCACATATGCCGGAAGCATATGCTCTAGGATTTGGTTAACCCTCTCTGTTTGCCCATCCGACTGTGGATGCTCGATCGTACTCATGCTAAGTTTTTTGTCCAACCTTTTGAAGACTGCTCTTCGAAAGTGGCTAGTAAACTTCCTATCCCGATCGGAAACTATGTCTAAGGGAAGACCATATAACTGGTATAGGTTCTCCACAAAACGTCTAGCCAACTCTGGTGTCTTCACTGTAGTACGTGTCGGAATAAACCTAGCCATTTTGGTTAACCTATCCACAATTACCCAGACTGAGTCGTGCCCTCTCTGTGTCTTAGGTAATCCGACTATAAAGTCCATGGAGATACTCTCCCACTTCCCATTAGGAATATCCAATGGGTGGAATAGTCCTCCAATCCTCAACCTCTCAGCTTTGTTGACCTGGCATTTGTTGCACTTAAGCACATATTCTAGGACGTCCTTATGAAGTCCAGGCCAATAAAACTGCCTCTTAACAAGACCATAAGTCTTGTTAACTCCTGGGTGTCCCGCACTAGGTGTGTCATGACACTCATATAAAATATGCCGTCTCATCTCAATATCTCTAGGGACACACACCTTACCTTTGTATAACAGATATCCATCATGGACACTGTAATTCTTCCACTTGAATCCTTCTTGAGTACTCGTCGATACTCCGTCCTCATTGGAAACTCGTATATCACGATCCCCATTCTCTATGGCTTCCCAAATCTCAGAATATGCAGGATCAAGCCTACATTTTCCTGTAATGGACTCAAGTAGCTCACTAGTGATCTGAGTAAAACTCAGTCCATTGAGCATAGGCATGTGGCTAAGTGAATCAGCCACCACATTAAACTTTCCCTTCCTATACCTAAGCTCATAATCAAACTCCTGAAGGATCTCTTCCCATCGGGCCTTACGACCTTTAAGGTCTATTTGATTAGAGAGCCACTTAATGCTCTCTTGATCAAACACTATCGTAACTTTGGCACCATATAAATAATGATGCCACTTCTTCAAAGCATGGACAATTGCATACAACTCGTTCTCATAGACGGAGTAATTCTTTTGAGCCGATTCTAGTTTCTTGCTCTCAAAAGCTACTGGTCAATCATCCTGTACTAAAACCGCTCCTATGGCAAATTCACTCGCGTCAGTCTCAACCACAAATGGTTTGTTGGGATCTGCTATGTGTAAAAGTGGAGCTGTAGCAATTGCTACTTTCAATTTTTCCATACTTTGCTTATGTTGGTCTCCCCAATGAAAGGCGTTCCCTTTCCCTTTAAGTTGTTCCGTCATCGGGACAGCAATCTTGGCATAGTTCTTAATGAATCTTCGATAGAAACATGATAAACCTAGGAAGATCTGTAGCTCTTCCAGGTTCCTTGGATGTGGCCATTCCATAATAGCCCTTACTTTTTCACTATCCATCTGGATTCCATCCTGGGAGACTATATGCCCAAGATATCTAACGTCTGTCTTGAAAAATTCACACTTTGACTCCTTAGCAAAGAGCGAAAGGGGCCTACCTCTCTGAGTAATCCTATCCCACTCATCCCAATTCCTCTCCTCCTCGTTCTCAGGAAGAAACTCTTTAAGAAAAAGAGTTTCAAATTGAGTCCAGTCAGTAGGGATAGAGTTCGCCTCCTTAAGACTCATCCACCACTTGCAAGCACCCGGGCCGAGGGAAAGACTCGCCTCTAGCACACGATACTCTGGTGGGGTGCCCTTCAATTGATGCAAATCATGGCACTTTTGTAAAGAAGTGTAGATTGCATCCTTATTCCTATCTCGGTCATCCCCCGTAAAGGTAGGTGGCTTCAAGTCTTTCAGGAGGGGAGCTTCCCTAGAGCTCTCTCCTTTGTGCTTACTAGGAAGAGAAGTATCTTTCCTAGTGAGCTCTAGAGGAATAGGAGGGGTCTCTCTTTCCTTCCGAGGTGACACTAGTCTCAAGTGAGATCATTTGAGACTTAAGTTGTTGTATAAGAGATGTGATGCTACTGAGGGTCTCACCTCTACTTCCTATTTATATATGATACTCCATGTGACACATACCTTTATATTCTGCTTTTGTGGATGACAAAGCAACTGTATGTTGCCTTCTTAGAACACCAAGAGATTAACTTATCTCCCGCATAACATAGATACCCATAGGTTGATCTCCTATCATCAAGATTACGTGCCCAATCTATATCACTATATTTCTTCACATTTGTATCTGATGTGAATCCATAATACAAACCTTCTTTGAGTGTACCCTTAATGTATCTTAGCACCCTTTGTCCTGCACTCCAATGTTCTTTCCTAGTTGCATGAATTGAGACAATACTCCAATTGCATATGACAAATCAGGCCTAGTTCATGTAGCATAGATTAAAATACCAACCAAACTTTGATATAGCTTCATGTCCTTGAATTTTTGTCCTCCATATCTGCTCAATTTCTGATTCACCTCCATTGGAGTAGGTGCTACCCTCCAATCTTACATTTTAAACTTGATTAACAAATTCTTTAAATACCTTTCTTGAGTCACATATACTCCACGTTGAGTATATGAAATCTCCATGCCCAAGAAATATGAAAAATTTCCCAAGTTAGTGATCTTGAACTCTTCCTCCATTTGCTTCTTAAGACTTCGTATGCCTTTCTCATCTGCACCTGTAAGAATTATATCATCAACATATATGCACATGTAAATGAACCCATCATCACTTGCTTTAACAAGCAAGCTACTATCTACCTTAGACACTTGGAAACCAAGCTCCTTCAAGAACTTCACAAGTCTATAGTTCCATGCCCTTGGGGACGGCTTCAAACCATACAAAGGTCTCTTGAGCTTACATACATATTCTAGATACTTTTTATCCTTGAAACCTTCTGGTTGCTCCATGAAAACATCATCTGAAATGTAACCATTTAGAAAAGCATTCTTCACATCTAGATGACATATCTTCCAACCTTTACATGCACCAACAGCTATGAGAGTCCTTATAGTTGTCATCTTTGCCATAGGACTATAAGTCTCATCATAATCTATACCATATGTCTGAGCATACCCTTTCACAAGTCTAGCTTTATATCTAGACACACTTCCATCTGCATACCTCTTTTTCTTGTAGACCCATTTGCATCCAATGATCTTTCTGACTATTTGTTTTAGGAACCAAATCCCAAGTCTCATTTTCCATCAATGCATCGTACTCCTCTTGCATAGCTTTCTCCCAATTTTCTTTACCTTTTGCCTCATCATATGTAGAAGGATCTTCTTCTACTTTCATCATGTAAGCATAATCTTTAGTAGTCTGAAATGAAGTATTATAGATGTATCTTATGGGTTCCTTTCTGTTCCTTGTTGACCTTCTAGCTTCTCCACTCTTTGAAGTCTCTAGTTCTTCATATTCTAGATCAAACCTTGGCATCTCTTCATTATCAATCTAAGTATTAACAACCTCTACATCATCATAAATTTGAATTTTTTATTTCCCCTTTCTTTGGTTCATAACTTCTTCATTTCCTGTATGAACATTAGTTGTACCTACATACCAAGTACCTTTCTCATCAAATGTAGCATTCTCTGACACAAGGAATTGCTTTGTGGATGGACTCCACAACCTATAACTCATCTGCTTATCATCATAACGAATGAACAAATACTTTTTAGCTTTAGGTTTCAACTTATGCCTTAACTGAGATGGTACATGTGCATAAACCAAACATCCAAACACTTTGCAATGATCTAAGGTAGGTCTCTTACCCCACCAAGCTTCATATTGTGTCATACCCTGTAAAACTTTACATGGTAGCCAATTAACCAAGTATGTAGCTGTATTTACAGCCTCATCCCACAAATAATTAGGGCAATCTTTCTCCTTCATCAGTGACCTTGCAAACTCAACAAGAGTTCTATTTCTCCTTTCTGCTACACCATTTTGTTGAGGAGAGTACGTGCAAGTAACTTCCCTTTTTATACGTGCATTCTACAAGTAATCATTGAACTCATTAGGGAAATACTCCCCCCCTCCATCTAACCTTAGTCTCTTCAATTTTTGCCCTGTGATTCTCTCTGCATACACATGATAATGTTTAAATGTATTAAACACCTGATCTATCTTTGATCACATATATAGGGATCCACCTGGTAGCATCATCAAAATAGATCACATAATTTTTGAACCATTAATGCTAAAGTCCTTTGATGGTCCCCACACATCTGTATGTACCAATTAGCTTCTCTCAGTACATGAAACCATGCTTATTATATGATTGCTTATGAGCCTTACCTAATTGACATGCTTCACATCTGTATGTCATATGTTGACCTGCAACATTAGGCAATCCAAGCACTAAACCATTGTTAATCATATCCATAATAAATCTTTCATTGAAATGTCCAAGCCTCTTGTGCCAAAGATCGAATTCAGAGATCTTATGATCTCCATAAGTGAACAAGGCATAACCAAGATTGCCTTGAAGCTTCAATGTGAAGACCCTTCCTTCTTTCTTCCCTGAAACAATTTTTTTATACCCATTGCTAGGGTCTTCTACAAAAACTCCATCATTAGTGAACCTTACATCATACCCTTTCTCTACAATTTGCCCTACACTTATCAGATTCTTTGGGATTGTAGGAACATACAAAACCTAACTCAAAAGATTGCTTCCATCCTTGGCCTTTATTGATCCCATAGACTTCACATTATGCTTTGATTATCACCTGTTTGAACTATATGATTAGTTACCTTATTCTCAATCAGTCATCAAAGTTATGTTGCCACTCAGGTGATTGCTACACCCTGAGTCTATGTAGAAGAGTCTTTGATCTTGACTTTGTCTTTCACAAGTTGCATTCATAATTAAGGTTGAATCCTCTTTCTGATCTGAAGCATAATTGTAGTAGGTATTGTTGTAGGCTTGACTTTGAAAGCCTCTACCTACATTTCTTCCAAAGAAAGCTCTACTACCTCTACCTCTGAAATTACCTCTCTGATTTCTACCACCTCTTCCTCTTGAATTAAAGTTTTGATTATATCCTCCACCATTTTGATTATTATGCCAACATTCATGAGCTAAATGATTAGTCTTACCACAAATCTAGCAAGCTTTGACAGCATCTTTATTGCTTCTTCGTCTTCCTCTTCCTTTGCCTTATCCTCTTCCTCTTAGGAAGTTAGCTTGACTAGTAGTACCTTCATCTTCATTCAATTGTTGCTTGCCTTTGTTAATCATCTTCTTGTCCTTTGAATACATTGCTTGAACTATACTTTTATCAACATCACCTTTGACATCCTGCTCAAAGGTTAGCATATGTCCTAGCAATTGATTCAAATCAGGAGTGAAATGATCTAGTGACAATTTAGTGGATAGAATGAATGGCTTGCACTTATCATCTCCTCTTAAACCTGTAAGAATTTGTCTTAACAATTTTTCCTCTTCAATATCTTCATCAACTGCTCCTAATGCATCTGCAATGTCCTTCATCCTTGCTACATAATCAGAAATAGATTGAGAAGCCTTCTTCTTAAATGTGGTGAACTCTGTCCATAAAGATGCCTTCCTTGACTTTTTAGTGATTCAAAATGCTCCTCCAAAGCATTTCATATGTCACTTGCACTTTCAAGTCCTCTAATGTGAGGTAGCAAGTAATCATTGACTCTCGTGTAGATAATGTTCCTTGCTTGGGCATCTTTATTCATCCATGTCTTCAAATATGAGAGCTCTTCCCTAGTTGGAGCACTAGGATCCCTAAATTCTAGTTTTTCTTCTTCACTTGTTATGTATCCTATCAGATCTTTGCTCAGCAGATGAGCTTCCATCCTCATTGACCAAGGAAGATAGTTTTCTCTATCCAATTTCTCTATTTGAAGAGAATCTCCCATCCTTTCTTCACTCGTTCAATAAATTCTTCAAGCTTTGTGAATAATGAATGTACCTTTACTTCGAATGTAGTTCCTTTTGATCTTCTTGATAGCTTCAGGCCTCCTTCGCTAATTTTCACTTCAAACTTTCACCTTTTGAATCTTCAAAGATTAATTTCTGTATATCTGCAATAATCGGGTCCTCCTTTCCTCAATTTTGATGACTCCTTCTCTGATGCCACTGATGGAGAGTGTTAATCTCCAAAAGAACAAGTTATCCTTGATGTTAGAGCACCTCTATATCAAGAAAAATTCAAAACCTCAACCAATTTTGGAAGAATAATTCCAAATTATCAAACTTTGAACTAGTTGTGAAGAAACTGATTACTCAAAAAAGCTTGCTACACTTAATCCACTCATTGACTAACCAAATGTGTAAAGTTTTCAATGAAAATTTTTATAAGGTATCTTCTAAAGTTTACACACCTTTTCCAAGTCAAATCTTTCCAAAAGATTTAGCGGATCTTCATATTTGCTTCAAACAATGTACCTATGTCTGAAACTGCTGTTTTGTGTAGTTGACTTTGACACCTACATCTTCTAATGCATGGTTCTCCCAAACTTGACCCCGTTTATTCAAATTCTTTTAGCCATAAGTAGCTTACCTTTCAAATTAAACAATGAGTGCTTACTTGCTCAAAATTTTACATTGTGGAGGATCTGATCAAAACATTGACCACTGGGATTGCACCTATTCCTGTCTTCACTTCTTCACATTTACACATGTAAATGTTCCTAATTAAAATTCTCTAAGCCTGATTATAATTAAAATCTCAAAACTTGTACACAAGTCACTCAACTATAGAATAAGACTTGTACCAAAGCATTCATCAAGAAAATAAACACAGAAGGATCACTAAGCAAAAGATCGGGGCACAACTTTCCTCTATTTAGAGAAATATTACATCTGATTGATACATCAAGTTCTTCTCACATTCTAAAGTCTATAATGACTTCTAAAACTTGTCATTCATCATCCCTCATATTCATAGTACATCTATATCAAGTATATATAGATGTTTACATCCCGACTCATCAAAGATACAAAGTCTTTATGAACTAATTACAAGATTAGTAAACATGTATATAAAAGTCTTTATCTTCTAATCATGCACTTATGTTGATCTTTGCTTCATTCTTTTACTTCAGTCTTTGTCCTAAGCACCAATTGTTGATTGTCATGCACCAACAGGTATCTAACCTCTGTTTTGAAAAATTCAGACTTTGACTCCTTAACAAAGAGTGAATTTTCCCTTAGCACTTGAAATACTTAAGTGTTCCAAGTGATCCAGTTCTGATGCACTATAGATCAGAATTTCATCCAAGAAATCTACTACAAAGTGTCCTAGATAAGGCCGTACTACACTATTCATGAGCTTCATGAATGTGGCAGGAGCATTGATGAGACCAAAAGGCATCACCGAAAACTCATAGTGCCCATATCTAGTCCTGAATGTAGTCTTAGGGATATTTCTTGCCCTAATCCTAATCTAATGATATCCTGATCTAAGGTCAAGCTTGGTTAATTACTTAGCTTGATGTAAGTGATCAAATAGGTCTTCCAATCTAGGCATTGGAAACCTATTTTTGATAGTTACTTTATTAAGTGCTCTATTATCTATACATAATCTCATAGAGCCATCCTTCTTCTTAATTAGGAGCATCGATAATGCCCAAGGTGAGTTACTAGTTCTAATGAAGCCCTTATCTAAATAATCGTGTAGTTGCTTCTCAACCTCCTCATGCTGAGAAACACTAAGCCTATAAGGTGGCTTACAAATAGGGTTAGTGTTAGTAACTACCTCCATAGCATGGTCAATGTCCCCTCTCTTAGGTGGTAGCCCTCTAGATAAGTGAGTGGGGAAAACATCTCTAAACTCAAACATAAGATCTTTAAAACTTTTAACAACACACTCTTGCAAGAAAGAATAGTAAAAAGTCATGTCCATATTTACATTCCTAGAATGAAAATATATATCATATGAAATGTTTGTACAATGCTCAAAGTCCTGACTATACAATAAAAAGATCTCCTATACATGCTGAAAATGACAAAGACTATACAACGCTAAAGATGAAATCAGAGGTGCACTAGGTACATCTCTTTCTTCGTGTATACAAAATTTACTTCCATTTCTTTCAAACTCAAATGTGTTGTTTTGATAGCTGTGTTTAAGTGTGTCTCCCTAATGGAGAGTATTAATCTCCGAAAGAATAAGCTATCCTTGATGTTAGAGCACCTCTATATCATGAATAACCCCAAACCTTAACCAATTTTGGAGGACCAATATCAAATCATCAAGATTTTATCTAACTATGAATAAAGTCATTACACAAAAAAGTCTGCTACACTTAACTCATTCATTGGCTAACCAAATGTGTAAATTTTCTAATGAAACTTTGTACAAAGTGTTGTCTAAAGGTTCTGCACATTCGGAAAGTTAAAAATTCTTAAAAGGTTTAGTAAATCTTGAGATTTACTCCAAACAATTCACCTATGTCTAAAACTGTATTTCTCTATAGGCAACTTTGACACCTGCAACTTCTAATGCATGGTTCTCTTAAAGTAGAACCCGTTTATTCAAATGCTCTTAGCCATACGTAGATCACTTTCCAACTTAAAGAATGAGTGCTTGCTTGCTAAAAACTTTACACTGTGGAAGGAGAATTGACCAAAACATTACGATCAAATTTGCACCTGCTGTAGTCTTCTCTTCTTCACATTTACACATGTAAATGTTCCTAGTCTCGATTCTCTCAATCTTCTTCATTCAATTGTTGCTTGCCTTTGTTAAACTTCTTCTTGTCCTTTGAATACATATCTTGACCTATACTCTTATAAACATCACCTTTGATATTTTGCTCCAAGGTTAGCATATGTCCTAGCAACTACTTTGCTCATGAGGTGAGCTTCCATCCTCATTGACCAAGGTGGATAGTTTTTTCTATCCAATTTCTCTATCTGAAGAGAATCTCCCATCCTTTCTTCACCTGTGTATTATATTCTTTAAGCTTTGTGAATAATAGATGTACCTTTACTTTGAATGAAGTTCCTTTTGATCTTCTTGACAGCTTCAATCCTCCTTCTCTAGCTTTCACTTCAAACTTTCACCTTTTGAATATTCAAAGGTTAACTTCTGTATAGCTGCAATAGTCAAGGTCCTCCTTTCTCTAAATTTGATAACTCCTGCTCTGATACCACTGATGGAGAGTATTAATCTCCAAAAGAATAAGCTATCCTTGATGTTAGATCACCTCTATATCAAGAATAACTCAAAACCTTAACCAATTTTGGAGGACCAATATTAAATCATCAAGATTTTATCGAATTGTGAATAAAGTCATTACACAAAAAAGTATGTTGCACTTAACTCATTCATTTGCTGACCAAATGTGTAACGTTTCTAATGAAACTTTGTACAAAGTGTTGGCTAAAGATTATGCATATTCTCCAAGTTAGACCTTCTCAAAAGGTTAAGTAAGTCTTGAGATTTACTCCAAACAATTCACCTATGTCTAAAACTGTATTTCTCTACAATCAGCTTTGACACCTGCAACTTCTAATGCATGGATCTCTTAAACTAGAATCCATTTATTCAAATGCTTTTGGCCATAGGTAGCTTACCTTCCAAATTAAAGATGGGTGCTTGATTGCTCAAAACTTTATAGTGTGGAAGGAGAACTGACCAAAAGATTACCATCAAATTTGCACCTGCTACAATCTTATCTTCTTCACATTTACACATGTAAATGTTCCTACTCTCAATTCTCTCAGCCTGATCCCAATTAGGATCTGAAAATTTGTACAGAGGTCACTCAACTATGGACTTAGACTTGTACAAAAGCATTTCACAAGATGATAAACACAGAAGGAGCTCTCAACAAAATATCGGGTGCAACTTTTCTTGTATTGAGGAAAACCTTACATCTAGTTGATGAGAGGTATTCTCTTCAATTCTAAAGTGCCTAGTGACTCTTACAACTTGTCATTCATCATCTCTCATTCTCTCGCATATGTGCCTGGACTTTCTACTTATATATATAGGTATTTTGTACAAACTCATGACCATTACAAAAGTATAAGCAAGTTTAATGTACATGTATATACAAGCCTTCATTCTCTAACTATGCACTAACTTCAATCTTCATATATTGGTCTTTACTCCTTCTTTTGACTTCAAAGCTTTGTCCAAAACATCAATTGATGGTTTTCATGCACCAACACTCCCAACCCCCATTGCCACTCTCTTCCTATCACAAGGTCTATCCTCTCCATATTCATAATTTGGAAGTCCATATGATCTATATAATCATGCATCTTGACTTCCAAATTGGATACCATAGTATCCCATATCCTCTTATCTTCCCCTTGCATCATAGATATGATGTATTTATGTGCACCAAGTTGTTGAGGAATCTTTAGCTTTTTGACCAAAGCATAGTTTATGAAGTTATGAGTGGCGGAGTCATCTATCATGACTCGCACCCTGGTCGTGTATACACTACCATGAAGTTTAACCAAGTCATGTGGTCCAAACTAGGGTGACCACAATGACTAAGTTAAACAACAAGTGTGCTCTATATCCTCGTGCATCACCACCACTCCCTTGTAGCTAGAGCTGTGATGAATAAGAAGTGTGTGCACTAGGTGGACTACCTTTTTTCCCTTTTCAGGGGATGTACTACTCTTTGGTCATTTCTTCTTTTCATCCCCCTTCTTGAGTGGAGAGTTCCACTGTGAATGGCTAGGAGACAAACACCTAAAGCACATGTTCTCTCTTTTGGCCCTCTCAAACTACTTTGTAGGTAACTTAGGCCCTTGTGATCTCTGTTTTTTAATGAATTTTTTTTTTTTTCTCAAATGGCACCTTCTTCTTGAACTAAGTCATACTATGAGGTTTGAGGGGCTGATCCATCTCCATAGAACTGTATTGAGGATGGTTATGGTCCTCATAAATATGGGCATATTTGAACGCCTCCTCAAACATCTTTGGTGCATTCATTCTTACCTCTCTCTTGATGGTTTTATGTAATCCTCTAAAAAACCCTCTAGTTTTCTGGAAATCATCTAAGCCCTTAAGTTTCAAAATGATCTCCCTATATTGGGAGATGTAGACCGTCAAAGGCCTACCTCTCTAGGTGATCCTATCCCACTCATCCCAGTTCCTCTCTTCCTCATTCTTAGGAAGAAACTCTTTTAGGAAAAGAGTTTCAAACTGAGCCTAATTGCTAGGAATAGAATTAGTCTCCTTGAGACTCATCCACCACTTATAAGCACGTGGGCCAAGCGAGAGACTGGCCTCTAGCACACTGTACTCAAGTGGGTGCACTTAAGTTGATGCAAATCATTCCACTTTTGTAAAAAAGTATAGATTGCATCCTTGTTTCTATCTCCGTCATCCCCGGTAAAGGTGGGTGGCTTCAAGTCTTTCAGGAGGGGAGCTTCCCTAGAGCTCTCTCCTTTATTCTTACTAGGAAAAGAAAGATCTTTCCTAGTGATCTCTAGAGGAAGAGTAGGGGTTTCTCTTTCCTTCCTAGCTAGGAAAGAGGTGACATGTGTCTCAAGTGAGATCATTTGAGAATTAAGCTGCTCAATGAGATACTTCCTGCTACCTATGTCTCTCTCTAATCTAAGGGTATGTTCTTTTAGGTCTGCAAATTGATCATGAGTAACAAACTCATCTAAAAGTTCCTCATAGGTATACTCTTCTCGTTGAGGCTCTTTCCCCGCTAGTTTTCCCTCTACTTCCTGCTCAAGTTCTACCTCAAAACTGAGAACTTGAAGCTTTTTGAATATACTAATGACCCATAGCCCAAGTCCAAAGTTCATAGTACATGTGTATGCCCTTGCTTGTATTTAATTTTGCTCACAAGTTGAAGTTTTTAGTCCATAAAACTGAGAAAAAAACTTGGAATTATCGAGCTTTTACCTCCTCCAAAAAGGCTCTTCTCCAATATGGACTCGTAGTAGCGACAGAATATGTGAATACACAGTGCCATTTTAGGAGGTATATAAGGAGAGCTCTTCTTTCATTTACTTCATCCTAGAGAGGACGTGAGGAGAGGAGCTCTCCTTGCATGAGCTATCGGCTCCCCTTGTGTGAGCCGAGTGTGTGTTCACACCTCATGGTAGCACTCGTAGATTCTCTGTGTTGATGGCCGATCATAACTCTGCTCTGATACCAATGTTGATGCTTCGATGAGCCTCCTACCTTTGGAGAAGACCTGCATGTACTTTGAGGTGAAGATGATGATCGGCTTCAAAATCGGACCATGCACGGAGATTCCTTATTATTGTATGCCACCTAGTCACATGATATATCAATCTCTTCTCCCTCTCTCTAATTACCCATAAAGGGAAATGCTCATGCTCTCTCATATGGGTGCCACTTGGCACTCATGTGAGTATCATACTCAACAAGTATAAGAGAGGGTTCACACCTGTTACTCCTAACTTATGAGTAATACTCCATGTGACACATACTATACCGTACAAAACCAAGTCAAGTAGTTCATAAAAAATCATTGAATTCTTAATAGGGTTAAAAACATACATGCGTGCCAGTAATACATGATTAAAATAAAAATAATGTCTAAAATAATGCATGTGTCTAGTAATATATATCTGAAATATAAACCATGTCCACAATAATATGTATCTCCAGTAATACATGTCTACCAAAATTAAAATCATGTATGGAATAATACATGTCTACCAAAATTAAAATCATATATGGAATAATATGTATCTATAGTAGTAATGTCTAAAATAATTCATGTTTTTAAAACGAAATCATGTGTGCAATAATAGGTTTTGTTGACATAAAAATCATGTTTGATATAGTACATGGTTGAAAATAAAATCTACTAAATCTATGATCGTCGTCCAACTATAGTCAGGACTAAATATTCTAACTCCAAAAAGTATGTGTGTAGATCATTTTGCTAGCCTTCGTCCTCCTTTACACAACTAGAGGGATGGCTTAGTGCAAGCTCTTTATTTCAAAATGAAACATGTATATGGAGAAAATTAAGATTACAAAAAAAAGAACAAAATCAAGATATAAAATACTTATGAACTTATAGAAAAATATCACTATTCTTGCACTAGCTAAATGTGATGTCCCTATGCCTTGCACTAACTTCAACAACCCTCCTCTATTGTTCAAACTTTGTGGAATCTTCACTTGCAAGGTGATTCCCATTTTCCCTTGATATGTATGGAGGTTTTGATTTACATCCTCTAAATGCATG
Organism: Ceratopteris richardii; assembly: GCA_020310875.1. Classification (NCBI taxonomy): domain Eukaryota; kingdom Viridiplantae; phylum Streptophyta; class Polypodiopsida; order Polypodiales; family Pteridaceae; genus Ceratopteris; species Ceratopteris richardii. The sequence goes on from CM035436.1 coordinate 14,005,315, forward strand.
TCAAGCCATTTCAGAATGATGTTTGAGACAATCTTTTACTTGGTTTTTTATCCATACTCGAGGCACCCCTAATGGATCCCAAACAAGTTGATACTCATGAAGTATGCACTACACAATGTCGTTCTATTGTTTTTTATCTTGTTGAAACCAATGAAAAACACCTAAACAAGCAGATGGATGGGAGCTTGCATCACAATTCCTTCAACATTTATACTAATATGTCCATCGCAAGATGCAATTGGTGGGATCATTCTCGTGTGCCCCCACCCAAGGGGCATGAGGTATACTATCAAGACTACCCCATGCGTATATGGCTCATAGTGTTGAACTCAATAGATGAAATAACACCATCACAACATCCTGCACCACCACCACCACTAGATCGCCTATTGCATGCATGATTTCATGTAGTAGAAGATAAATAGTTTATTGTTGAAGTAGAAACATATGGTGTACTCTGACCAAAGGTTGGTGTGCCCATATTTTCACTATGATCAAATCATTGACTAAATGCCTCAACTGAATCATACAATCTCTATGCTGCATATGTTGGCAAAGAAACTCCTGCTATGGTCAAAGGATACTCAAGATGGTGGTAGTTTAGAGGGATACTCAGACATAAAACAATCCTTATAAGTAGTCATGAAAGGTTTATGTGCATCAGTAACTGTATGAGTATAATCATTGATGACATTGACAAAAACAATGCATGGATTGAATCCTTTTCTAAATGCACATTTTACTTGAGTATGACTAATCAATGGAAACAACTAGAAATCATGCCGTGTAGACAAAGTAATGATTTGACCTTTAAATTCAAAGTGAAAGGTATGTGTATGGTAGTCAATGCATAGGTTATAATGATGATGAAAAGGCATACGGAGTATAACATCATAAGATTGCAAAGATGCAGTTAAAAATGTTCATGCATCTACATATGGGCCTATGCTAATCATAACATCTTGCACTTCTCGTGTTACATTATAACGACTACCTTGAAATGCAGCTTTCACTTTATACAAGGAAGGAATGTTTTTAATTTAATTTCTTGTACTACTAAATGTGAAATGAAATCATGTGAACTACAATCATCATGTAAAATATTAACCAACTTGTTATTGATACTACCCTGCATGCAAAGTAAAGAATAAATTGAGATATCATTACCCAAGGTACTTAAGTCCTTCTCCGATGCTTCCTCTATCCAAACAAGAGGAATTTCTTCATTATGGGCTTCCATGTTATGCAATTGAGTTGCAACTGGTTTCATGTGAAGAGGTCGCAATCAACACTTTATTTTTGTATGTCCAGGTTTACCACAATTGGAGCAGGTGATACATGGTCCCTCTTGTTGGGCATCCACCATTGAAGTTTGGAAGATAGGTGGTTTGGTAGGTTGGAGAGATGAAGCAATGGATGGAGTTGAGTAATTGGATTGTGGAGGACAAGGAATACTAGAGTAAGATGGGGCATTAAAATTACGCTTCATAGGAAATGTGGGTTTAACAAAAAGTGATCGTTGACATGGTTGTTGTAGATAGATCGACTTGGTTATGGACTAGAATTCCTTCTTTGCATCATAGGCAAAAGAGATAGCCTCATTGAGAGTTCTAGGCCCTAGGGTGTGAAGCTTAACTTGGATTCCCACCTCCAAACATGTTCGTATTTCCATTGCAAGCTATCCTCTGGTACATCTTCAAGCATTCGAACCAATAGTAATTTTTGCCAGAACCACTGCATATAGGTAGTGACCGTGTCACCCTCCTTCCATGTAAAGGTTGTCCATGCACATCAAACATGTAGATGATATTGAGGAGGAAGAAAAGAATCCTTCACTTTATCTTGGAAAGCCTTCCACGTTGTTGGAGGATCTGTACTATGGTGCAAGGTGTTCCACCAGAGCTGAGCTTTTCCTACTAAATAATTAGTGGAAAACTTGACTTTTTCACTTTAAGCATATGTTTCATCAGTATAAAAATTGTCAAACTATGACAACCATGAAAGAACTAAAGGGCCATTCTTACGACCATCAAATCATAGAAACTCGTAATTTTTATCATCAATCTTGGAATGTGTGCCATCCAATTGGGCAGAGACAATGGCTTTGACCACCCTCGTAAGGTTTTCTTCATCATTTTGCATCTTCTGGAGTACTTCATCACGTTGTTGGATCTCGTTCTGAGCACCTCGAACTTTGTGCTACAGGAGCTCGAGTTGTTGCTTGAGTGTTACCTCGAGTAGAGGTGACTCACCGAAATCCTCCATGGTGTTTGTAGGGTCCATGAGTATGTAGAGAACAAAACCCGCAAAAGTAAGAAAGTGATGAAAGTTGTGTTAAATATAAGAAAAGAGAACTAGAGTGACAACACAAAGAGATAGTGTAGTGGTAAAACACTTCCCTTGTGTGAGTGAGGTTGTGGGTTCAAATCCTCCCACCTTGGTGAATATAAAACTCCTTATTGCCACTCATAGATTAAAATTGGTTCACGTGTAGCAAACGGATGCCAACACTTGCCAAGGGATCCTTGGGTGCCAAAGATGCCAAAGTAATGCCTTAGTTGTGCCTAAGTTCTATGCCTTAGTCGACGCATTGGAGTAAGCTGTAGAAGTAAACATAGGTGTAAATGTAGGTTCTAGTCTTGGAACTCGAACAGAAAATAGGAACTAGAACCGGAACCAAAAATGGGAACGAAAATTGGAAATGGAAACCAAAATCAGAATCGGTGTAAATCGGAATCGAAATCGGATCGCGAACAGAGAATAGTGAAATAGAGATCAATCATCAAAATGAACAAAAACAGACCCCTCCGTAGTGACGCTGTAGGGTGCTGATACCACTATTATCAGGATCTTGATCATGTGCACACAGAGGTTATGGATGTAGAAAACACACAGAAAAATAGACACGCCAAGAGACGAAACAGAACACAATATTGGGTGCAATCTCCCCCCATGCACTCTGTTTTGATAGTCCACAAAGTGCATGTATTTATAGGAATTTTTGATTATGTCCAAATAGTGGTTACATGAGAGCGGCTTCAAAAAGCATGTGTGAAAGTAAAAGTTGGTAACTTTTTGTAGAAAGCCTTTGCTTTCAATATGAGAAATTGCAGTCTATAATGACCCTTATTCTAAGCACTACTTTTCTAACTGTTTCTAACAATAGAACCCTCTATGCATGTTTATTTACAAACTATATAAATCATAAATCAGATTATTGATGTCCGCCCTTTCATGCCTTTCATGCCCTCATGGGCTTTCAGCTTCTATATCAAAAACACCAAAACACATTAATAAATTAATAAATTAACACTCCAACAATTCCCTGTTCAACACATTCCACAATTCATAACATTGTTCATGGTTCAACATCATATGATGAATATGATGTTTGCTGGTGTTTTGAAATGGAATGGTAATGGCTGGTATGTTGATTCCGATGCTTCAAATCACATGAACAGTCATGGAGAATGGTTTAGTAGTTTGTAGAAATTACCAATTCTTGCATATGTTGAAACACGTGATGACATCACACCCTATCGAGCATAGAGGAAACATAGCATTGTCTATGGAGGATGGGAAGGTTCAATGTTGATGGGTTATATGTAGAAGAGTACAAATAGGATGGATGATTGATTTCCAAAGGAAACAAAGTTGGTAGGATGTTCACCTTAAATGTGAAAATTCATGAAATGAATGCAACCATGTTTGTAGGTGCAGGAGTTATTGTTGATATAGAGATCTAGCACAAATGAATTGGACATGCAAACTTGTAGAGGTTGAAATTGATGCAGTCAAAGGAGATTCTAAATGGACTACCGAATTTCAAAGTTACAAAAATGCAAAAAGGATGTGCAACATGTCAATCTGGTAAACAATCAAGAGCATCATTGTCTCATGATAAGCATGTTAGTGAGAATGTGCTAGAAATAGTACATATAGATGTTTGGGGTCCTACAAATATGATATCTATGGGAGGTTTTAGGTTTTATGTTACTTTCATTGATGACCATACACGGAAAGTATGGGTATATTTCATGAAAGAGAAGAGTGAGATGTTCGCTCACTTCTCAAATTTTAAAGCTATGGTGGAAAAGCAGAAAGGGAAGTATATTTAGACATTAAGACCTGATGGAGGAGGTGAATATATGTCAAATGAGTTCAACAACTTTCTAAAAATTCATGGAATTCGACATCAATTTTCATGCAGGTACAAACCACAACAAAATGGCATTGCTAACCACTGTGGAGGTGATCGCAATCCGGGTGGATCGGGTCGGGTCGTGGCACACACAGGGTGTATGAAGCTAATGAATGTTGGAAGGTTTAAGGACATGAAAGTGAAATTAATGTTGAGTATGGAGAAGAGAGAGATGTTGAAATGATTATGGGAATAGGAATGTAGGAGTGCAAGTTAGATTTATGAACATGAATGATAAGAATGAAAGAGAACCATACATACGAATGAAATTTGGAAGGAAGAATGGTCCATTGAAGGAGCTTCTTAAACACTTCCTAATTCCAATCCATATGCATAGTCTTCTTTGGATGATATGTATGCATGACGAGAATAGATGGAACCCTTACACATAAACCAGTTTTGAAAGGAAGAATGGTCCAATATTGGAGCTTCTTATACACTTTCAGAAACTAATCAATATGTATGGGTATGTATGGATTATATGCATGCAAGTGAATTATGATGATAGAGTTTACTCACAAGCTCAAAGAAACATCCTCACTGGTTCAACGCAATACTGCGGAGCCTTCTCACACATAGAAGAAATAGAAGACATGTAAAAATACTTAAGAGACTGAGAGAGGAGACAAGAGACAAGTGACAAGTGACATGAATTAAAAGAATTTGAATTAAGTTACATGTAAAATATCGTCGTGGTACGTCATGCTAAGCAGTCTACTGATCAAAGGTGGTTCCGACCCTCAAACCATGACAGTTCAACCGAATGTCACACGTAAGAAGGTGAGTTCCACTCCAGTGACCCTATGTCTGTCTAGGCTCGTAACGTCTAACTAAAGAAGTCTAAGACTCATTAAAATCAGCTCTAACTCACTCACACGCTCCACCGAGGGTGAGTCAAGATAGAGATGCTGGTTTCAAGAGCCTATCCTAGATAGGAGTTCTAACTTAAATTTGAAACTAGGTTCTATACTCATACTAGCTCACCTTGGATCCTCACTCGCTCAATCGAGGGTGATCGTCTCAAGGAAACCGTAAGCTAGCATGAGCCCTATGGATGCCTAACAATGATGCTCTAGGAGTTTGGAGGGGGGTTTATATAGTTTTTTGAATGAATTTGGGCCCTTGGATCTAGAGAAATCAACTCTCAACTCTAGGATCACTACTTTTGATTACAACCATTTGATTAATCAAATCAATGGCTTGGAATTGTTCTTTCTATCAAATCTAGTGTAAAGGAGTGAAATTTAGGCGCCCTCATTCTCCACCATTGGATCTGGGGATGATCTGGACCGTCGGATTAGTGCTGACATCAATTCGGATAAGATAAGCCACTATTTTTGGAGAAACTTTGCATTATTGATCTTTAACTGTCAACAAAGTCTTCTTTTATGGAAAAAATTCGTGGATCCTCCTTCCTTTATGCTTTAGTGCATCTCCACCCTTGAATAGGAGCTCATCTTGACCGTACACCATGGTTCAATCATATTTTGACATGTGGCAGCCCTTCAAGCCTTCAATTTTCTTATTCTAGAAAACTGCGGTGACCTTGAAAACTGGACTTTGTGCTCTTTGACCCTCCAAAAAGACTTTGATGAAGATGAAACTTTGTAGGACTATGTTTCCAAAGATCTCCTTTAGGAATATGCAGGAAAAACTCCCATCTGAATCTCCCTTGTACAAGTTTGACTACATTTGGAAGCTTGCAAGGTGGCATTAAGGTGTCTAGGAAGCTCTGATAGCCTTGAAAATTTGTACAAATATGTAGCCACATATGATCTTTATACATGCCAAACCATATGGCTAACATAATTTTCTATACAAGAATTTGTAGGGTCAAACTAGAAAAATTACATTTTTACAAAATGAACATAGCATATCAATGTGCTACAAAATCCATTTTCTGCTGAAATTTGGGCTATAGACTGCCTTTGACAATCTTTACAAGTATATGGATTTTCATCTAATTTGGTGACAATGAAATTTTTGCCCTAATTTCCCAACTTTGACCAGCTTTGACCAGCTTTGACCGCTACCATGGACTTTCTTGATTTCTTTGAAACTTTGTATGTGACCTTCCTTTGACATCCTTGATGCATCCTGGACTTCTCGGGGAATTCTGGCTACCTTCGCCAAATATGTTTTTTTGTAGGCCTTCACAAGTGAGAGAGGAGAGCAAATCGCGACGACATTCGCCCCCACTAAACCTGTGATTCCTCCGGAAGCGCCACTCTAGCATCTGTGAAAAACAAAATGTTCCAGGCATCAAATTCTTTTATAGGCAACGTAAGAAAGATGGAAGGAAAATTGATTATATGCATGAATAAGTAGGTAACGTGACATGAAGGAAAATTTGCATGAAAGAAATAATTGAAACAGGCAACATGAATATGCATGAACAAATAGGCAACATATATGCAAATGAACAAGCAACATTGGCAACAAGAAAGAAAAAAAAACAAGCATCAATATGAAGTGGAAGTGGATGTATTGAGTCGTTTTAAGCATCAGTTCCTCTCATCTTGAAGAAAATTTTGTACCTTTTTCATAAAGCAATCTACCTTAAATATGATTATAAACAAAGATTTAGGATTTTCAAGAGACATCTTTCATCTTTAGCTTATTTTAGATCAACTCCTTTCCTACATAAATATGACTATGCTCTTTCTCTAATAACATGCAAGGAAATCTAACTAAACTCCACTAATGCATAAATCTGCCTATATAGCCCGTGATTTATTCTACTATGCCTCTTTATCCTCCTTTGGCTTGCCTCCTTTTTTTTTTTTTTTTTTTTTATGATGATGATGATTCGGCAACTTTATGGTTACGATCACTTTTTTGGGGTGGAAGAAAGTGTAAACTTCTTGGTAACATGTAGCTTTCTTTTTTTTTTTTTTTTTTTGACGAGGAAAAATTAAACCCCGATACAAGGTACAACCATTTTTGATGACGGAGAACAGTCGTTTAAACTCCGATACAAGTGCTGTGAGATGGACTAAGGATGTAGAAACATGCAATAGCAAGAGCTAGGATTTCAACAATTATGCTTTCGATACTGGATACATATGCATGTTTATATATGAAAGTCATGTCACCAAAATAAACCTCAAAATCTACATGCCCTATCTTTCCACAATCCTAGATTATAATCAATTTCTTAGTAGATAAGTTACTACTTAAGATACAATTTTACACAAGTAGAGAAATCATCATTTGCCTTTTTTGACTCAAGTGATGTGGATATGCAATGCAATGCAAAGACTGAAAAAAACATGCATGAAACAAGCATGGAAAAAAAATAGAATGAACTTGAAAAAAAACAAAGCAACATGAACTTGAAAATTAATGATTTTTTTTTTTTTTTTTTTTTTACATGGATACTCCTGTTTATGAATCGGCCTCATTGTTGTCATCTTCTTCAATGTCCTCATCCAAAATGTACTCGTCATTATCACGCTTCTTGAATAACTTTATCCTTTTACCTGCAATCAAAGTTTTTAGTGCAACACCATTTAATTCACAAAGAGCATACGTACCATTGTTGTTGACTTTTGATACAATGTATGGCCCAAACCACCGTTGAGTGAGCTTTTTGCGTGCATCATATTGAGAGTCAAATGTACTATCATAAATGAGCACCCAATCTCCTACTTCAATTGGCTTAGGATGCAATCGATGAGTTTTATCAAAATAATGCTTGTTCTTCATTCTAGATTCTCTTAATTTTTCAACAGCATCATCAAGTCTTAATTTACCTTGTTCTAACTGTTTAATACGCAAACTCAAAAAATCATCAGTAGACATGTTTTCAGACCAAGGCAAATTTGACCATGCAGAAATATGAGACTGAATTGGAAACAATGGTTTTTGACAGTACATGAGTTCAGCAGGCATATATCCAGTAGTACGTGTGCATGTCATTCTATCTGCCCAAAGTGCAAAAGGTAAGAATTTAGGCCATTGTTTGATGTCACCATTACATGCTTTAGATATGGCTTTCACAATAGGTGGATGCCCTCTCTCTATTTTACCATTGGCCTCTGGGTTATATGCAGTAGTGAGAGACAAACGAATACCGTGACGCTCAAAGAACTCTTTAGCTTCTCTCGCATTTAACTCTCCACGATCGGCAACTACTTTCTCTATGTACCCAAAGTGACTTATGACATCTTCAAGCAAGAATTTGCAAACATTGTAAGTGGTCTTAGATCGTAATGCACGTCCCTCTACATGATTAGTTAAATCTTCTCTTGCAAGTACAATGTAACGCATTTTGTCAATACCTTTAGGCATAGTTACAAGATCTACTACCCACTTGTAGTGAATACAAGGTGGATAAGTAGGATGCAACGGATCTCTATGTTTGACTGATGAATGAAGTTGACAAGTAGAACATGTAGAAACATAGCTACTAATGTCAACATACATCCTAGGCCAATAATAGGTACTTCTAATTTTTTCATCAAAAAATCTTTTATGACCGGCCTTTAATGTCTCATGCATTTCCTTCATTACTTGCAATTGAAGACCTCTTTTTCCTAGGACTCGTTGTGGATTCTTAACCTTACCCTTAGCATGTCTCCAAAGATAACCATTACATAGGAAAAAGTTATAAGCTCGTTTCCTAATGTTACGGAATCTATTCGTAGTCCAGCTAGGTAATGGTTGTAGTGTACTGAGATACTTTCCTATGTCTCTCCATTCATCTTCGTACTCAGACTCATGAAATTTCTCATACTCATATATATGTGGAACATATTCAACTAAATTCACATTCTTTATTAGATCACTTTCAAGATCATCATCAAATCTAGCTCTTGATAACATATCAGCAACTGAGTTTGACTTACCTGAAATATGAACTAACTCAGGATTTATGAACTTAATATATGAGATCCATCTAAGCATGGCTATATCAAGAGATGAACAATTGGCTATCATTCCAATGAGAGGCAAACAATCAGTCTCAACTTTGACATTTGCACCAATGAAATATTCTTTGTCTGTTTTCAAAGCTGTTACCATACCCCATAGTTCTCGTTTGATTTGTGGATATTTTCGTTGTGTTTCATGTAGAATTTTGGCACCAAACCTAATTGCATATCTATTCCCTTCACTATCATCTTGACTTATGACCCAACCTATACCAATAGGACTAGTATCAACAGTCAATATAATAGGTTTGTTAGCAGAATAGTCTACACGCTTAAGGATGGGAGCTTTAAGCAATAATTTCTTCAATTTACGCATAGCTTGAGTGTGTTTGTCAGTCCAAATAAATTTTTGTTTCTTCCTCAACAAGTCATAAAGACAATCAGCAACATGAGCAAAGTGTGGGATCCAAATAACATAAAAGATACAAGCACCAAGAAATCTACGTACCTCACTCACGTTGTTACATGTTTCAGAAATCTTGCTAATGGCATCAACTTTTTGTGGGTATGGCTTTCGACCATAATGGCCACATAAATGTCCAACAATAAGTACCTCGTTGACACCAAAAACAGATTTCTCTATGGAAAATGTGAGACCTACCTCTTCAAATCGTTGAAATATTCTTTCACAATCAGAGATATGGTCAAGAACAAATTTACGACATCCCGATGAATCTAAAGTAATGTCCTTTACACGTTCCTCACTCCCTTTAATTGGAATATCATCAATGAATGGCATAGTTATATGAGGGATAAAGTCATGTAAGACCATATTCATAGCACTCATCATATGAGCCACAGAATTAGTCGCTCCTTGAGGTAAAGTACACATTCGCACTAAGCCTAAAGGAGTTTTCATTGTGGTTATGTCACGACTATCAATTGCTAATTGAAATTGGTCATATCCAGAATATAGATCACCCATTGAATAGATAGAATGTCCTGAAAATGATTCAGCAAACTCATCTACAATGGGTCCTGTTCCTACATTCCTTATGGTGACTTTATTGACGGGTTGGAGATCTTGAATAAAACGTAGTTTCCCATTCTTTTTAGGCACAGTGAACCATCAGTTTGAGTAAGGTGCAAAAGATGGCTCTAAAATTCTCATGTTTATCTTCTCCTTAAGTAGTTTCATTAGCTCAGGTAAGTGAGCCTTTGGAACAGGTATAGGACGAAGATTCCATGGAATATGTGGAATAGCAAAGATTATCATGGGTGCAACTATCTTAGGATCTACACAACCAATCTCATGAGGATACATAGTAAAGGCTTTTCCATGGCTACGTATGACTCTCTCAAATTTATCTCTCTCTGCTGGCAAAAGAAAGTCATCATCTCTACCAATTTTCACTTGTTTGATTGTCTCATCCGTGAATGTATGTCCTATGTTTTTCTTATCCCGAAGAATTGGATCATTTTTCACATCAATAATTTTTTCATTACTTCCTTGAGGTAACGGTTGAGCTATGGGTTTGATTTTTTTGTCTACAGTTTTGTACTTTGTTTCAACTAAGGCATCATGTGTTTGGTTAAATTTTGAGCACTTGTCAACATTGAGAGCATACTCTTGGATTAGAGCATACTCATCAAGGGAAGAAAGAAGAATAATATGGGAATTAGAATTTTGTTGAAGACATAACTCTAACTCCTCAAGAGTAGAGAAACAATGAGATGTTTTAATCACATGCTCAATGTTCTCATCATGTTCCATGATTTTGTTGTTTTTATAATTTTTTTGGGTTTTTGGGATAAAAGACTTGGACAATTGACTCTTATGAAGAAAATCTAATCTAGAATGTGGAAAACAAAGTGACAAACTATTGTACATGTTGGTTGGATGCGAGATGTCAAACCAATATCCACTGTTGTCCCGCTCAACAATGGATTCTATCCGAAATTTTGATCATATGTAGCTCCAAACATGAATCGAGGTGCACAATCACTACAAGCATGCTCATGACCCTGAGTAACAATAGGTTTCTTTCTAATTGACAATCGATTCCTAGGATGATTCACTCCTACTGTCATGACTTGAAGTGATTGCATTCCATCCTTAGACTTAAATCTAGCATAGGTGGACCCATCATCCATGGCTTTAGTTTCCATACGACTCTCACAAATAAAGGGTTGACCTAAGAGAACTTCATAGGAGCAATTATCTTGAATAAAAAAGTGAAACTCTTTTGTGATTCCTCCTATGGATATGGGCACACTAGCACAAGCTCCATACAGGGTACCTACACCATTATCTGCAGTTCTCATACGCCATCCACAATCTTTATCTATGGGCCATCGAAACTTATCATAGACTTCTCTTGAAATCACATTGATTTCAGAGCCGGAATCTACTAATGCATTTACAATGATAGTGTTCTTATCATTTCCTATTTTAACATGCATCTCTGATGTACCTCTAGACCAAAATGTTCTTTTAAAGTGACTTTCAGGATTGTTTTCATGATTTTCATGGTCAGGTTGATAGGTCCTAAGAAATTTTTATTAACATTTACTTCATCATCATCAAAGTCCTCTTCATCAGATTCATCAAAGTTTAAGGCTTCATTCATAGCTTGATCTTGATCTAGAGAATCTTGCATCTCAGTATCTAGATTAAGTGGAAACCTCTTCCTTTTAATTAGGCCGATAAAGTTATCTTTAAAAACAGGCTTTGCAATAGAGAAAACTTGTTCTAAAGACATAGTCACTTGACTCTTAAGCAAAATGTCATCTAAAATCTCCATAGGATCTATTTTTCTCTCAATTTCTGAAATCAAGATGGCTTTAGGTTTTCTCTTTGGTTTCTTTTGTTTTTGCTCAGGGTCTTGTTTTTTTTCATGTTCTCGTGTTTGGTCTTCAGTTTGTTTTGATTGTTCTTGTTTATCTAAAGGCTTTGGTTCTATTTTTCTTTGCTTTGTCTTCTTCCCTTTTTGTTTCTCCTCTTGTTTTTGTTCATTGGATTCTGATTCTTGTTTTTTATCTTTAGATTGTGATGTTTCTCCTTGCTCTATGATTGTTTCTATTCCCTCTGAGGTTTGTTTTCGAGTCACTCTTCTTTCACTAGGCTCAGCTTCATCTCTTTTTCGTTTTTCTTCTACATTGGATATGTGAGAAATAAGAGATTGATCTTCTATCGGTGACTCCCAAGCCGTTATTCTCCTAATCTCATCCCGTGCTCTTACTAAAGCCTCTATGGAAAAATCACCTTCCTTTGTGGGTTTACTTGATTCTACTTGTTGTTCATCAAGAGCTTCTAGTTTCACTCCTCTAGTTCCTACGTCCATTACGGTTATATTTTCATAATGTTTTTTCATTCCTCCCTTACCATAATTTCCTTGCAAAGGTAGCCTAGATCGATAGTCACAGATTTTCTTGTCTATGTCTATTACTAGTCGTTGCTCCTTAGCAGCCTTCAATAATTCACAATCTCTCAAAAAGTGCTCTAACGAATCACACCAAGGACACCTACGAGGGCCACGCACAAAACCATTTTGATTTTGAGGATTTTGATTAACTTGTGGTGGGAAATTTTGAAATTGAGGATTTTGCTGATAAGGTATTTCTTGAAAAGGATAATTAGGATTTTGAAAATGCAATTGATGTATTTGAGGAGCTTGGGGAGCAACATGTGGTACTTGAGGTGCAAGAGGAGCTTCCATATTATACGGTTGATGATTTTGAAAATTTTGATTTTGAGGATTTTGAAAAGCTATTTGAGAAGCTTGAGGATACAGGTTTTGATACATTTGAGGATTTTGCACATGAGGATGAGGATTTTGCATTGAAGGATTATGCATTGGAGGATTATGCATTTGAGGATTATGCATTGGAGGAACTTGATATGCTTGAGTAGAAGCTACTTGTGGATTTTGATTGGTAGCTATAACATGTTGATTAGGCTCTTGAAAAGTCATTGGGTTCATTTGATTTTGGAAAGTTTTGGTGTAATTAGATTGTAAAGCATCTATAGTCTTGGCCAAATTGGATTGTGTAGCAATAAGACTTTCCATTTGCTTAGTGAGAATATCCACTTGAGATTGTTCAACTACACTTTTATTTGGCTCTACTTTAAAACCTTGATTAGGCTCCATCATTTGAGGAATAGGAGTAGAGTCAAAAAGCATAGCATGGGATTGTTCTCTAACTTGCTCCTTAGTTTGTGGAAGGCTAGCTTGAGGAAGACTAGTTTGCTCATAAAGCATGGATTGTCTTTGATGTCTATGGGCTACAGCCTCTACTACTTTACGCACTTTTTGCGAATTGTCAGTAAGACCATAGCGCTTATCTGGTTCTTCTAATCGCCGTTCAACTTCCCTACGAGTTTCAGGATGAAGAAGCTTAAGAGAATTGATCACAAGATCAGGTTCCAAAGTTATCTTATCCTCATCAGGAAGTTGCTCATAGCGTCTAATATACTCATTTTGTAAGTGAGTAATAGAGCTAATTGACCCATCGTAAGAATCCATCCCGATTATGTTGGCTATAATCTTCAAGATAGAATTCTTTGAGCATCTCCTTTCTAAAATCACTCCAAGGAAGACTATCATATTGAGTGACACGGTTTATGATAGAGCTATCAACAATTCGTTCAAAGAATGATATCAAAAGATCTTCGGGAAGACCAAGAATCATAGCTTGCTCTTCAAACAAATCTAAGTAGCTTGTAATGTTGATGCCATTGAATTTTCCCTTCTCTCTCAACATAGAAGAGACTATTCTTTGGCCTTGTTTCTCAACAATAAGGGATTTGAATCCTTCCTCCATCTTATGTGAATAAGCAAGTGATGCACGATGCTCTAGATCTCTCACAAATGCGTTTACTTCACGACGAAGATGTGCACGATATTGTGAGAAATCCAGTGTAACACTCAAGAATGGTGATAATGATATTATGAGGATGAAAAATATGAAACAAAGGATATGGATCACAACCTCCCAACAAGATCAGAAGCAAATGCCACGAAGCGTTTCACGTCAGGTTCAAATGTGGAGGTGATCGCAATCCGGGTGGATCGGGTCCGGTCGTGGCACACACAGGGTGTATGAAGCTAATGAATGTTGGAAGGTTTAAGGACATGAAAGTGAAATTAATGTTGAGTATGGAGAAGAGAGAGATGTTGAAATGATTATGGGAATAGGAATGTAGGAGTGCAAGTTAGATTTATGAACATGAATGATAAGAATGAAAGAGAACCATACATACGAATGAAATTTGGAAGGAAGAATGGTCCATTGAAGGAGCTTCTTAAACACTTCCTAATTCCAATCCATATGCATAGTCTTCTTTGGATGATATGTATGCATGACGAGAATAGATGGAACCCTTACACATAAACCAGTTTTGAAAGGAAGAATGGTCCAATATTGGAGCTTCTTATACACTTTCAGAAACTAATCAATATGTATGGGTATGTATGGATTATATGCATGCAAGTGAATTATGATGATAGAGTTTACTCACAAGCTCAAAGAAACATCCTCACTGGTTCAACGCAATACTGCGGAGCCTTCTCACACATAGAAGAAATAGAAGACATGTAAAAATACTTAAGAGACTGAGAGAGGAGACAAGAGACAAGTGACAAGTGACATGAATTAAAAGAATTTGAATTAAGTTACATGTAAAATATCGTCGTGGTACGTCATGCTAAGCAGTCTACTGATCAAAGGTGGTTCCGACCCTCAAACCATGACAGTTCAACTGAATGTCACACGTAAGAAGGTGAGTTCCACTCAAGTGACCCTATGTCTGTCTAGGCTCGTAACATCTAACTAAAGAAGTCTAAGAATCATTAAAATCAGCTCTAACTCACTCACACGCTCCACCGAGGGTGAGTCAAGATAGAGATGCTGGTTTCAAGAGCCTATCCTAGATAGGAGTTCTAACTTAAATTTGAAACTAGGTTCTATACTCATACTAGCTCACCTTGGATCCTCACTCGCTCAACCGAGGGTGATCGTCTCAAGGAAACCGTAAGCTAGCATGAGCCCTATGGATGCCTAACAATGATGCTCTAGGAGTTTGGAGGGGGGTTTATATAGTTTTTTGAATGAATTTGGGCCCTTGGATCTAGAGAAATCAACTCTCAACTCTAGGATCACTACTTTTGATTACAACCATTTGATTAATCAAATCAATGGCTTGGAATTGTTTTTTCTATCAAATCTAGTGTAAAGGAGTGAAATTTAGGCGCCCTCATTCTCCACCATTGGATCTGGGGATGATCTGGACCGTCGGATCAGTGCTGACATCAATTCGGATAAGATAAGCCACTATTTTTTGAGAAACTTTGCATTATTGATCTTTAACTGTCAACAAAGTCTTCTTTTATGGAAAAAATTCGTGGATCCTCCTTCCTTTATGCTTTAGTGCATCTCCACCCTTGAATAGGAGCTTATCTTGACCGTACACCATGGTTCAATCATATTTTGACATGTGGCAGCCCTTCAAGCCTTCAATTTTCTTATTCTAGAAAACTATGGTGACCTTGAAAACTGGACTTTGTGCTCTTTGACCCTCCAAAAAGACTTTGATGAAGATGAAACTTTGTAGGACTATGTTTCCAAATATCTCCTTCAGGAATATGCAGGAAAAACTCCCATCTGAATCTCCCTTGTACAAGTTTGACTACATTTGGAAGCTTGCAAGGTGGCATTAAGGTGTCTAGGAAGCTCTGATAGCCTTGAAAATTTGTAGAAATATGTAGCCACATATGATCTTTATACATGCCAAACCATATGGCTAACATAATTTTCTATACAAGAATTTGTAGGGTCAAACTAGAAAAATTACATTTTTACAAAATGAACATAGCATATCAATGTGCTACAAAATCCATTTTCTGCTGAAATTTGGGCTATAGACTGCCTTTGACAATCTTTACAAGTATATGGATTTTCATCTAATTTGGTGACAATGAAATTTTTGCCCTAATTTCCCAACTTTGACCAGCTTTGACCAGCTTTGACCGCTACCATGGACTTTCTTGATTTCTTTGAAACTTTGTATGTGACCTTCCTTTGACATCCTTGATGCATCCTGGACTTCTCGGGGAATTCTGGCTACCTTCGCCAAATATGTTTTTTTGTAGGCCTTCACAAGTGAGAGAGGAGAGCAAATCTCGACGACACCGCAAAAATAGACATATTGTACAAATAGCAAGAACCTTGATGGCAAAGAAGAATATGCCTCATTGTTATCGGGCACACGTTGTGCACACTGTTGTAAACATCATGAACAAAACTCCGAGTGCTGTTGTACATCAAGTTACACCTGAAGAGAAGTTCACAAGTAAAAATCCAAACTTATCACATATGAAAGTTTTTTGTTGTATTGCATATGTACATGTTCTAGATGAGTTGAGGACAAAGCTTGATCCAAAAGCAAAAAAAAAATCTTCATTGGATACTACCTTGAGCAAAAGGGATATAAATGTTATAACCCACTCACATGATAGGTGAAGGTAAGTAGAAATGTGGTGTTTGATAAAATTTTAAGCTTCTATGAAGATGCCAAAGATGGACTTAATCTTGAGTGGACCGGATGCGTCACCAAGCAATAGTTCCAACTCAAATCTGTTAAAGGTAAGATCGTTTATTATTAACTTAACTGTTAACTGCCTACCGCAGCCGTTAATTACTAGTTTAAAACAACAATCCTTCAGAGACTCCAGAATCTGGTTCGACACCTGCGTACCAGATATATCCGAGTCTCTCTTTCTCTGTACTCAATCTTACCGCAAAATAAACTGACTCTAACCATGTGGGTCCTTGGGAGTGGTAGGGGTCTGTTGACAGAGGCCCTGTACTATTTTCCCAACTCCTCACTCAACCGTAGTTATGGTTTTCACGTCTTAGCTCAGTTTTGCTCCTGAACAACTTCACTAGACCAATGTGCTGGACTCAGAGCTCCCAGACTGTTCCTGCCATAGTGGTTGAGCAGTAGTCCGAGATGACAGTCCAATACTTTTAGTAACTCACAAGATCATAACACACAATTCTTCTTGTCAGTTTACAGACTTATCGTGTATCTACCTTCAACCCGTAATATCTACTGTCCGCGAGACGTATCGCAACATTATTACCATTCTACGCGTACTTAGACATTACCGGCACTACCTTTGAACACAGACTATAATACCGACTCAGTCACTTACAGAGCATCATAGTAACTCATGTCCATTCGTCACGCTTACCTATTCCACCAAAGAAATAGCAAATAGACAACACACTAACACCTTACGCATAATCAAAGACACCTTAACTCGTTACCGAACAGAATCTCACAATCGCAGTACCGACTCGTAACACCACAGTGTATCACGCATACGCAGTCAAATGATTACACAGATAAGGCGCGCAGAACAGGATAGAACCAAGATACTCTACTCGTTTACACACAGTAGAAGAGTTAATCCCAAATCAGGGCTCTCACAATACACTCGCAACTTCCCAAAAACGGGACTCCTTCTCTCGTCCCTCTGCTGTTCTTTTCATTGCTTTAAATAGAATTTTTGTTACAAGGCTTGCGCGAATCTTTCTTTACCGCGTACTTCCAGAAGGGTTCTTTCTACATTAAAACCTCTGTCTAAGTACAATTGTCCTTATTCGGCGGCCGTCTAACACTGGCACGCACGGTGGACTCGAACCCGCAAGTTCCTATGGTTCGGATACTAGACCTTCTAAGTACATACTTCGGGCGAGCCTAAATGTTCGGGTAATTTTCTTTTTGAGAGTTTCTAACATTTGCACTAAGGTGGTAGGTTCTAATACTTGGGCGTCGGTTCTGACTGCACTGAGGGCTATGGCTTGATTTAACAAAATTTCGGCTTGGGTTTGAAGAAAAGCCTCCTGGAGATAAAACTCGTTGGCTAATGCCGTATCTCGGGCTGTCGTTATTTCAGTTAGTTTGGTCTGCATGTCTCTGATGCACTCCTTTTGGTTGCGTATTTGGTTGTCTTGGCGTTCAAACTGCTGGGTTTGGAAATCCAGAGTTTTCTTCAGTGAATCTCGTTCTCTGTGCGTCCTGTTAATATCTTTTTGGTATTGGCCTTCCTTTAGTAATTGTTGTTTGAGAATACGGTTGACCGTGTCGGCACATTCTTCGGCTCGCCGTAATTGCTCTTGAACTTGGTCGGCTTCTTTCTGTTGGTCCTGCATCTTCTGGGTGGTTTCTTGTAATTGCGTCTTCGTGTCTGCGATCAATTCTTCAAGAGATACGTTGATATCTTCTTGTTCTTGAAGGGCGGCCTTCAGTGTTCTAATTTCCTCATGTGCGTCGTGTATGAGCTGGTCTTTGGCAGCTAGCTGGTCCAGGGCTGCATCTCGTTGTTGTACTAGTGTCTGTTCTGTCGAAAGTCGTGCTTGGAGTTCTGCTAGCTGTGTCCGGAGTTGATGATTCTCGGTTTTTACGGCATCAACTTCTTCCTGGAGGGGGGCGATGTCGGCTTCCAGGGTGTCTACCTTGTGCTGGTATTCGAGTTTCAGGTGGTCCGTGGCTGCCGTAAACTGGGCGGGTAGCTGATGTGATAACTGGATGAGGAACTGCCCCATGGCGGCAAGTTCCGAGAATGCGTTATGTGGCGGTGGTGGTGGAGGATGACGAGGTTGAGAGGATGTGTCGGTGAGTAGTTGCTGGGAGTTTGGCGGAGAGTAGTTAGGGGAGGAAGAGGAAGATGCTGCGGGTTCAGTGATGGGTGGGAGGGGTGGTTCCGGTGGGGGGAGGGGTTTGGCAGGAGGTGGTGTAGGGAGAACGGTATCTGAGGGGTTTACCTTGACGGGTGTTTGTTGTATGGTTTCTGTCTGGTTGATGGCATCGATGAGTTGATCCAGGGCTTTGGTGGCCGATTTCTGTTCATCCTGGTGCTGCTCAGATTCTTTTTCTGTGGACACTATTTCTGTCTCTGCTTGATCCTGCTGGTCTGGTTGCTCCGTCGATGTTTCAATGTGTGTGGCGGTGTCGTGGTATGTTTCCTCTTGGTCGTCTGGCTTGGTCTCCTGATCTTTTCCGGTGGATCCTTGGACTTCACTTTCCGAGGAGCTGATCCGAATTCGCTTGGTACGGAAGAGCTGATTAATCTCTTCGTCTTCTTCTTCAGTGTCCTCGATTGGTTGTGCGGATTCTTCGTGTCGAATTGCGGGGCCTGCAGGTGGGGGTTGTGCGGCGAGAATGGTTGGGAAGAGGAAGGAGATGATGTGGGGAAGGCGAGAGCGGGGGGTAGAACCCTTTTGGAGCTGTTTTACGATAGCTACACATTCTTTATGGATTCTAAGGAAAAAGTAAGAGGCAAAATTTACAGGTTCGCGGGCAGCTAAATCTAAGGCGGAGTAGAAGGGGCGAGAGATGCCATATGTTCGTTTTTGCAGGTTGAGGATGGCTACAAGGAACTGTAGGGCGGTTCGCTCGGGTTCTGGTCGGCATAGAATGGCGTATTCGTTTGATGAGGAGTGGGGAAAGAGTTCGGTCATACGGGCGAAAGGAATGCTAGGGCCGGTTTCGCGGCCTTGCGGGGTGAGGCGGTAGGCGTCGGCGAAGGCTTGGAAGGTGATGACGGTTCTATGTGGGAGGGAAAGGAAGACCCACTGTCGTTCGGTGGCGGAGCTTTGGGCAATGGCTTGGATGATCTGTGCGGAGAAGGGATGGGCTTCCACTGAGTGCCAAGGCAACTCAGCGAAGTTGGCCAACCCTCTGCATCGCAGGTATTCGCCTACGTCTGTAGGGATACCTTCGCGGAAAGAAGCGTAGTTGGCTAGCGCTTCCATGGCGTTCACAGTGCACACTTACAGAAAACACAGAATACTGAGATAACACACACAATCACGAAAACACAATAGCGGTTTTTGGCGCAACTCAGGGGGTTAAATATGGAGAACACGGTGTGGGGGTGAGTATCATTGTGTGGTGCGGGAATGATACGGTTTGCATGCTAGCGTGCGTACTGAGTGACCGGTAGGGAGAGGCGGCTGGTATCATAAAGATTTGTACAAAAGACGGCTAAAAGCAAAACATAAAAATTTATACAAAACGTGGCTCGTCGCCGAATAATTAAGGCGTACTGGTAGTGGGATAATACCGCTGCAACTTCGATCCATTAATTACTTTTGGAAGTGGAATTTCGCTCAACGTAGTCAACCGAAAAGTTGCCGGACCTACTTGTGCTGAGATCTTGAAAGGGCCGAACCATCGTAGTTTGAATTTTCCTGCTGCTCTGTCCGATTTTGCGTTATAGAAGAGTACAAGCTGTCCTACCGAAAAGATTGGCGTCTTCAAATATCGATCGTGTGTCTTAGCTTGCCTTAGTTGAACTTCGCGCATAGTTAAAAAACTGAGCCATCGGTGCTCATCAAGTTCTCTGAGTGCGTCCATTCGTGCTGTCAGTGAAGATTCCGGTAGCATCTTCTGAGTGATTGCTACCCGCAAACTTGGGATGACTACTTCCATGGGAGCGATTGCTTCTAAGCCATAAGCTAGCTTGAAAGGTGTCAAGCCTGTTGTTACTTTATATGTAGTTCGGTATGCCCATAATACTGCAGGTAGTAGTTGATCCCATCTTTCCGGTGCTTCCATGATCAATTTCCGGAGGATGTTTAACAGTGATTTGTTTGTACTTTCAGCCAATCCATTGGCACGTGGATAATAAGGAGAGCTAAATTTATGTGTGACTTGGAAGGACTGTGTGAGTGCCTTCATTAAATTGTTTACAAAATGGGTGCCTTGATCTGAGACAATTTCCAGTGGTAAACCAAATCGTGGGAAGACATCCCTGAGTAGACATTTTGCTACCGTAACTGCTGTAGCAGACCGCAAAGCCCAAGCTTCTGCCCATCTAGTTGCGTAATCTGTGCAAGTCAGTATGTATCGATTGTTACTGGATACTGCTGGAGGTGTGATTGGCCCGATAAAATCTAAACCCCATTTCTGAAAAGGTTCTAATGGTAAGATGGGTTGCAGGGAAAAAAGATGCCGTTGTAAAGGCTGACCAGCTCTTTGGCAAGCATCGCATTGTTTAACAAACTGTGAGATATCTCTGTACATAGTTGGCCACCAGAGTCCTCCTTGCAGAATTTTCCGGTGAGTTAAGTCTGCTGCAAAATGGCCACCGGGAGGAATTGAGTGAGCCAAAGTGATAACTGAGTTAACTTCATGTGGTGGAATACAGCGAAGTAGGATTCCGGTATGATCTGTATAATATAGTTCTCCAGCAACTAACCGAAATCGGCGGCTAAAAACTGTGAATTTTCTTCGAACCGCCTTGGCAGTTTCAGCTGGAAAGCGTCCTTCGGTGAGAAAAGTTAGAATCTGATCATAGTATGTAGGTGGTGTTTGTAAGTTGGGCGTCTCATCGGGTAGTGGTTCAGCATTATAAATCGCAGGCGTCGTGTCATCTATTCCTACCGGAGCTTCACCGGAATCTAGGCGTGATAAGAAATCTGCTAAGGCATGTGCATTTCCGGGTCGGTGAATGACATCATAGTCGAATTCTTGTAAAAGTAGCACCCATCGTGCTAATCGTCCTCCTAAGTGCTGCTGTCTTACTAGATAAACAAGGGCAGCATGATCCACATGAAAGGTAAATTTCTGGCCTAGTAGATAATGTCTGAACTTTTTGATTGAGTAAATCAATCCTAGACATTCTCTTTCAGTGGTGGAATAGTTCTTTTCTGCCGGTGCAAGTCTTCTACTGGCGTAATAAACAGGGCGAAACCACTTATCTGTTCGCTGCATCAGAATACTGCCGATTGTAATATCTGAAGCGTCAACAAAAACGTGGAACGGATTGTCCCAGTCCGATGGTTGTAAAATTGGAGCGTGCGTCAGGAGATACTTGAGTCGATCAAATGTAGTTTCACATTCTTCAGTCCATTCAAACTGTCGGGGAGTTTTTGTGATTAGCTTGTTCAGTGGCACTGCTAGGTGAGCAAGCCACCGTAAGTGTCTGCCATGCCACCGTATTTGACCCATAAAACGCATTACTTCCTTCGGAGTTGTGGGTATCGGGGCTTCTAAAATCGCTGAAATCTTATCCGGGTCCACTCGAATACCTTGAGCAGATACAATATGCCCAAGTAGTTTGCCACACGAAACTGCAAACACGGATTTGTTGGGATTAAGGCAGAGTCTATATTCTCTACACTTCTGAAAACAGCATCGTAAATGAAACAAATGGGCTATCATCTTCCCAAAGATTGAGAAGTCGTCGAGATATACTTGCATGAATGAAGTGAGATAAGGAGAAAATATCTCCTGCATACATCTTTGAAATGTGCTTGGTGCATTTCTCAATCCGAACCACATTACTGTGCAGGCAAAGACACCCCAATTGGTAATGAAGGCAGTTTTTGGTATATCCTCTTCAGCCATTCTAACCTGGTTGTACCCGCTGTATCCATCTAAAAATGAATACATTTCATGCCCTGCGACTCTATCAAGCATGGTATCCAAAAAGGGGATCGGAAAAGGATCTGGTACTGTTGCTGCATTTAATTTCCGGTAATCCACACAGTTTCGTAACTGCTTGTTTTTCTTTGGCACGATCACGATGGGTGAGATCCATTCAGCGTGCTCTATTGGTACAATGAATCCGACTTTTAATAGTCTATCAAGTTCGGCTTTTACCTGTGATGCATAATGGGGGTTCATTCTGTAGCTGGGTTGTCTTTTTGGTTTCACTTCCGGTTTCAACATGACCCTGTGTTGATAGATGCGCGGATCTAATCCTTTCATGTCTTTGTAATCCCATGCAAAGACGTCTGTGAATTCGCGAAGAAGTTTAGTCAAATCCTCCTTAAATGTTTCCGGTAAGTTCTGCCTCATCTTCACAGGTCGTGGGTGGTCTCTATCTCCTAGATTATACGTGATCAGCTGGTCTTCTGGGACATAAAATTGTTGAGGTTTCTCTGTATCATCTGTTGGCTTGCACAGTGGTTGTAATTCGTCGTCATGGGTTGAGGAATTATCTTCCTGGACCGACTTTCCGGTGATAGCTACTACTGTACATACTGACGTGTTCCAGTTATCTATGACGGATTGTAGGTCAACAGTTCCTAGAGACATTAAATCGGCATTACTCTTCAGAAATTGCTCTTCTTCATCATCTGACAGTCCATCTAACATATGAACTGGTTCAGCAAAGTATGGTCTAGCGTGAGGTTCGCAAGATTGCATAGCATCTAGTTTCACCACATATTTACGATGGGCATCCTTGAATGTAAGCTCTTGTGCAGACCAGTCCTGTATTACCTTCGCATGCTTCAACCAAGGTCGGCCGAAAAGAAGATTGTAATCCAAAGTGGATTCGGGTAGATCTAGTATGACAAAAGTCATCTTGAAAGTTGTACCTTGTAGAGTGATGGGTACATTCCGCACAAGTCCTACAGGGTGGACTCTCGATTGATCCGCCATTCGAACAAAGAATTGAACTGGTTCAATTTTGGTCCAGCCTAGCTTTTTGCATAACGCTGCGGTCGCAATGTTTACGCCTGAGCCTCCATCAATTAATACCTGCGTGATCATCTGATTCTTATACCATACTGTGATCAAGGGCACTGCGTGATCAATCGCAGCATCAGGTTCCGGTTGAACTGTGGCTGTCGTCGGAATGCAAGAAGGTACTGGGCTGAATTGTTGCTGAAACTGTTGTCGGATCCCGGGCACTAAGGCCAGAAGTTGGCCTAGAGGCAGCGTGATGGATGCTTTGGACAAAATTTCCCAGGCCTGTTGAGCTTGATTGTCTTGTTCTTTTGGACTTGAAGTTTCTACTGACGCAGAAGTGTCTGCTGTTGTCTCTACTGATGATGATGGCCCTACTGATGCATCCTTTTGTGTTGTTTCTTCCTTTGATGAAGAAGCCTGAGTCACCGGAATAGGTTCTGGGAACACTGGTGGTTCTGTTGTGGTCCAGTGACTAGCTTTGTTATACATCCTTCGTTGTTCTTGTATCCCTGGTTCAAAGATTTCTGCCGCCGGCTGAAGTTGTTTACCGGAACGGGTCTGGACTGTAGCAGTCTGTGTCTCGATCGGTGTAATTTTTACCATGTTGGCCATTGGATTTTGGCGTTCCTTCTTTCTTTGATCATACTCTATTGCGTCTTTACAAAACCTTCTAATGTGGCCGAATTCGCCACAGAAATGACAGCGTGGAGGTGGTAACTCAGGGTTTTCCGGTGGGGGTCCATTCTGCCATCGGTTGGCATTATAAGTGTTGTTTCTCTGTCCTCGGTAGTTCCGATATCCTTGTTGTTGATTGTTTCTCAGTTGCGGAGGCACATAGTGATTTACTGGTTGGCCATGTTCTTGGATGACTGCATTGACGGTTGCTGTCCCTTGTATTCTAGCGTTGTAGACACAGTTTCCGGTGGTGTGTCCGGTAGTGTTGCAGATAGCGCAAAACACTTGGTTCAGTGCACAGTTGGCACTTGTATGCCCCGAATTTTTGCATGTGGTGCAATATACTTGCCTGGTTCTATCTTCAGCCATAATTTTGTTTGTTTTTAACCATTCCAATTCTTCTGAAAATCCACCAACCTTGGATTCTAGCTGTAGAGCCATTGCAATGACGGCATCCAAGGTCATAGCTCCGACACATCTTATGATCATGATCTGCTTCAGTTGTGGGGGTAATCCATTGATAAACCATTGAGAGATGACATCATCAGGTAGATTAGCGTGAGCCTGTGGTATCTGCCGTAAATGTGTTCTAAAGAGGGTAGCATACTCCTGGACGGTCTGATTTACCTTCTGTCTGTTGTTCTGTAGATACTCAAAGATTTCAGCAGGATTCTTCTTTAGTCTGAATCGCTGTAAAAAGGCGTCTCGTACTCCATCGTAAGTACCGAAATGATTGATATCGTATTCCGTGAGCCATCTCGCCGCTTCATTGATCAGTGTCGATTGGAAAACAATGGCTTTATACGCCTGATCTGGTGGATGGTTAAGAACTGCATAACTTATCTCGAAGGTTCGTACGTGGGCGTCTGGGTCGTCTCCTGGGAATCCGCCGAATTTCGTGTAGGTTACTCCTGTTCGAGGTGGCCTTGGCAGTCCTAGCTGTTGTTGTTGATGTTGTTGTTGTTGGTGTTGCCCGCTCATTGTGAAGGGTTCAGGGTTTCCTTCTGTATCTCGGGATTGATCGGGTGAACTATTGGGACTTGTATCGCCGGATGGTGCGTTTTCCGGTGTGCTGTTTCGACTTAGGAGGCTGCGGATCTCTGTTTCGAACAGCTTTCCTTCCTTCTGGATGTCTAATATTCAAAATCTTTCTTCTAAACACGAAGGTTGAGCTGATGATTCCGCAAAAAAGGCTAAACCTTTGCCAGCGATCGGTGATTCTATCACCGGAATGAACCGAAATTGGGCCAGAATGCCCTGTTTTACTACTTTTGCCGAATTTTCCTAACGTATTTCTGACCGTGAATAACTCTAAATCTTTATCTGATATTGTTAAACTAGGTTCCAACGGCGTTTTGATAGAGTCTGGACTTGCTATATCTTCGATAGGCTGGGTCGAAGTAGCATCATAATATATCGAAGGCGTTGACCGTTCTACCGGAATATGACCGGAATCAGTTGTAACGTTTCTACTTTTCTTGACCACTTGGTCAGATCTAGTTATGCCTACTTCTCCCGAGGCTATCTTTTGTGATTTACGTGCTTCAATCTGACGATTCTTAGGATATGTTTCGCCCGATCGAGTGACCGGCATGTATCATTGCCCAGTGATTCTATCTGAGCAGTTTGCAACAATCTGGATCTGTTGCTACTGTCAGTGAAGCAAATGTTGCTGGATGTTTGCTTCTTACAAACCGTTAGCACTCTAATGTCACTGTCTCACAAGTGACTCGTAATCAAATGCTACTTTACCGCAGAGACTGGTAATCAGTTGCCACTTTCCCACAGGCAACGGACCAGAGAACTGGCAAGCGGGTGCCACTTTCCCACACACAACGGACCAGAGAACTGGCAAGCGGGTGCCACTTTCCCACAGACAACGGACCAGAGAACTGGCAAGCGGGTGCCACTTTCCCACAGACAACGGACCAGAGAACTGGCAAGCGGGTGCCACTTTCCCACAGACAACGGGCCAGAGAACTGGCAAGCGGATGCCACTTTCCCACAGACGGCGCCAAATGTTAAAGGTAAGATCGTTTATTATTAACTTAACTGTTAACTGCCTACCACAGCCGTTAATTACTAGTTTAAAACAACAATCCTTCAGAGACTCCAGAATCTGGTTCCACACCTGCGTACCAGATATATCCGAGTCTCTCTTTCTCTGTACTCAATCTTACCGCAAAATAAACTGACTCTAACCATGTGGGTCCTTGGGAGTGGTAGGGGTCTGTTGACAGAGGCCCTGTACTATTTTCCCAACTCCTCACTCAACCGTAGTTATGGTTTTCACGTCTTAGCTCAGTTTTGCTCCTGAACAACTTCACTAGACCAATGTGCTGGACTCAGAGCTCCCAGACTGTTCCTGCCATAGTGGTTGAGCAGTAGTCCGAGATGACAGTCCAATACTTTTAGTAACTCACAAGATCATAACACACAATTCTTCTTGTCAGTTTACAGACTTATCGTGTATCTACCTTCAACCCGTAATATCTACTGTCCGCGAGACGTATCGCAACATTATTACCATTCTACGCGTACTTAGACATTACCGGCACTACCTTTGAACACAGACTATAATACCGACTCAGTCACTTACAGAGCATCATAGTAACTCATGTCCATTCGTCACGCTTACCTATTCCACCGAAGAAATAGCAAATAGACAACACACTAACACCTTACGCATAATCAAAGACACCTTAACTCGTTACCGAACAGAGTCTCACAATCGCAGTACCGACTCGTAACACCACAGTGTATCACGCATACGCAGTCAAATGATTACACAGATAAGGCGCGCAGAACAGGACAGAACCAAGATACTCTACTCGTTTACACACAGTAGAAGAGTTAATCCCAAATCAGGGCTCTCACAATACACTCGCAACTTCCCAAAAACGGGACTCCTTCTCTCGTCCCTCTGCTGTTCTTTTCATTACTTTAAATAGAATTTTTGTTACAAGGCTTGCGCGAATCTTTCTTTACCGCGTACTTCCAGAAGGGTTCTTTCTACATTAAAACCTTTGTCTAAGTACAATTGTCCTTATTCGGCGGCCGTCTAACAAATCCATGGAGTGGAAGATTGCATGGAAATTTTAGTCGAGTGAATTCATCAAATAAATCGAAGAAAGGTAAAGAAAAGCTTTCTGCTGGTAGTAAACCATCTACATGTTTTGAAGACATTGATGGAGATCCAAGCGGTTCACAAAAGATCCTTGATGAGCAACTTGGATTGCCTTTTGTGAAGACTCCAAGAGTAAGAAAGACACATGCAGATGATATAAGGAGAAGTGACCCAAGGACCAAGATAATTTGGGACGACGCAGAATTCAGTGCAACGATTGACATATGAAAATTACATGGCTCGTCATCGTGCCTACATGACAAAGGTAACACAAGATGCTAAATCCTCTTGTTTTGAAGATGCAATTGGAAATGCAGATTGGAAAAAAGCTATGGATGAGGAGATGGTTGAACTTTATGGAAATGATACGTGGAAGTTGGTTCCATTACCACAAGGAAAGAAACCCATAGGCTGCAAGTGGTTTTACAAGGTAAAGCACAATGTTGATGGTAGTGGCATAAGCAGATACAAAGCACCATTGGTGGCAAAAGGATATGCACAAACATATGGCATTGATTATGAGGAAACGTTTAGCCCTGTAGCTAAGATGTCTATTCACAAAGCTCTTGCTGCAGTAGCTACAACAAAAGGATGGACTTTGCATTAGATAGATGTGAAGAATGCCTTGCTATATGGTGAGTTATAGGAAGAAGTATACATGGACTAGCCACAAGGATATGAATATTCAAAGCATCCAGAATATGTTTGCAGGTTGCAAAAGGCTTTGTATGGACTTAAGCAAGCCCCTCATGCTTGGCATGCAAGGATTCCTAACTACTTAACCACCATTGGATTTTCTATGTGTGATGTAGATCATTCATTATATGCAAGGAAGGGTGATGATGGCATCACAATTGTGACTATTTATTTTGATGAGTTGATTATAGGTGGTGATGATGAAAAAAGCATTAAAGAGGTAAAACAACTCCTTATGCAAGAATTTGATATGAAAGATCTTGGTGTGCTGCACTATTTCTTGGGCATTGATTTTATACATATAGAAACAGGTGTATGGATGTCACAAAGGCAATATGCCTTGAGTATGCTGCAAAAGTTATGGTATGGTTGATTGTAAGCCAACTTCTATGCCATTAAAACAAAAGTTAAAGTTGGATACTACATCAGGTGAAGCATTGGAAAAATGCTACTATTTACAGGAAAATTGTGGGAATTTTGATATATCTCACAATTACAAGGCTTGATCTAAGCTACAATGTTGGAATTAAAAGTCAATTTATGAAGGTTCCCAAGAATCCGCATTACACCAATACAGATTGGGTTAGTAGTATTCCAGATAGAAGATCTACTAGTGGCTTTCTATTCTCACTTCGAAGTGCAGTTATTACATGGAGCAGCAAGAAGCAACTGACTATTGTTTTGTCAAGTATAGAGGTTGAGTATAGAGGTGTTGCAATGGCAACATGTAAAGCATCTTGGTTAGAGATGCTACTTGTAGATTTAGGTGTGGAAATGAAAACTCCTATCATCATCTATTGTGATAATCTTAGCAACATAGAGTTAGCACTCAACCCTGTTTTTCATGCTAGAACAAAGCATATCAAGGTACATTATCATTTCATCAGGGAAAAGGTATTAGCAGGTGATATTGACCTTGTTTATGTGAGGACAAATAAGTAGGTTGCTAATATTTTCACTAAAGCACTTGGAGCTGAGAAGTTGAAGAAGTTTTTGAAAATGCTTGGATTACATGACATGACATTAAACTTGAGGGGGATTGTTGAGATATCAAGCTCAACATGTGATGATCCAGGATGACACGTATCACGTTTTCATTTCTTTCACATGTATAGTGGTCACATAGGAATATGTCAGGGATACTTCATTGATCTTTACTAGATTTATCTGTCAAGAGTGATGGCATGTTTGTTTCTTGCCAGCTCACTCATTCACGAACGTTAGGATTTTCCTTATGTACTATTCTTTATATATTGCACTTTTTGTGTTGTTGTTTTAGGTCATTCTTGTACATTCCTTTTATGTAATAGAAGAAGAAGAATATCATTCTTCCTTGCCTCAATCTGTGTGTGTGCTCCTATTTGATTGTGAGAGTGTGTGTGTGTGAGCTCTCTTTCTTATCTCCTTCCTCGTGATAGATTGAACCTAAGGAAACTATGGTGCACCACCAATGGTGAACAATCTTGGATACTTGAAAATGTTGATCAAATGTCAATCGAATCATCTGCTCTTGGACATTGGCATTTGAAATACTCTGAGGTGTACTCCACTAGCCATATCTAAGAAAAACAAAAAGATAATAATCTACATAAAAAATAACATACTATAAAATGAACCCTAGTTCTTTAGGTATTTATGCACATATACTAATATAAAACGTGAAGCCCTATTTTTCTATATATATATATATATATATATATATATATATATATATATATATATATATATATATATATATATATATATATATATATATATATATATATATATATATATATATATATATATATATATATATATATATATATATATATATATATATATACTAACATAAATCCTAAGCCCTAATTTTTTATGTATTTGTGTATATATAAATATACGTCATAAAAACATAATTTTTCAATGTATTTGTGTATATATACTAATGTACATGGTATGTATATATACTAATATAAATCCCAAAACCCTAATCTTCTATACATTTATAATATATGCTAATCTAGATCCTAAGACCCTAACTCTAGATTTATATATGTATGTAGACAAATAATAATACTAAACCTTAATCTTATATGTATTTATGTATATACATACTAATATACATCCTAAACCCTTATTTTCTTATGTATTTATGTGTAGAACTATCTATCTATGCATATATATAACAAATGTAAAAACCCTAGTTCTCATTAAAAAATAACAATATGCTTTAGAAAGTTAATGCTAAGACATGTGATTAATTGCATGGATAAATAGCTTGAAAATTCTTGGAGTTCAATACATGTGTGCCTAATCAAGCTTAATTAATACATGTAGTATGATAGGTATAATATAGTATATTCCTTTGATGATACACATAATTTTTTGTTCTATCCACATTGTTGCTTTCCCCAGAGGGAGCTATGTGTGAAGATGACATAGATTTTTGTGTCCATCTTTGATCTTAAAACTAATTCATACCTTGATTCGAAACTACTTCATGAATTATTGGTTGAGAGAGGAATTCTTTTCTATTTAAATGAGGATTATGACATAGAACTCTTGCTCATGCATATACATAATTTCTGGCTCTAAGAAAAGAAATAATGTGAGCAAAACAACAAGTGATGTGTATGTTAAAAGACATATATTATACATACCATATTGCACAAATCAATGAAGCCTTATTCGGCAAGCATGTATTCAACTAAAAAACTTTTCAAGCTTTTACCTATGCAATAAAATGCATGCTTAAAGTTCACTTTCTAAAGCATCTTCTTGATTTCCTTCCCATAAACTTTGGAATTCATTTTCACATTATGCTCCAAAGTGATTTTTGAAGTCTAGAACAAGATTTTGTTTCATCTTTGTTGTTTGCTTTTCATTAACAGTAAATTGAGGATACAGTATATGTATGTATACATGTATCCATCCATCCATAAATCTATCAATATCTATCTCAATCAATCTATCTATCTATATATATATATATATATATATATATATATATATATATATATATATATATATATATATATATATATATATATATATATATATATATATATATATATATATATATATATATATATATATATATATATATATATATATATATATATATATATATCCATCCATCCATCCATCCATCCAGCCATCCATCCATCCATCCATCCATCCATCCATCCATCCATCCATCCATCCATCCATCCATCCATCCATCCATCTATCTATCTATCTATCTATCTATCTATCTATCTATCTATCTATCTATCTATCTATCTATCTATCTATCTATCTATCTATCTATCTATCTATCTATCTATCTATCTATCCATCTATCTATCCATCTATCTATCTATCTATCTATCTATCTATCTATCTATCTATGTATTTATCTATATATCTATCTATCTATCTATCTATCTATCTATCTATCTATCTATCTATCTATCTATCTATCTATCTATCTACCTATCTATCTATCTATCCACCTATCTATCCATCTATGTATCTATCTATCTATGTATCTATGTATCTATGTATCTATCTATCTATCTATCTATCTATCTATCTATCTATCTATCTATCTATCTATCTATCTATCTATCTATCTATCTATCTATCTATCTACCTACCTGCCTATCTATCTATGTATCTATCTATGTATCTATGTATCTATGTATCTATCTATCTATCTATGTATCTCTTTGTATATCTATCTATTTGTCTATCTATCTATCTATCTATCTATCTATCTATCTATCTATCTATCTATCTATCTATCTATCTATCTATCTATCCATCTATCTATCTATATATCTATCTATATATCTATCTATCTCTCCATCTATCTATTTATCTATCTATCTATCTATTGGGGATGTAAGGGTCATGTGACCTTATCCCCATATTCATACATATACATCATATATAGAGCATTGCCTCAAGAGAGATCATTATGTTGGATTGATGCATTTCAAAGTTTTGTGTGTAGTTAACATAGAGGGCTACAATGTTGCAGAAGAGTGCAGAACCTGGTTTGGAGTGCTATAGCACCGAAAATTTGAAAAACACAGACTGATGTAGAAGATGAATCTACAATCACTTGGAGAGTAGATCAGTGTTTTGGCTATAAGTTGAGTTCTACAAATCTGAACGAGACAATTCAACTTGCTATGTGTAGCTTTAAATAGCTTCTAAAATTTTTAGAAGAACATAGATCCAAATTCTGAGTGAAAGGTCTCCAAAATTTCAAAATAGAGAGCAGCAATGTTGCAAGTGAAGGTGAAATTGACAGTTGATGCTTGTTTTGTACATATCTTGAGCTACACACTTCGATTGAGATGTTCTTTATCTCGTTATGTAGCCAAGAATGAGTTCTTCAAGTTTGCTGACAATCAAAACTTCAGATTCAGAGGTTATCACCTCTAAAACAATAAAACAAAGAGCAGCATATTTTCACCAAAACAACCCTAGTTGCTTTTGGAGTTTCATTTTGGTTTGGAACTTCTTCGAGAGAGATTTTTTGGTGTGCAAGCGCTTATTTTTAGGGCTTTAAGGCATTGTACATGTATGATCACTGTGGTAGCTCCTCCATATGAGAGTAGAGCATGATTGTTGCGGAGCAAAGAGGCACGAGAAAAGAGAGCCCCAAAATTTTCAAATTAATGGGCATATTTTTCTTCTTCAAGGTCTTAGGAAATTCCCTCAAGCCATGTAAATGCACTATAGGAGTCCTCTAGATGCATAATCCCAAATCATTGTAACATATTCCTTGTAAATTAGTAGGAAATTCACTTCTAGTAATAAAGTGCCGGTCTCTTGTGTGAGAGGACCAAATTTAGGGCACATGTATATAAGTCACTTTGTGACTCTTTGTAGAGACTTTTTGCCATTGTGAAGAAGGAGAGCTCCTGATTTTCGAATTTGCTTCTTTCTTGCAGATTTCCATCTTCTCTTTGATCTTCTACGTGTGTGTAATGCTTGGAATGTGTATGTAGGACTGTTGTCTACCCTTTCCCATTGTTTTTGAGCTACTGTAGTGTGTGTGTGAGCTTGTAGGAGTTGTGGAGTGAGTGTGGGTGTTTCCTTCCATTCACTATTTTGGCCATAACTTGAAGCAAGGTTGTCAGAATTGAGTGAAACTACCTCTAATAGAAGCGTCTCATCGAAGCTTCAAAACGAACCCACTGTTGGCCATATTCGGAGTTCGGAGCTGGGAGAAATCCTCGATTTAGTGAAAATTGCTATAAGTGGTATCACGACAGACACTTCCAGTATTTCAGTGAGTTAGAGAGGTAGATTAGTCTTTTCTTATGCATATAAGCTGAACCACTTCATTTTCCATCACGTGTGCACATGTCCTCATACACTTGGTTAGGTCGTTTGATCGGATTGATAAATAAGTGTGTGTCAATTTCCCACTATATGCACTTGTGTGGCAAATGAGATTTAGTCTCTTTGGCACAAGTCCTTAAGTCCTCTTGACTTAGGTACACACGTTTTTGGCGTCGTTGTCGGGGAACACTCAGCCAAGGTGCCTTTGTGATGGTTATAGCTCGAGAGTGATGAGATCATACTTGTAGAAGTGAACTCGTTCAGTGGCAAGTAGTCCACCACTTCAGCACTTGTTACTTCACATCTCGGAGGTGTGTGTAATGAGTTTTTAGGTTTAGGGTTTGTAGGAAGGGAGAGAAGGAAGAGTTAGGGTTAGGTTAGGAGAAGAGGAGTGAAGTAGGAGTAAGTCAAGATCACCAAGAAAAATCCCAAAAAATTTGCCAAATTAGTGTAGTTTAGTTTCAGTCACCAAAAAAGTATAAAAACCAAAAAAATTTTAGTTCATTTCTCACTTGTTCAGAGAAGCAGTATCGTTAGAGAGCAGCGATCGGTATCATGGGCTTGGTATCGTGCTCTTCAGGCTATCAAAGCTAGTTATTAAGCTCAAGGTGCAAGCAAGACATCATAGAGGTAAGATTCCATCAAATTTCATTGACAAAAACACTTTAGAAGTGCACAAAAATGTGATCACTTGCGCAACCGGTATCGCACGGAGGGTCATAGTGTTTTTGGAGTTTCTTTGGGAGAGACAGTAGGCTAGGAGTAAAGAGGGGTGAGAGAAGAGTAAGGGGAAACCAAAATTTTTGATTTTTGAGGTATTTTGGCTTGAGTATCATGATCGGTTGAGTTTTTGGTATCGCGATACTAGAAATTCCCTTGTATCGCAATACTCGTCGAAGTATCGTATCGTCGGTTACTAGCCGTAGTATCACGATACCACTTGTGGTATCGTATCACCGGATTGGTATCGTGATCGCACTTTACCAAAGTGGTATCGTATCGCGGTCTACTTTTGGTATCGTATTGTGTTCTATCCCAGTATTGTATCGCGATACCATACTAGTATCGTATCGTGCAAGTCGGTGGTATCGTATCACCACTTGCATTGATATCGTATCGTGCGGTTATGTGGTATTGTATCGTGTAACTGCTAGTATCGTATCGTGCAGCCCTCAAGTATCATATCACCTCTCATTCCAGTGTCGTATCGCGATACCATTTTGGTATCGTATCGTCACCTGCTGTGATATCGTATCATGTGAGAAGATCAGTATCGTATCGTGCAAAACTCATGTATCCTATCGTCTGGGTTTTCAATATTGTATCGTTCGAGTCTTGGTATCGTATCGCCATAGCTTCTGGTATCGTATTGGCCAGAGCATAGGTATCGTATCGCGACTGGATACTGGTATCATATCATCCACTCTGGAAGTATCATATCGCCAGGAAATCCAGTATTGTATCACCTAGAGTTAGTATCATATCGTGTAGAATCTCGTATCGTATCGTCTCTAAAAGTGATATCGTATCATCAGTAACCATAGTATCGTATCGGCCAATTTTTTGGTATTGTATCGTGCCCAACTGCGGTATCGTATTGCCTGTGGCTACAATATCGTATTGTCTAGTCTTCAGGTATCGTATCGTGAACAGTCTAGTATCGCCTAAAGCGGTATCGCCTGAAGCAATATCGCCTAAAGTTGTATCGCCCAGAATTTTTTGAAGCATTTTCAGAGATAAATTTTAGGGAGAGTTTCAGAAAACTAGAGAGTCCCAGGAGGGTGAATGAACTTGAGATCAGGAAGGGTGCTAAGTAGCCGGAGAAGTGTCATATCTTCTATGGGAAGTGCCACTCAGGTCAGTCACCACTCAGTCTATTCAGACACCTCTAGTGACTTGAAGGAGGAGATATCCATGGATTCTGAAGACATGCAAGGTCCCACTCCGGGTAGAAACTTCATGACCACTCTAGAAGGGGAGTACCGCACTTCTTTACAGTATGTTTCTACTAATGCCCAGGAGATCCCCATCTACCTGGATGGCTTAAACAGATCTGTGGCTCGGATGGTGACTTCCATGGATGCAACAGTTGTGCCCAGACCAGCTGTTAAGTATGAGGGAGGAGCATATGTGGACAAGATGGGTCACATATACATAGTGACCGAATACCCTGATTTGATCAATGAAAGGGAAGAGTTAGTGGGACAAGAAAACTCAGGGAGACCAAACCCTGAGGAGTTAGTGACTACCCCCAGAGGCAAGTCACAGGTGACATGAGTCTTGAGAGGAGACTTGATACCTCAGGACGACTACCTATTGGAAGTCTATTGGATCCATGGGATGGACTTGTTTCTCCAAACCAACTCACCAGCCCAAGGAAGAGAAGAAAGCCCGATGACATTTTATGAGTTAAAGGATCTAGAAGACGAGACTAGAATAACATACCTAGATAAGAACCAGAGGAGATATTGGTTAGTAGATGCCATGGATAGGCCTCGACTGAAATACATGGGCTTGCTTGTATTCCCTCAACGAGAGCAGGCAACCACCTCTCAGAACCCATTCGGAACCCAACAAGAGGCAGAGCACACCATGTGAGGACAAACTAGCCAACGAAGTGTCCCAAACTGTACTCATGTACAATTTGCGACTCCAGGAGTGCAACCACACAATCAGACCCACCCTAGAGTAGGTAATCAATACCGACCACGAGTAAGACCACGACCACCAGTAGGAGGGCAACCAGGAATACCCCCAGTTAGACCAGTGGTTCCTGCCTTCCCTGTAATGCCTAGATAGCCAGAACCAATGAGAAGATTGAGACCAATTCAGGTGGCCAAATGCGTGAGAAATCAGTATGATGGATTGGGAGAAACTTACGATCACATTGCCAAATTTAAACAAGTTCTAAGAGCAGAACAAGTAGACGACTTCTTCGTGCAGTACGAGTCCTTCGGACTCACCCTCACAGGAATGGCTCTAACTTGGTTCCAGCCATTAGACCCCAACCAATTTGGAAA
This sequence comes from Ceratopteris richardii, assembly GCA_020310875.1. Classification (NCBI taxonomy): domain Eukaryota; kingdom Viridiplantae; phylum Streptophyta; class Polypodiopsida; order Polypodiales; family Pteridaceae; genus Ceratopteris; species Ceratopteris richardii. The sequence continues at coordinate 14,041,718 of CM035436.1, forward strand.
CATGGAGCAATTTTTTCAAGAATTCATTGGGGAATTCACTAAGAGAGGGATTAAACACAATTTTGCATCTTTAATCCATAGCTTTAAACAGAACCCTAATGAAACTATGAAAACTACAGCCCGAAGATTCAACCAATATGTTGATAGATGTCCAGCTGCTGAGAGACCCACTCAACAAAAAATGATTTCATTATTTTTGGATGGACTCACGAATGGAACCCTAAGAACACTAGTTTACATAAAGAGGTTACAAACCCTGAGTGAGTGTCTTCAAGAGTGTATTGACCTAGAAGACAATCTAGCTGAAGATCTCAAGAACATGCCCAACCCCACTAAATCAGAAGAATCTCGGAGTACAATTACATCCAACTCCAGTAATGTGGAGGAATTAGCAGAGCTGGTAGCAAAGAAATTGGGAGTCCAAGGACAAAGAAATTACCAACACCCAGCCTTAAGAGTGCCAATGTTACGAAGATGTAGTCTATGTGGAGGAGATCACTCCACACACATGTGTGTACAAGGAGGAACTGGTATACCTCAGACATATCCTTACAACAGACAACCTCATCAAGGAGCTGCATTGTATTGCCACATAGAAAAAAAATACACCAACCACACCACAGAAAACTGTCCATTCAATAGGGAGGCATGACCTTTACAACCACCTCAGTATCGACCATATGGATATCCACCTAGAGAGCCACGCAGAGAGATGCCCACGTACAATCCCTACCCAACACCAATAGGAGCACCGAGGCCATATGAGCAAGTACCATATCCACCACCCCAACCAGTGTTAGGACCACAACTGTCACAACCACAACAAGTGGTACTGGTAAAGTACGCCCAGACAGAAGAAACTTTAGAAAGAGCCATAGTGCCAGCCTTAAGGATGACCAGTGTAGAATCAGCAAACCCTAGATATGAGCTGCCCCCAAGAGATTACTATCCCTATGAAGCCAACATGTTAGAGTATGAACCAGTATATGATTCGGCATACTATGGATATGAAGGCTATGATCAAGCTTATGGAACGGAGGTAGCAACTTTAATGTATACTGCACTTAAAGCACAACAACCTGAAAGACCACCCATTAGACCACCTGTGCCTAGAGGACCATGTTATAGATGCGGAGGAGACCATTTTATTAGAGAATGTCCTCGACCTTACAATCCACCACCCCCTAGGACTTGGGAAGGATACTGCAATGATTGTGGAAAGGAACATCTTTTCAGAGATTGCCCTAAGAATCCAACCAAAGTCCAAGACACTGCACCTATTAATGTAATTGAAGTGATAGAAGCACCTGGAGGTGATAAGGAATACACCGTGCCATTAAAGGCCATTACCCAAGCTCAAACAAAAGAACAAAAAGGAAAACAACTAGAACAGGAACAAGAGAACAAGAGAACTGTAAGTCCCAAAATTCAAATAGTAGAAGATTCAGAGGACCCACATGAGAGTATCCAGAACATAAAAGGTCAAAAATGGAAGGAAAGAAGAGAGAAGCTCAAAGATAAATGGATGAAGAACAAGAGTCAAGACAATAAGAAACAACCTAGAAGTAAGAAAGAGAATAAAGAACTAGAGATTCGAGAAGAGGCTCCCGTTCCACCGCTTATCTGAGAAGCAGAGAGACTAGGATCAATTCTAGCTGACCCAAAACCAGACGACTTAGACATGTGGCTGAAAGCTTACCAAGCTAGAGCTAAGACAGGACCAAATGTGGAACAACATGAAAAACTTTATCCACAAGGAGAATTAGAAAAAGAGAGACTTGCGATATATAGAAAACTTATAGAGGTAGCACAAGAAAGCCTAGAAAAGACCATCCCCGTCCTTCCAGAGACAAGGATAGTAGAGAAGAAATACAAGGAATGTGTCAAAGCCAAGGATAAAGAACTTAGAGGGAAGGATGACAAATGTGAATGAGTGAAAACTCAAGACGAACCCATGTCAACAATACCTGACTTAGAAGTTGATTGGCCAAAGGAGTTATGGAATAGAATCCGAGAAGAACAATGGAAGAAGAATGGAGTGACTAAGCCTCCTTTTGAGGAATTAGATGTGGAAATTTATCAACCAAACCCCAACATGGAAGAAGTATATGAGGAAGTATCAAGACTAGACCGAAATAGAGAAGAAGCTCAGAGTATTTCAACCTTACCAAATTACATGGGAGAATACAAAAAGGAATCTATGATAATCCGAGCACCCATAGTACATGGAAAAGGAAAAAGAAACTCAAAAAAGAATTCACACAATCTAACGGAACTTAAGAAAACAAAAGTATAATGCAAACTGACTGTGGAAGAATTACTTCGAGTTAAACCGCAACTATGGAAGCAGTTAGCAGGTCAACTGGAATTAGGGCAAGAGAAGGATGAAAGGAAGACCAGGAAAAAGAAAATCCCTCTAAAATACAAATCCCAGTTGATAAGGTGGGAGAGTTTAGTGAAGGAGACGAAGGTAATACATGTCTACCTATCACTTACAATGGGTACATGACCAAGGCTATACTAGACACAAGAGCAGGAGTAGGAATTGCCAAGGAAATTTGGGAGAAATGGGGAAAGCCTGCCTTATGGCCCACATGCATGAAGCTCCAGTTAGCAGACGGTCATATGGAGAAACCCTTAGGAATATTGGAAAGGATCAAATTAGCCACCTGTGGAGTTGAATTTGAACACACATTAGCCATTTGTAAGTTCGAAAAGGCAAACAATTACGAAATGATATTAGGACGACCTTTCATGAGACAAATGTGGGTAGTGCAAGACTGGGGAAGAGATTCATTATACCTGCAACATCAAGGAAATACCACCAAGATAAACTTGCATACTTTTGCATATCGAGATGTACCCCCACTACAGTGGAATCCCATACACAAAGAGGAAGATGATTTGTCTATTCATAGTGATGGATCAAGTGATCAATCATGGATGCACGAGGACGCACAATTATGGATGTGTAAAGAAGCCAAGAAAGAGGATAACAAAAGGTAGCTGTGGCCAATAGGACATCCTAACTATGGACCTGTAGAGGACCCAAGGTACATGCCTCAAATCTTTCCTGATGAAACCTTTGAACTGCATGGATGGATGGAAATCTTAGCAACCTTAGATGTATGTGTGAACGAGGAAGTCCTAACGATGAACGAGTGCATAGATGAGGAAGACTATGATGTAAACTTGTACATGGTTGTCCTTCAAGAAGTAGAGGCAGGGGAAATCTTGGAAAAAGAGTGGAAAGAGGAATATGAGAGTATAGAAATGGAACCAGAATTCAATTCAAAAGAAAGCTATCTAGACACCATTCAGAACAACGATAAGCAAGAATTGACCAAGATCTTGGCAATAGAAGCCGCCCCCATAGTACAAAAGCAAGAGGAAAACATGAGTAAAATTGGACCAAACCCTGACCTATTTGAGGTCTCGGAGCACTTTAAAAGGTACGAAGTGGAAGAGAGAAAGATAGCCATTCAAATGCCTAAGAGAGAGGCTCGAGAAGGAGAAGCGTACGACAACAAAGAACAAACAAAAAAGATCATAGTAACCATGGAAGATGGAGAAGAAAGATGCACATACATAGGTAAAGATGTGTCCATTGGGGAGGAAGAAGAATTAATACAATTGTTCCGAGAATATCGAGATGTATTCGTGTGGACATATAAGGATCTCAAGGGTGTGGAACCCTTGCTTTGCTCTCATAGAATACCAATGACGACAGAGGCAAAACCATCGAAACAGCACCCTTATACATACAATGAGGTCTATGTTGCTAAAATCAAAGAAGAAGTAGACAAGCTACTAGCAGCGGGATTCATATATGAAATAGAACACACCGAGTGGGTATTGCCATTAGTAGTTGTGCCTAAGAAAAACGGAAAACTGAGAGTTTGCATTAACTTGAAAAAGGTCAATGCAGCCACCATATGTGACAGCTACCCATTACCGATCACTGACCATCTATTGGAAAGAGTTGCAGGAAAAGAAGTCTATAGCTTCTTAGATGGATTCTCTAGATACAACCAAGTTACTATTGCTACTGAGGATCACCATAAGACTGCATTCGCGACTGAGTGGGGAGTCTATGCTTTCCGAGTGATGCCTTTTGGACTCACTAATGAGCCTGCTACTTTCCAACGATTTATGTGTCATGTGTTCAAAGGATTCCTTAAGAAGAGCATGGAAGTGTATGTAGATGACCTATGTAAATATTTGAATCAAAGACAAGACCACATCCCTGAATTGCAGAAGATATTTAATAAATGCAGACAGTACAGAGTTTTCTTGAACCCAAAGGAGTGTGTCTTCATGGTAAGACAAGGAAAGATCCTAGGACACATAGTCTCTAGAAATGGAATATCCATGGATGAAGACAAGATTAAAGTCATTTTAGAGCTTCCTAGACGGAAGAATGCGAAAGAGGTGCAAGCATGTATGGGACATTGTGGATACTACCGTCGATTCATCCACATGTATGCCATAATAGCCAAGCCCTTGTATGGACTCTTAACTCAATTCACTTGGACAGAGGAATGCGAGAAGGCATTCAATGAGTTAAAGAAGCGGCTTAGCATAGCTCCAATTCTGAAAAACACCAAATTGGAACAAACCATTTCATATCCATGTTGACGCTTCTAATTACACAATAGGTTGTATCTTAGCCCAACCAGCAGATGAAGGGAAGTTAGATAATCCAATTGCTTATGCGAGTAGACAATTGAACCAAGCTTAGAGGAACTATACAACTACCGAACGAGAAGGATTAGGAATGGTCTATGTCGTGAAGAAATTTAGGCACTATCTCTTAGGCAACAAATTCAAGTTCTTCATAGACCATCAGGCTTTACTGTACCTAGTCAATAAGCCTTGTAACACGGAAAGACTGGTAAGATGGTTCCTACTATTGATGGAGTTCGACTTTGAAGTGATAGTGAAAAAGGGAAATACCCATGTAAGAGTAGATCACCTTTCTAGGTTAACACACGGAGAACCACCAAGTGGAGTACCCGATGATCTGCGAGACACTTATTTGTTTAACTTGGAAGTGTGTCCAAAGTGGGCAGAGAAACTAATTCCGATACTCACTCATGGCCCACAACACTCAATCAATAAAGAGAGTAAAAAGGAATTTCTACAGTCAAGGAATTTGCACATTATTGCGGGAAGTGTGTACTACAAGGAACCCAATGGTGTATTACTAAGATGTGTTGAGGAAGACGAACAATTGAAGCTGATTGAACAGCTCATGTGAACAAATGGAGGACACACAAAGGAACTCATGGAACTATTAGGGAGTTAGAGCGATTAGGAGTATACTGGCCTGACCTGCCTAAGGATGTCCATGATTATGTAAGTAACTGTGCAGAATGCCAGGAGACAATTCCCAAGGATCATACATCCATACTTTTCTCAACAATAGCACCCAATTGGAGCAAATCATTGGTCAAATTTCTAAAGACGAGAGAACACGGGGAAGGAGTTAGCTTAGCGAGAAAACGATCCATGGAAGAAATGAGCAAGGATTATGTACTTATAGGAAGAAAATTGTTTAAGAGAGGAAAAGACAACCAATTACGACTGTGTGCATGAAGGAGAATATTTACCTGTATTAGAGATGACACACATAGGTGCGGCAGGAGGTCATTTTTCAGCAGAGAGAACCGTGAAAATGATTTGAGCTTGTGGTGGCCAACTTTACATATGGATGCGTAGACCTATGTACAAAGCTGTGAAACATGCCAAAGGGCTAAATACCCGATTCGGAGAGATGACATGCCATTGAGACCTATGGTTTGTGCTAGAGCATTTTCTAAATGGGGTATTGACTTCATAGGACCCATTAACCCACCGGCCAAAGGGTCACATGCCGAATATATCCTAGTAGCCACCGATTACTTGACAAAATGGGTAGAGGCAAAGGCCACTAGAAGGAAGGACGCTCAAACCACTTCTAAGTTTCTTTTTGAGCATATATTCACTCGTTTCGGATTACCAATTGAAATTGTGAGTGACTGAGGAATGCACTTCATTAATGAGGTGATAGAGTCTCTAATGAATCAATTTTTAGTGATCCATAAAAAATCAGCCCCATACCATCCCCAAGCCAATGGGCAAGCGGAAAGTTCCAATAAGGTGTTATGCACAGTATTGACAAGGATTGTCAATAATGGGAGGTCAGACTGGGACAAACAATTGCATCATGCAATTTGGGCCTTCCGAGTCGCGTACAAGACTACCATTGGAACTACCCCATTCAATCTAGTATACACACAAAACATAATTTTACCAATTGATTTTTTGATACCCACCTTGAGAGTAGCCCAACAGCATGAATGGACAGGGCATGAATTATCCCAACAACTAGACCAACTAGAGGAGCTGCATGAAACTCGATTACACGCTATTAGAGGAAGTTATGCGGCTAAGAGAAGACAAAAGGCATATTATGATGCCCATATAAAAGACAAAGGACTAAAAGAAGGAGACCTAGTCCTGGTCTACACCTTGAAGCAACATGCCAAGAAATTACAAAAATGCGGATATGGACCTCTAATCATTAATAGGATCTCGACGAGTGGAGCAGTGAATCTAGCCACTCTAGATGGAGACATTCTTCCTAACTACATAAGTGGATGTAGAGTGAAACGGTTCATGGAGCCATTGATAGATAAAATGTTAGCACGTCTCGTAGGTTTGCAAAATAGGAAGAAAGAGGAAGAACGGATTAGAGAAGAGGCACGGCAAGAAGCATTAGAACGCATCAAGAAACGGAAAGAGTGGATTCGACAAAGAGACAAATGGTATCTCCAAGGAGAAGAGCCTATTCCCATGGCTAATTACCAAGTCCATAAGTCTAACACGACAAATGCCTACATGTCACAGCCTTATCTAAACCTAGGAATTGGAACCACGGAGTATTAGTTGATAGATGCTTTGATAGACTCAGGAGCAGGACTTAGTTGCATACGTAATATGGTCATATGCGATCTTCAAATGATTTTTAACTCCCACGAAAGCCCATATGATATTGGAGGTCAAATCATAGAATGCATTGGAGAAACTACAATATCCCTTCACCTAGGAAATTCCTCCATGAAACAACGAGTTTTAGTGTGCAAAGACGAAGACTTACTAGAAGACTTAATCCTAGGACAAGATTGGATCATTGAAAATGAAGTAAGCATCCACCTAGCTCAAGGCTACATTTCAACCAAGATAGGACACAAGGAACTTTTTAGTCTATTAGGGGAGAAGCCTTCACCGAAACTAGAAGCCCTCAAGGGTGCAGAAGACCTCAAGGAAGAACTCTTACAACATGATTCTAGCACCAATCCCTTAGAAGCAAGTTTGGAAAAAGACAAAAGTTCAAACCCTAATTTGTCCAAGGAAGAAGTGAATTCATCCTATTCAATTGGTGAATGGCCAGACACTAAGGAAATGAACACTCTTAGAGTTTCTCACATGACAGAAGGATCACCAATTTGGAAAACCACAATCAAATACTCGCAGCCAGGAAAGGTCAAGTTCAAATGGGTACGCAAGGATCAAGTGCAGAAACCAGAGAACGCTACACCAACTCATGAGGAGAAAAAGGAGGACAAGAAGTCAACTTCACCAAAATCCAAACCAAAAAGAATCTTACAAGTATGGCTCCCTAAGCCTTTAACTGAAGCTCAGAAAGCACGACAACAAATATGGATTCCCAAGAAGGTCAGACAAGCAGCCAGCCAAGAGATAAGCAAACAGGAGGATACATTACATCGAGATAGTCGGACAACGAAGCCCAGACAGACTCGTCATAGAGAAATGAAGAAAAAAACCTCTATCACTAGGACATTAGAAGAAACAAAGGAAACACATGAGGCTCGAAGGACCAAAAAGAAGACACGGCCTATCCATGCGACCACAAAATGGATTTGGAGACCAAAGCAACTACGAGGAATGGACCACCAGAACAAGGAGGATTCCAATTGCACTCATGAAGTATCGAATGCACATAAAGTATGCATAATAGGGCCACGTTACGAGGCCAGGCATTCGGCACATGATGTACATAATAAAATTAGTGGTGCACATTCTCCAATGGGGAATAGGTCATAGCTTCAACTTCTTTAGGAATGGATATACTACGTAAATAAATAAATGCTTTGGATATACTAATACTTATTTTCTTTCAAAAAAGAAATAAAAAGATGTGGTAAGAGATCTCACTTATAGAAGCAAGGGAAACAGAGTGACGATGCGGCAACATGTCACTGCAATGCACCGCACAATTGCTATATTTTCTATTGAAGCTAATGCACCTTTCATTACAAGTGAAGATGGCTTCTGAAGATTCTGAAGCAACGATTCAAGAGGAAGTATTGGAATTTCCTCTCCAGAGTGTAACCAAAGCAAAGTGACATTGGTTTAGAGAAGATCAACCGGCCGGGGAGTACCTCTTCCTAGTAAATATCAAAATCATGGATACGGATCATCAATTCCCGATTATGTCCCAAGATTTTAAAGTGGTGCATGAGCTCCCATCTACGATTGACATCATGAAGAAAGCGGGTTACCACAAATACTTTGAACTGCCGATCTACAAGCCTGACTTTCAAAGGTGTACACAAATCATGAATACATTACAGCCAGCATTGCATGACCCATTGGTGCCAGAGGCTAGAGTCATGGATGGAGTAGGTGAATGGGTAGTCATCCAATTTACACATGACTTGATAAAGGAAGCTTTTGGATGGGAAAAAGATGGCACCATGGTATTGAAGGAAGAAAGCCGAGGGGCAAAGACCAGAACATTCACTGACATAAATAGAGGGGATATTGAAGAAGAAGTTAGATGCATCCACCAGCACTTCTGCTTTCCTAATATGCATCGATACACTGCTCCTTAGAAGATTATTGTCTAGTTACTCTCACATGCTATCAAACAGATTGGCAATGAAATTAATCTGACTCCATACATACAGGAACGGCTATTCGAAGCAATGGAATAACAAGAAGTTCCTAATCTCACCATATTGATATACCATGCTTTAGGCATTAGAGAGCACCTCCAGGAAATGCCGTCCTGAACAGCATTGGCCAAGAAGCACCATAGTCCCCAAAAAGAAAAGAGGAGTCAAGATTGTTGAAGAGGCAGAAACTAGCTCTCAACCAAAAATGAGAGGTACAAAGAGATTAAGTGAAGTAAAGCAAGTAGAAGAAGTTCCAGCCACGAAAAACGGCACATGTACTTCCAAAGACACGAATTGAAGAGCCCAGACCTATTACCGAAGAGGATTTAACACAAGCACTGGAAGACACACACCAATATACAGAAGGGCAAGTTAATCTACCAGTGCAAGGGCACCATTACCAACAGTCCCAATAAGAAGTGGAAGCTAAAAAGAAGCTCACCAAAGTCCATCAATACAGAGAATTAGGGTTGGATAGCTCAAGCTCATCTTCGGATGCACAAGAAGAACCCGACACATCTTTATTAAATGTGGATATTCAAAGTGAATCTAAGGATGATGGGCAATGGGAGGAATTAATGCCGTCAACTACAATGAAACAAAAGAGGGCATAAAGAAAATGACAACTCTATCCACCTCGATCGAGACAACGCAAGCAAGGAGGTCAACCAAGAAGGGACACATGTCATCAGAATCAATGAGACTTCCAAGATTCAAATCAAGGAGACAACGCTTACAAGAGAGGTGTCAATCAAGAATCCAAAGGAAGAACATAAAGAAGCTAGAGTCGAAGACTCAGAACCCTTCACACCGATAAGGGTTGTGGCAGAACCCTCCCCCATGGATGTTACTTTTCAAGGGAGTGCCACTAAAGTTATTGATCCATATGAAGAACGAAAAGAACCAGCAGTTCTACTACAAATCAAACAACCACACAACGAGACTATCCATGTAGAGCACAGAAAAGATGTACAAACCGGAGAAGCTCCAAGCATACTGAAAACGTTGTTGAATGTCAACATCGCTCAGCTCAAGCCAGTAGTGCAAGACATGATCAGAACCGCAATGGATATGCACAAAGACATATCAGAAGACCAAAAGTTAGAAAGGGGAGAGGCTGAAAAGTTGAAGAAAGTGACTAAGAACAACACATTCTTAGTCACAGATGGCGTGTGTGGCAGCCCGACTGAATGGAGCAACCCAAATTTGTGATGTACGGGATATCAAGGGGCAAGCAGAAGCAAAGGAAATATTTCAGATAAAATAACAAATTCTCTGACAATCCTTGTTACTGCTTTGACCGCTGGGTGCGTGTATTCAGAAGCCTTAAACTAGTTGCAAATGAGAAGCAAAATCCTGTCAAGGGATGATAGAGACAAAGAGGGGGAGAGTGTTGCAGACCAAAGAGGCACGCGAAAAGAGAGCCCCAAAATTTTCAAATTAATGGGCATATTTTTCTTCTTCAAAGTCTTAGGAAATTCCCTCAAGCCATGTAAATGCACTAGAGGAGTCCTCTAGATGCATAATCCCAAATCACTGTAACATATTCCTTGTAAATTAGTAGGAAATTCACTTTTAGTAATAAAGTGCCGGTCTCTTGTGTGAAAGGACCAAATTTAGGGCACATGTATATAAGTCACTTTGTGACTCTTTGTAGAGACTTTTTGCCATTGTGAAGAAGGAGAGCTCCTGATTTTCGAATTTGCTTCTTTCTTGTAGATTTCCATCTTCTCTTTGATCTTCTATGTGTGTGTAATGCTTGGAATGTGTGTGTAGGACTGTTGTCTACCCCTCCCCATTGTTTTTGAGCTACTGTAGTGTGTGTGTGAGCTTGTAGGAGTTGTGGAGTGAGTGTGGGTGTTTCCCGCCATTCACTATTTTGGTCATAACTTGAAGCATGGTTCTCAAAATCGAGTGAAACCACCTCCAATAGAAGCATCTTGTCGAGAGCTTTGAAATGAACCCACTACTGCCCATATTCAGAGTTCGAAGCTGGGAGAAATCCTCGATTTAGTGAAAACTATTGTAAGTGGTATCGCGACAGACACTTCCAGTATTTCAGTGAGTTAGAGAGGTAGATTAGTCTTTTCTCATGCATATAAGCTGAACCACTTCATTTTCCATCACGTGTGTGATGGAGAGGGTTAATCTCCAAAAGAACAAGCTACTCTTGAAGTTAGAGCACCTCTATATCAAGAGTAACTCAAAACCTTCACCAATTTGGAGGATTAATGATCAATTGTAAAGATTTTGGATAAACTGTGAAGAAGATGATTCTACAGAAAGTCTGCTGCACTGTTAGAAGAAGCATTTTTTTGGACAAAAATATTTTTAAAATATCAAAAAATTGTAGGAAATATTTATGCAAAGGATGTAAAAATGAGGAAGAGTCTTCCTCATATAAATTAGAATCATATATATTTTTTTTCTAGAATTTTTGGAAGCTCTTTGATAGCATATTTTTAGATTAGAAGGGAAAAAGACCAAAATTTAAGTGTGAAAAGGGACACTTGAAAATGTATAAAAGATAATTTCCTCTATTTTGAGAGGGTTGGTTGTATTATTTTTGCTATCCAAGTAATGTGAAGAGCTCTCTTGCAAGAAATCGTGTTTCCTACTTCCATGTGATTTTCTTTGATTTGTTGAGTCTATTCTATGTGTGATTCATGGAATTTGCAAGCTTCAATTGTGTATTTCTTATTAATGTGTATGGAGAGAGGTGATTCTTAGAGTATTGAGTGAGAAAGTGTTGAATAATAGAGCTGGAGATGGAAATTATCAAATTTCACAGAATCGCGATTGTCTCGTCTGAGGGTTACAGGTATCATTTTTGAGATTTGACTTCATAATTGTGATTTGCTGAGAAAATAACACACTTTAGGCACAAGGATTATATAAAATGATGTAGTATAGCTCAAGATAATCAAAACCGTAGAAATTTCTCTTCATCTTCATCATTTCTCAGAAAAACAGTCATTTTCCTCTTATTCTTGGATTCCATCAACTTAGAAGGGGTTGTGGTCTTTGTATACTTCCCGGATTGACAAATGTAAGATGTATTGTTGATCCTTTATGCTAAAATGATTGGAGAGGACAACTCCAAAGGGTAACAACAAATATTTTTTGGCGCCGTTGTCGAGGAATCAAAGCAAAAGCTTCATTGAAGTTTGGACCTTGCTGGATCTTCCATTGTTGATGGTATTGAACACATTGAAAAGGTACTACTCTTTAATCAAGAAAGGAAACATGAAAAGGTAGGTTTCTTTGCTTGTATTTTGGGAAAAGAAAGCAAGAGTTAATCTTTTGAGATAAAGAAGTTGTGAAATTCTTGCAAATTGATAGTTGCTCATATCATTTTTTTAAGAGTAAAGTGCAGGTGTGTGAAAAATTGAATCAAGATTGTTGAAGGAAAGGTAAAATGTGATTATCTTTGCAATTGTAGAGTGCTTTTTGACCAATTACCAAGCAACTTTTTTAATCTTGGGAAAAGATGACATGATTGCATTGAGGAAAGTAGAGTAAAGTAGCTATATGCAAATAGATAGGATCCATTTGTTTAGCCAAGGCAAAACAATAATCTTGAGAGAAGATTTAATTGCTTCTTGAAAAGAAAAAAATGTTTGAGTTTATCTTTGCATGAATTGTTAATTGCACTTCTTAGCACATATTTCCTTGGAAAGCCTTACTCCTAAACTGATTAGATTGCAAGCATACCTAGATTTGGGAAATGGGAGAATTGAAATGGATACAGCCACATTCATGTACATAACCAATAATTACATGTCCAATCAGAAACCTCAGTTCAAAGGGAGTCAAAAGATAACTTGTTATAGATGTGGGGGGGAACATTTCATTAGAGACTGCCCACAACCTCCTACACTAAGAATAGAAGGAGCTTATTGCAAGGATTGTGGCAGGGAACACTTAATAAAGGATTCTCCAAGAAACCCTAAAAAACAATAGAACACATCTAGTAACATGCCATTAAAAACAATAAATATAATGGAGCAAGAAGAATTGAGTGACCATGATCAAGTAACTGTAAATGCTATAACAAGAGCACAAGCTAAACAACAAGAAACAACAAAAGAGACACATACACAGGAAAATAAGAAAATTCCATTTCCAAAAGAAAAGAAAAACTGACAAAAAGGGAGATGGGAAAGAAAAATGAGACTGGGTAAAAGTTTGGAAGAAGAGACTATGGAACAATCAAGCAATAGCCAACCTCAGAATACACAAACTCAGCAAGAGACAAAAAATTCACAAAGTCTGGAAACTTTGATAAGATCATACAAGGGAAGAATTCAAGAGGGACCAAATCCTACAGACCATGTAATGGCTTATCCTATGCCAGATATAGAACATGAAAGGATGCAAAGAGGCAAACAAATCATAGAAGAAGCACAACTCGAAATGGGGGAACCAGACAATTATCAAACAACAGTTGGGGAAACAAATGCAATAGAAACAAGGAAAGCTATTGATCAAGAAGATAACTCACAAATAACATTCCAAATAAATATAGACAAACAATGTACAATTTTATACCACACCACAATGGAGGAATTGGGAAAACAAAATCCTCACAACACAATATGAAAAAGTGGGAAGCAATGTCAAAAAATTTTGATCCACAGCAACAAGGATTGGAAGAGTTGTTGTACATTCCTATTGATAAAATAGGAGGATATTGTGAAGGAGAAGAAGGGAACTCAACTCTGAGAATACAATTTGGTAAAAATCATGCCAAGGCTATATTAGATAGTGGATCAGATGGGCAAAAAATGAATTAGTACCCACAAAAATGAGATTACAATTTGCAGACGGACACATAGAAAAACCCCTAGGAATATGGGAAAAGGTGATTGTGGAAATATGTGGAATAGAAATAGAGCATACTTTTGCCATAGTTGAATTCCCACAATCCACTTCATATGAAATCATCCTAGGAAGACCATTTATGAGACAAATGCAAATTGTGCAAGATTGGGGTAATGATTGCCTATATCTTCAAAGCAAAGGAAGGATACCAGAGTGAATCTAAGAAATGGTCAATATTGTGACATGTCCCCTCAAGAATGGTTCAAAATACATCAAAATCAGGAATTAAGTGAAGAATCAGAGATTGAAGATCAGAATGAAAAAGAATCATCAATATGGAAATGCAATGTGATAAGGAACCTCACAGATAGAAAAAGAAGGTTAAGAAAAGAAGATTGTGTAGAAGAAAGGAAATCACAAGATGAGAGCTATATACCACAAAAATTCAAAGATGAAGAATTTGAGCCTTATGGTTGGAAACAGATTTTGACCACCATGGATCTAGCTAATGATGAGGATGTGGGAGTAAAACTCCAAAATGAAGGAGGATATGATATCTTTCACATAGGAATACAAATGATAAAAGTGTCAAAAATAGAAGAGGACCAGGAGGAAGGAATAATATTGAAAAATGGTAAAACACAATATTTGGAAGAAGTAGAAGCTACAGATGCAATAAAAGACAAAGTCTCAGGCAAATATAGAAAAAAAAACACAAGGAAATAGAAAAAGGTCAAGAGGTTGAAAAAAATAAGGAAATAAAAAACAAAGATCAACAGTTTGATGTACGTTCAGATTTCAAGACTTATGAAGTGGAAGACAAACTACTTCTAAATGTGAAACCAAAGAGAGAAAAGAAAAATGGAGAGACATATGACAATGAGGAACAAACTAAGAAGGTGATGATTACCCAGGAAGAGGGGGAAGAAAGACATATTGTAATAGCTGATGACATGACAAATCAAGAGGAGGAAGCATTAAGGAATTTGGCCAGAAACTATAGGGATGTGTTTGCTTATAGTTATAAGGATTTGAAAGGAATTGACCCTAAAATCTGTGAGCATAAGATTCCTGTTACACCTGATGCAAAATCTAGCAAACAAAGACACTACACATTCAATGACAAATACTCTGCTAAAATAAAGGAAGAAATTGACAAGCTGCTGGCTGCCAATTTCATCTATGAGATTGAGTACAGAGAGTGGATATCTCCTATAGTTGTAGTACCAAAAAAGAATGGGAAACTCAGGGTATGCATTAACTTTAAAAAGGTGAATGCTGCAACTGTAAGGGATAGCTATCCATTACCCATAACAGACCATCTTTTGGAAAGAGTTGCAGGTAAGGAGGTCTATAGTTTTCTAGATGGTTTTTCAGGGTACAATCAGGTACCCATAACTTTGGAAGACCAACATAAAACTGCCTTTTCCACAGAATGGGGAATTTATGCTTTTAGGGTTATGCCTTTTGGTCTAACTAATGCCCTAGCAACTTTTCAAAGATTAATGTGTCACATATTCAAAGAATTCCTTAGAAATATCATGGAAATTTATGTGGATGATCTTTGCACTTTTTCATTGAAAAGACAAGATCATTTGAAGGATCTGGAAAATATATTAAAAAAATGTAGAACATGCAGAGTATGTCTAAATCCAGAAAAATGTGTGTTCTTTGTGAGGCAAGGGAGAATGTTGGGTCATATAGTTTCCAGAAATGGATGAAAGAAAAATTAAGGCCATAGTGGAACTTCCAAGACCAACAACTGTAAAGGAACTTCAAACTTTCATGGGCCATTGTGGGTATTATAGAAAATTTGTACACAAGTTTGCAGACATTGCAAAACCTTTGTATGCTTTGATCACAAGATTTGAGTGGACCAAATAGTGTGACCAAGCTTTTGAGACTTTAAAAAATTGTTTGGTAACAACACCAATTCTAAAAACCCCACAGTGGGATAAAATTTTTCATGTCCATATGGATGCTTCAAATTATGCTTTGGGATGTGTGTTAGCACAACCAATAGAAGGGAGCAAACTAGACTTTCCAGTTTCTTATGCTAGTAGGCAATTGAATTCAGCAGAAAAAAATTATACAACCACTGAGATGGAAGGGTTGGGAATGATATTTGCTGTAAAAAAATATAGAAATTATCTTTTGGCCAACAAGTTTAAATTCTTTGTGGATCACCAAGCTCTACTCTACTTAGTAAACAAACCATGTCAGACAGGTAGGATAGTCAGATGGTTTCTCCTACTGATGGAATTTGAGTTTGAGGTAGTGGTCAGACAAGGAAAAACTCATTTGAGAGCAGACCATTTGTCCAGGATCCAATCCAAAGAGCCAAGTTCACCTCTAGATGATGACTTACTAGATGCATATCTGTTCAAAATAGAAAGTATTCTTGAATGGGCCATGACATTAGTACCTTTGCTAACCATGGGACCATGTAGAACATTTGAAAACAACACACATTTGGTATTACAAAGTAGGAATTTTATGCTGCTTGCTGGACATTTGTATCATCTCAATCAGATGGGTATATTAGAATATTGTACTCCAGAAGAGGAGCAACATGAGTATCTAAGAAGAGCTCATTGTTGGAATCCTTGTATTCATGCTTCCATGATAGTCACCCTAAACAATCTCAATAGGATGGGAGTACATTGGCCTAATAAAATACAAGATGTAAAAAAATATATTTCCAACTACTGGGAATGCCAATCCTTGCTAAATTCAGAAGTTATAACCTTATACTGGTTTCAAAAAAATCCAGATTGGAGTGCAAACATAATTGAGGAGTTGAAAAGAAACAAGAAAGGAAAGCAAGTAGGAGCCAGTGCAGATCCAAAGAATCTACAAATGATTTCTGAAGAGTATCAACTGATAGGAGATCAATTGTACAAGAAAGGGATGGATGGATATTTAAGAATCTGTGTTCCTGAAAATAGATATTTGGAAATGTTAGAGATGGCACATTCTTGAGTGTCAGGAGGACATTTTTCAAGTGAAAGAACTGCTAAACTCATATTATATTCTGGTTTTTGGTGGCCAACTCTATTTCCTGATGCAAGAACATATGTAAAAAGATGTTACATTTGTCAAAGCGTGAGTCAACCAAATAAAAGAGACAATATGCCATTAGTACCACTGATTTCAACAAGAGCATTTAGTAAATGGGGGTTGGATTTCATTGGACCCATACATCCTCCAACAAAACAATCCCATGCTGAATACATACTAGTAGCCACAGATTACCTGACTAAATGGGCAGAGGCTAGGGCTACAAAAAGGAATGATGCTCAGACCACTGCAAGATTTCTCTATGAAAATATTATCACCAGATTTGGATTACCAATCGAATTGGTAAGTGATAGGGGTACTCATTTCTTGAACCAAATAATAGAGAACATAACTAAATATTTTATGATCAGTCATAGAAAGTCAGCCCCTTATCACCCACAAGCCAATGGTTTAGCAAAAAGTACTAATAAAGTACTTTGCACTGTTTTGTCAAAATTGGTAAACAAATAGGAATGATTGGGATTTGCAACTTAATCATGTCTTATGGGCTTACAGAAAGTACTAATAAAGTACTTTGCACTGTTTTGTCAAAATTGGTAAACAAATAGGAATGATTGGGATTTGCAACTTAATCATGTCTTATGGGCTTATAGAGTGGCATACAAGACTGCACTTGGAACCACACCATTTAACTTGGTATATGGACAAAATGCAGTTTTGCCCTTAGAGTTCCTTATTCCAACACTAAGGGTGGGTAGTCAATACAAGTGGACTGGACATGAATTATCTGAGAGAGTGCTGGAATTGGAAAAACTCGGAGCTTCTAGACTTCAAGCAATCCTGAGTATATATGCAGACAAGAGAAGGCAAAAAGCTTATCATGAATTTTGGATTTTGAAAATATGAAGCTTAAATTGACATTAAATGACAAAAGGTTTTTAATGTTTTTATTGAGTAATGAAGAACAGGAAAACCAACGGGATATCTATAACTCAGAATTGGAGGGATTTACTTTTTCACTAGAAGCTACAAAGAAATCAGAAACACCACTTCTTCATGACCAAATCTATTTCAATCAACAACAGGAGGAAATTGAAAAAACAAAAGGTATTGAAAAGGCAGAAGAAAGGTGGAAAGTATGGAATGATCAAAAGCAACTAAGCATCAAGACAAGAAGAATGTGGAAACAAAGGATATACAAGCACTGCTCATCAAAACAATTTCCCAGAAGTAAATGGATATGGAAGCCAAAAACTTCCAAGTACAGTTTATCAAAAGAAGATGGTTTTATTCCTAGAACAAAGTCAACAAGAATCAAGTATTATTGGGTAAAAAAATCAGATCTGATTCAATGGAAAGGAAACAAGCAGGAAGATACTAAAATAGCTCAAAAAAGTATAAAGAGTTACAGATGAAGGGAAAGACAAAATGATTATCTGATACACACATGGGATTCTTGAAGAAATTCAGAATTTTACAAGAAGGAAATTATGTTATCTTGGAAATTATTTCCATTTGACTCTACCTCATTCTCTTTCTAAGAAAAGAAATAGGACGGGAAGAGAGAGAAGTGGAGGAAATTATTTAAAAAAAAAAAGAGAGAGAAAAATTAAATTAAAAAAATTCTTTTGTAATTCTTTTGTTTATATAAGTTATATTGCACAAGCAAGATATAGGGTGTAAGTTAGCAGGCTTCTATTTTTCATTCAATTTTTATTTTTTCATTTGTTCTTTTTATTACTAAAAATATATATAAAAAAGAGTTGTTAAAAGGAAAGAGAGCACTAGACAGCTTGCTACACATGTGATGATCACTTCAATTGAGTTTTTATATGTGATACAAATGAGGAAGTCAAGATTCATCTCAGATTTTATTTTCATTCTCTTTCATTTATATCTTAAGACAAATGTGATTTCATTTATGTTTATTGTGACTCATGTGGGTGGAGTCTTCTTTTTTGTGTGATGTTATATTTTCTCTAGAATGGTGAAAATGATGTAGTATAGCTCAAGATAATCAAAACCCTAGAAATTTCTCTTCATCTTCATCATTTCTCAGAAAAACAATCATTTTCCTCTTATTCTTGGATTCCATGAACTTAGAAGGGGTTGTGCTCTTTGCATACTTCCTGGATTGACAAATGTAAGATGTATTGTTGATCCTTTATGCTAAAATGATTGGAGAGGACAACTCCAAAGGGTAACAACAAACATGCACATATCTCTCTCATTGACTTATCAAATGTGTAAAGTTTTTTATAAAACTTTGCACAAGGTGTCACCTATAGTTTGCACACCTTCTCCAAGTTAAATCATTTCAAAAGACTCAGTAGATCTTGAGAAATGAACTTGACAAGTCACCTTTGTCTAAAAATGTTCTTTTGAGAAGTCGATTCAGACACCTGTAACTTCTAACACTTGGTTCTCTCAATCTAGAACTTCAGACACCGTTTATGCAAATGCTTTTAGCCATAGGTAGCTACCTTCCAACTTTACACTGTAGAAGGAGAACTGACCAAAACATTAAAATTGAATTTTGCGCCTGTTTCAAAAAACAGTGAACACTTCTTCACATATGAATGTTCCTACTCATAATCCTCACAGCCTGTTTACAATTAGACTCTCAAACTTTAACCATAGACTCATTAACTATGGAATTAGACGTCTACAAAAGGTTTCTTGAAATGATCAAGCAGAGAAAGAGAATACACAGAAACATCGGGTGCAAATTTTCTTCATTACTAGAGAGCTTTTACATCTGGATGAGAGAGCTAATCTTCACACTTCTCAAGAGTCTAATCACTTCTAATTCTTCTGAATTCTTGTATTCTACACTCTCTCATATTTTTCCCGACATTTTTCCTTGTACATATAGGCAAATATGTACAAACTCTTGACTATACAAAAGTATAAGTGAAATATCTCTGAATTATTGTACATATGTGTACACATCTTCATCTTCTGGATATGCACTTCCTTCATGCTTCATAACTTGAACTTTTCTACAGTCTTTGACTTCCAATCCTTCATTAAAACTTCAATTGTTGATTGCCCTGCACCAACAGCTCCCCCTCAATCATCAATTGAGGTTTTCTCTATCTTCTTTATGCCTGCCATGTCTTTGAACCTCTATAGCTTTGGTCCATCCAAGCTTTTGGTTAGCATATTAGCTAGCTGATCTTTTGTTGAAGTATGTATGACTTCAATCTCTTTATCCATCACCTTCTCTCTTAGAAAATGATATTGAATCTCAATGTGTTTAGTCCTGGCATGAAAAACATGATTAGCAGCTAAATACAATGAACTCATGTTATCTCCATGAATAGTGCGTGTACTCTGTATGATGTCAAAACTCTTCATAAGAGTCTTAAGCCATATCACTTCCTTTGCAGCTTCCACCATACCTTTATACTTAGCCTCTGTAGATGATAAAGCAACTGTGTGTTGCTTCTTTGAACACCAAGAAATTAACTTATCTCCCACATAACATAAGTATCCATAAGTTGATCTCCTATCATCAGGATTACCTGCCCAATCTGTATCACTATAGATCTTGATGTTTGTATCTTATGTAAAACCATAATACAAACCTTCTCTGAGTGTACCCTTAATGTACCTCAACACTCTTTGTCCTGCAATCCAATGTCCTTTCCTAGGACAATGCATGAATTGAGACAATACTCCCACTACATATGACAAGTCAGGCCTAGCTAAAGTAGCATAGATCAGACTACCAACCAAACTTTGATATAGCTTCATGTCCTTGAACTCTTCTCCTCCATATCTGCTCAATTTATGATTCACCTCCATTGGAGTAGGTTCTACCCTGCAATCATTCATCTTAAACTTGATCAACAAGTTTTTCAAATACCTTTCTTGAGTTACATACACTCCATGTTGAGTGTATGAGATCTCCATGCCCAAAAAATATGACAAGTCTCCCAAATCACTGATTTTGAACTCTTTCTCCATTTGCTTCTTTAGACTTTGAATGCCTTTCTCATATGTACCTGTAAGAATTATATCATCAACATATATGCACTCCATGAAAACATCATCTGAAATATAACCATTTAGAAAAGCATCCTTCACATCTAATTGACATAATTTCCAACCTTTACATGCAGCAATAGCTATGAGTGTCCTGATGGTTGTCATCTTTGCCACAGGACTGTAGGTCTCATCATAATCTATACCATATGTCTGAGCAAAACCTTTCACAACAAGTCTAGCTTTATACCTCTTTGTCTTGTAGACCCATTTGCATCTGCATACCTCTTTGTCTTCCATCTGCATACCTCTTTGTCTTCCATCTGCATACCTCTTTGTCTTGTAGACCCATTTGCATCCAATGATCTTCTGACAATTTGGTTTAGGAACCAAATTCCATGTCTGATTCTCCATCAATGCATCATATTCTTCCTGCATAGCTTTCTCCCAATTTTCCTTACCTTTTGCCTCTTCATATGTAGAAGGGTCTTCATCTGCCTTTACCATATAAGAATAATCTTTGGTAGCCAAAAAAGAAGTTTCATAGCTATACCTTGTAGGTTGCCATTTGTGTCTTGTTGACCTTCTGAGTTCTCCACTCCTTGAGGTTTTTGGTTCATCACATTCTGGATCAAATCTTGCACTTCTTCAACTTCAACCTGTACTTCATTGTTCTCCTCTTCATCAAATATTTGATTCTTTGATTTACCTTTCTTTTGATTCACAAGTTCTTCATCACCTACATAAATATTGATTGTACCTGCATACCAAGTACCTTGCTCATCAAATGTAACATGCTTTGATACAAGGAATTTTTTTGTGGATGGAATCCACAACCTATATCCCATCTGCTTATCATCATATCCAATAAATACATACTTTTCAGCTTTAGGTTCCAATTTGTGCCCTAATTGTGATGGCACATATGCATATGCCAAACATCCAAATACTTTGCAATGATCTAAAGTAGGTCTCTTACCCCACCATGCCTCATATGGTGTCATACCCTGCAAAGCTTTACATGGTAATCTATTGAGCAAATAAGTAGCTGTGTTTACAGCCAGCCCACAAGTAATTTGGGCAATTTTTCTCCCTCATCATGGATCTTGCAAACTCAACGAGAGTTCTATTCCTCCTTTCTGCTACACCATTTTGTTGAGGAGAGTACCTGCAAGTAATTTCCCTTTTTATACCTGCATTCCACAAGTAATCACTGAACTCATTAGAGAAATATTCTCCCCCTCCATCTGACCTTAGTCTCTTCAACTTATGACCTGTAATTCTCTCTGCATACACATGATAATGTTTGAATGTATTGAATACCTCTGACTTATCTTTAATCACATAGGTAGTGATCCATCTGGTAGCATCATCAACATAAATCACATAATACCTTGAACCATTAATACTGAAATCTTTTGATGGTCCCCACACATCTGCGTGTACCAATTCAAGCTTCTCTGAATACATAAAACCATGCTTGGAATAAGATTCCTTATGATCCTTACCTAATTGACATGCCTCACATCTGTATGTCATATGTTGACCTGCAACATTAGGCAATCCAAGCACTGAACCATTATTAACCATATCTTTAATACCTCTTTCATTGAAATGTCCAAGCCTTTTGTGCCAAAGATCTAACTCTGAGAGCTTATGTCCTCCATAAGTGAACGAGGCATGACCAACATTACCTTGGATCTTCAATGTGAACTATCTTCCTTCTTTCTTCCCTGAAACAATTTGTTTATACCCATTGCTAGGGTCTTCCACAAACACTCCTTCATTAGTGAACCTAACTTCATAACCTTTTTCAACAATTTGGCCTACACTTATCAGATTGTTAGGAATTGTAGGAACATACAAAACCTTACTCAAGAGAGTACTTCCATCCTTAGCCTTCACTGATCCAATTGACTTCACATTATGTTTTGTTTTGTCACCTGTTTGAACTACATGATTAGTTACCTTATTCTCCAAATCAGTCATCAAAGCTATGTTGCCACTCAGGTGATTGCTACACCCTGAGTCAATGTAGAAGACTCTTTGGTCTTCACTTTGCCTTTCACAAGTTGCATTCATTATCAATGTGAATCCTCCTTCTGATCTGAAGCATAATTGTAGTAGGTATTGTTGTATTGTTGACTTTGGAATCCTCTACCTACATTTCTTCCAAAGTAACCTCTACTACCTCTAACTCTGAAATTACCTCTTTGATTTCTGCCACCTCTTCCTCTTGAATTAAAAATCTGATTATATCCACCATTATTCTGAGTATTATGCCAACAATCATTAGCTAAGTGATTTGTCTTACCACAAATCCAGCAATCTTAAACTCCATCTTTATTACTCCTACCTCTTCCTCTACCGTTGCCACCTCCTCTTCCTCTTAGGAAGTTGACTTGGCTAGTTGTACCTTCATCTTCATTTGCTTGTCCTAGCAACTGATTTAAGTCAGGAGTAAAATGATCAAGTGATAATTCAATAGACAAAATGAATGGCTTCCATTTGTCATCACCTCTCAAACCTGTGAGGATTTGCCTTACCAATTTATCCTCCTCAATATCTTCATCAACTACTCCTAATGCATCTGCAATGTCCTTCATCCTTGTTACATAGTCTAAGATGGATTGAGAGGCCTTCTTCTTGAATGTGGTAAACTCTGCCCACAAGGATGCCTTCCTTGATTTTGTGGTGTTTTGGAAATGCTCCTCCAAAGCATTCCATATATCACTTGCACTTTCAAGACCTCTAATGTGAGGTAGCAAGTAGTCATTATCTGCCATGTAGATAATGCTCGTGGCTTGAGCATCTTTCTTCATCCAAGTCTTCAAATCTGATAATTCTTCCCTAGTATGAACACTAGGATCTCTGAACTGAGGGTTTTCTTCTTCACCTGTGATATAACTTATCAAGTCTTTGCTCATAAGATGAGCTTCCATCCTCATTGACCATGTTGGAGAGTTCTCTCTATCCAACTTCTCTATCTGAAGAGAATCTCCCATCCTTTCTTCAACTGTGTATTGAATTCTTCAAAATTTATGAGTAATAGATGTACCTTTACTTCGAATGATATTCCTTTTGTCTTCCTTGATGTTGTATGTCCTCCTTCTCTAGCTTTTCTCTCAAGCTTTTGCCTTTTGAATCTTCAGATGTTGAATTCTTTATGACTGCAGTAGTCGGGATGCTCCTTTCTTCAATTTTGATGTTTCCTGCTCTGATACCACCAATGGAGAGGGTTAACCTCCAAAAGAACAAGCTACTCTTGAAGTTAGAGCACCTCTATATCAAGATTAACTCAAAACCTTCACCAATTTGGAGGATTAATGATCAATTATAAAGATTTTGGATAAACTGTGAAGAAGATGATTCTACAAAAAGTCTACTGCACATATCTCTCTCATTGACTTACCAAATGTGTAAAGTTTTTTATAGAACTTTGCACAAGGTGTCGTCTATAGTTTGCGCACCTTTTCCAAGTTAAATCATTTCAAAAGACTCAGTAGATCTTGAGAAATAAACTTAACAAGTCACCTATGTCTAAAACTATTCTTCTGACAAGTCGATTCAGACACCTGTAACTTCCAACACTTGGTTCTCTAAATCTACAACCCGTTTATGAAAATGCTTTTAGCCATAGGAGCTTACCTTCCAACTTAAAGATTGAGTGCTTGCTTGCTCAAAACATTACACTCTGGAAGGAGAACTGACCAAAACATTAACATCGAATTTTGTGCCTGTTTTAGAAAACAGTGAACACTTCTGCACATATGAATGTTCCTACTCATAATTCTCACAGCCTGTTTACAATTAGACTCTCAAACTTTAACCATAGACTCATTAACTATGGAATTAGACGTCTACAAAAGGTTTCTTGAAATGATCAAGCATAGAAAGAGAATACACAGAAACATCGGGTGCAATTTTTCTTCATCACTAGAGAACTTTTACATCTGGATGAGAGAGCTAATCTTCACACTTCTCAAGAGTCTAATCACTTCTAATTCTTCTGAATTCTTGTAATCTACACTCTCTCATATTTTCCCGGACATTTTTCCTTGTATATATAGGCAAATATTTACAAAATCTTGACTATACAAAAGTATAAGTGAACTATCTCTGAATTAACGTACATATGTGTACACATCATCTTCTGGATATGCACTTCCTTCATGCTTCATAACTTGAATTTTTCTACAGGCTTTGATTTCCAATCCTTCATTAAAACTTCGATTGTTGATTTCCCTACACCAACAGTGTGCGCATGTCCTCATACACTTGGTTAGATCATTTGATCAGATTGACAAATAAGCGTGTGTCAATTTCCCACTATACGCACTTGTGTGGCAAATGAGATTTAGTCTCTTTGGCACAAGTCCTTAAGTCCTCTTGACTTAGGTACACAATGATCTTGTCATGTGTTTGGCATGTAAGATGACATTGTGGTATATTGTTTTTTGAGGTTTATGTCATCATGAGTTCGATCATGGATGTATAGTGGCATTGTGGTCTCTATCTTGCTTATGCCACTCGGTTATGGATTTACTTGTGGGTTGCACATCGTTTTATGAGAGTTGACATGGGATCTAGATTGATACTTCTATCTTTGTTTTCTTTGCAGGTACATGATCTAGATTGAAGCCATAGTTACACATTCATTTGTCATCTTTATTAGCATTTGGTCATTGATTTGATATCTATTTGCTAGTGTGATTCTGGGCATATATGGTTAGTGATTACCACATGGTTATTTTGGTTCCAGACTCCATTTTATAGTGGAGATGCTGCTGAAATTTTGATAGCTTCTATGCTAGAAGAGAAATCGAGTGGATCTTGAGGTTTCTCTGATAGCTTTGGATCATTGTTGATCTCCATTTACTTGGAGTTGGTCACAGGTTGTTTGTGACAGGTTGGAACATCTTGCAAGATTCATTCTTGAGTGGAAGATACATCATCACTGTATTGGCATGTATTACTATTAGTTTTTGGCATATGTAGTTGCCATTATCTTTGGTTGGATGAGTGAGAGGTTACTCATTGTTCTTATTCTATTGGTTATCTTGTTTGATTGCTCAGTTTATAGGGGATACTCTGTCAAATTTTTCCGAGGATTCTTTCACATCTACTTAGTCAGTTTGGAGACTTCATGAGGAGGCTTATGCTCATGGTTTATGTGTGTGCTAGATGCATGGTTATGTGATACGTGGATCCATGTTTTCTTCTCCAGTGCGGCATTTGTGACGTGAGTTATGCATATAGATATGCAAGTGTGATCCTATTGAGGATACAGTAATGTTTTTAGTCTCTTATTACATTGCTAGTCTCTTGGATTACCAGCATGGTCTCTTCTCGATTTGATGGCATTGACTTTCGGAGATGGAAAGCTCAGATGTGGCATACATTGGTGTTGGCAGCAGCCAGAGGCACAGACGCCATGGAAGCATGTGAAGATGAAGCAGGGAGCCAGGCGGATCAATTTTTTAAAACAAATATATTTCTTATTAATTCTCCAAACATTCAACAGTGATTGTTATCACTAATTGTAACATATGTATCATAAGAAAACCCCATTTTGTAATCCATAGCTCCATTTTGTGCAAGCCGAGGAGTCCTCGAGCTTGAGGAGCTTAAGTAGAATACTCGTACCAAATTTCGTTATTTTTAGACATCGTTTACCCTTCCAAATAGCATCTAGGACCTATTTTTTAACTAGGCCGGTCATTAGATGTGAAACCGGTCAAAACTAGTCTAGAAACTATAAAAAGAGCTAGAGAGCTCATTTTTGAGGTTAGGTTGTTGGAGTAAAGAAGAGAGTAGAGCTAGTTTGAGCTTGTAAGAGTATTCTTGAGTAATAGAGCTAATTTCCCACCTTCCATTGTGTCTTGCTTGTCTCTTCATTGTGTGTGTGTATGTGTGTGTGCATCTTTGTGCTTCTCACCCTCACTCTCACATCATCTCACGTTCACGATCTTCATATCACTCCTACCTCTCCCACGGATTGACAATTAAGGAGGTGAAGCTTTTTAACGTGGTTCTCACCATTGTGCTAGAGCAACACCAAATTTTGGCGCCGTTGCCGGGGATCGAGTCTAGGACGAATGTGTGATGGTAAGAGTATAGCAAGAAGTGGCGTTGGAAGGTAAAAATTTCAGTTTTTGTTGTTGTTTTTACTTAGTTTTTAGTGTTTTTCACCTTCCCCATACTCCATCTTCATCATCGCATCATCATCTCCATTTCCAAAAAAAATCAGAAAATTCACCATATCCACCCATTCACCTCATTTCCCCTCATTTGTGCATGCGAGAGAGCGAGAGAGAGTTTTTGCGATTGTATGTGCTTGCTTTTTCTTGAGTTTTCTTGCAGGTACAGAGCTTCAGAGCATCAGGAAAGCTTCCAAAAGGTAAAAAATGTACTTTTTGTCAGAGATTTCCGAGTGTGGCGGACCATCGCGATGGTCTGCAAATTTCGGATTTTGAGGTAGGCGACCACACCACGAGGTAGGCGATCCTTGCGCACACACGGCACCATAGTTGCATTTCAAAAATTCGTTGTTTGGTGGACCATCGCGATTGGCTCGGACCATCGCGATTGTGTCGCACCATCGCGATAGGCTCACGCCATCGCGACGGCTCGGCCGGACCATCGCGACGGTTTGCTTTTTCGGACCATCGCGACGGTTCACTTGAGCCATCGCGACGGTCCACTTGGACCATCGCGACGATTCAGCTGACCCCGGACCATCGCGATTGGCTTATGCCATCGCCACGACAGTGCCACGTGTCACGATAGACCATCGCGACGGTTCATTTTTTGGACCATCGCGACAGCCCAAAATCGGACCATCGCGATTGGCTCAAGCCATCGCATCGCGGACCATCGCGAAGGTTCACTTCGGACCATCGCGATTGTCCACCGTTGACCGTTGACCGCGCCATCGCGATTGTCCGCCCGATCACGCCATCGCGACGGTTCAATTTTCGGACCATCGCGACGGTCCATTCTCACGCCATCGCGATCGTTCACTTCGAGCCATCGCGACGGTTCACCTTTTCGGGCCATCGCGATTGTCCAAATCCCACGCCATCACGACGGTTCGCTTGGACCATCGCGACGGTCCCAGGCCATCGCGATTGCCCACCCCCATCGCAAATTTTGGACTTCAATTTTTGACCAATTTTGAGGGTATTTTTGGAAAATTTTTGGACCATTAGACTCATAGGAGACCCCTTAGCTCATATTTGAGGGAAAACTGGATTGTCAATTTTTACCCCCCAGGGCCTGAACGCGTGCAACTTTCTCATCCGAAGTCCGTTTTTTGAGCTTAATAGCTCGTTAGAAAGCTCGTGACGAGTACTACGTGACCTCAACTGTTTTTTTCATAAAGGATACATCTATTTTTGGATAAGCTATTTTGAGGTTCACCCAGTTTGGGACTAGGAAGCCAGGGGGCACACATTAAAATTTGGGCAAAAAGGGAAGGGATTAAAAGGTGTATATACTCAAGTGTTTGATCATCTTGTGAATTGGTCTAATATTGGAATTTTTCCAGGTCTAGCAAAGGCAATCAAAGGTAAGCAAGCGAGGCAGCGAAGACAGCAGAGCTTGGGAAGCATGGCTTCTTGGGCAACAGGGCATCAGAGCAACCAGAAAAGCCGACTCGAGGTTGGAAGATTACTCAACCCCCTCAGTCAATTCTTAGCTTAGGCTAAACGGTAGTTGTGGATTAACGACGATAGGAACGCCTCAAGTTCAAGATACTTAATTCTTTCAAGTTTAAGACTACAAGTAAAGGTGTGTGTGACGCGAAAACCTAAAGAAACGAACCTAAGTCTGACGGAACGATAACTCAAAACTATAACGGAAAGTCGAATTCCTGACGCATATATTAAGACAAGAATCCAAAGAAAAATTAAAAAGAACCAAGAATTAATCACAAAGAACCATTGACGATCTAAGGGTGTAATTGAGCGTGCAAGGAAGGAAATTAATGAACCTTAGATCAGGCAAACATATAGGCAAGTCGGACCGACGAAGCCTTAGATCATCAGAAGCTAGTGTAAGAACTACCGCTCGATCTTGGGCTCAGCAATTGAATAGCAATTACCCCTACGAGAGCTCAGAAACTAGCGAATCAGAAATGGCACTTAGCACAGACAGACCAGAAGGAGGGTCCCATGTAGCATACCTAGAAAAACCGGAAGGACCCTATAGAACGCAACTCGAGTTTCTCCGAACCAACCGATTAGGTGCTCGCATCTATGAGGATGGTTTGCGAAGGCAAGTGGTGCAACTGCACAACCCTGATCAACCCATTGGATTGGAAAGACCAGTGGTGAAGTTTGAGAGAGACGCTTACATAGACAAAGAAGGAACCATGTACATCCTAAGTACACAGCCCAACGATACGAATGAGTTTGGCACAATTCAATTAGAGACGGAAGCGAAATTTCAAGGAAAAGAACCGTTAGAAGAACCTAGAACACCGAGAGGGAAATCCGTATTAACGAGAGTACTCATCCCAGAGTGGATCCCTCAAGATAACAGGAGCACCGAGTTGTTTGTAAACAAGGAGACAGATGAAGCCTTTTGGAGGTACAGAAAGGAAAACCCTGGTGAGGTAGGCATCATTACAATCTATGAATTCAAGGACCCAGATACACCTGGAAAGGTTGTATACCTGGATGAGACTTCAGAAAGAGTCTTTGTGGTGCCTGAACGCGCTAAAAACACATACACATGGAGAGGAGAATTGATATTCCCTCCATCTAGAACGAACATGAATACAAGTCAACAAGGGACAGGAACATCCTCAGCCCATGGAAATCAAAGAGAAGGAAATCACGAGAGACCGGAAGTGAGCTTCAATCACCCCATAGGGAGAGATAGAACAACCACGAACACTAATAGGACGGATAGACAAAGAGAACTTGGAATACCAGGTGGTAGAGACGATTTTC
The DNA here is from genome assembly GCA_020310875.1 of Ceratopteris richardii. Classification (NCBI taxonomy): domain Eukaryota; kingdom Viridiplantae; phylum Streptophyta; class Polypodiopsida; order Polypodiales; family Pteridaceae; genus Ceratopteris; species Ceratopteris richardii. Next base: position 14,071,473 of record CM035436.1, read on the forward strand.
CTCTACCTAGACCACGTGAACACGCAAGAGTATTGAGACCCACACAGTTGGTAAAATCAATGAAAAATTATTTTGATGGGACAGGAGATCCCTATGACCATGTCGCAGAATTCAAGCAAGTACTAAGAGCAGAACAAGTCGAGGACATGTTCACGCAGTACAATGCATTTGGACTAACGTTAAAGAATACCGCTTTAACTTGGTTCCAACCACTGCAACAAAGGCAATTTAGGGACATCCATCACTTTTTAGAGTCATTCATCACTGAATTCTCTAAAAGTGGGGTTAGACATGACACGTCTTCGTTGATTCATAGCTTTAAACAAACCCCTCAGGAAACAGTAAGACTGGCAGGTCGTAGATTCAGACAATATGTTGAGCGATGTCCAATGCAAGAACTACCCTCACAGGCCAAACAAGTATCACTGTTCCTAGATGGCTTGTTGAGCGCTAAACTACGCTCTTATGTGTACCTAAAAGAACCCAGAACGCTAGAAGAGTGTATAAGAATATGTATAGACATTGAGGACAACCTAGGAGATGAATTAGAGCTCTCAAAGGTCTATAAGGACTCAGATTGTTCTTCTCTAGCATCCACAAAATTGTCGAATTCAATAGAGGATCTAGCAGAAAAAGTGGCCCAAAAACTAGGAGTTTCTAGCAAACAGATGCCCAAGCTACCAACTAACGTACGTTGTTACACTTGTGGTGGAAATCATTTGGCAAACGTGTGCCCCAATGCACCTCAACCTCAAGCCAACCCTAGCGGCCAATATTGTACAATTGAGAGAAGATACACGAATCATATGGCTCAGGACTGCCCATACAACAAACAAACCGTGAGACAGAACTACCCGCAAACATACCAGCAGCCAGGTAGGTATCAAGGCCAATACAAGGCTCAGCCTTATTACTATAGGCCTCCTCAGAACTACCCATCCCAGGCTCAACAGAGACCTCAACCTGTCTTAGTTCAGCAGCCACCCCCACCAGCAAATGTCATCTCAATCAAATACGCGGCTGCAGAAGAGAACCTAAGTAGGGCCTTAGTGCCTTCTTCACCTTTGATCACCGAAAGTGACCCAAACTCAAACAGTTTTGACTCTACGCATGTAACTAGTCCACCCGCTTATTACACGGAGTCACCAGAACATGTGGAGACATATCAATATGATAGTCCTCCAATGGAACCTAGTTGGGAGCCAGATTATGCTAATGTAATGTACGCAAACCCAAACCCACGGCCCCAACTGAGACAACAAAGACTACAGGGCCCTAGAGGACCATGCTTTGGGTGCCAAGGAGATCATTTCATTAAGGATTGTCCACATCCCCCAATAGCAAGGCAATCGCAGTACTATAGCATCCAAGGCTTTTGTGCTGATTGTGGCAAAGAGCACATAATCAAAGAATGTCCTAAGAACCCAGTTAACTCTTCGAATGTGACACCGATCAACGTGATAGGTATTGTAAACAATGCAGATGGATCCAATACTACGTACGTGCCTATCCAAGCTATAACCAGAGCCCAGGCGCTTTTACAAAACCAACAGCATAGTCAAGAGAAAGTAGCCGGAACTAGTGAAGTTGCAGAATCGAGTAGTAAAAAGAGAAAATCTTGGAAAGATTCTAGAGAAAGGTTAAAGAGAAAGTGGAGTAGAAAGATAAGTGAGTTGGAAGGAAGTCTAAGAGAATCTAGAGCCAAAATCCAAGAATTGGCTTCACAAGAATTAAACCAAGAAATCCCAGCTCAGAAATCGGGATCAGTCTTAGCGGAACCCATACCCGAAGACCTAGACATGATGTTTCGTGCATATCAGGCTAGAATAAAAGAGGGACCTCAAGTCACGGAAATGAGTAAAAACTACCCTCGAGCTGATCTAGAGATTGAGAGAACTAAACTTTGCATGAAGATGGTAGAGTTAGCACAAGCCTTGTTCGAAGCCTCTAGATATCTTAATTGGAATAACATGGCAAAACCGGAATTACACTTTCAAGGACTAATGGAGAGGCTAGAACACTTGATAGAAAGCAAAGAGAAAAAGGATCAGCATAGGAACCCTATTGTCCCAGAGACACAGGAAAGGAATGCACCATCCCTGTCTCAAGTGCCTAATACAGAAAGTCAAGACAATTTGTCTTCCATACATAGGTACTCACATGAATTTTTAAGAGAAATACAAGAAGAGAAATGGAGAAAAGAACGAGGAACCCATCCTCCTATTCAAGAAATAGACGACTTGCAGGAACAATTTCCCCAAGACATCCCCTCTATATATGATGATGTAGAGGTGGAACAACTGAGTGAACCCACAGGATTTGAATCTAATTCTCTACAAGAATTACCTCAGTTCACAGGACCTTGGGAAGCAAAGTCTATTAGTATGAGAGCACCCACAATAATAGTGAGGAATGAAGAATCAGTGATCCCTAGAAATACGGAAGTGATCAAGAATACGAAAGTACAGTGTAATCTCACTCTGGAGGAATTGTTAAAGGTAAAACCAGAATTATGGAAGCACGTAGCAAATCAATTCCCTGAGCTAGCTACCACACCCTCTCAGATAGGATCACATAAGAAGGTACCAGAGATACCCATGGAAAAGATTGGAGACGTAAGCGAAGGAGAGGAAGGTAACACATATCTTCCAATAACCCATCAAGGCTACACCACGAAAGCCATCTTAGATTCAGGAGCCGGAGTAGCCATCGCTACCACCACTTTATGGAAACGTTGGGGTAAGCCAGCACTCAGACCCACCAGGATGAAGCTACAAATGGCTGATGGACACATAGAAAAACCATTAGGCTTACTAGAAGGAATACCTCTCACCACTTGTGGTGTAGAATTTGAGCATACCTTTGCCATTTGTGACTTTGCTAAAAATCGCGCGTATGAGATGATATTGGGACGACCATTCATGCGTCAGTTGCAAATTGTACAAGATTGGGGAACTAATTCTTTGTACTTGCAACATTTAGGAGTGACTACTAAAGTCAATCTTAAAGACTATTCACATAGAGATGTACCCCCAATACAATGGAATACCATCCATAAGACTCCAGTAGAAACGGAATCCGTACACTCATTAGAATCAGATCCTTCTTGGTTGCATGAGGATACCCATTTATGGATGTGTAAAGTTGCTAAACAAGAGGAAGAGCGGTTAGAAGCCAGGACCTCAGGTGCAGAACAACATCCACGAACCCTCCAAGATCCAGCCTATGCACCTGTAGTATTCCCAGATGAGGAGTTTGAACCCCATGGTTGGGCAGAGATTCTAGCAACCATGGATGTAGCCATCAATGAAGAACAATGGACACCCCACTGTGATGAGGATGGCTATGACATTTCAGTTTTCACGATAGAGCCAATCATGGGCGATGCAATTTTAGAAGAGTGTGAACCAAACACTGATGCATTCGAGGATGCAAGCGATTTTGAGTTAGAATCAATTATTATGGACTCTCCATTCGCATCAGAGGAAGAATATTTCTACGAAGTAGAGACTCGCACTCAGAGACACGAGGAAATTATGAATGAAGTGAGGTTAGCCACAGAAGTAACGAATAAGAGTGAAGGCAAGAAAAGAAAGAAGAAAGAAACCATGACAGAAAAAGAAGAATCCTTGTTTGAAGTACCCGAGAATTTCAAGAAATATGAAATCGACGATAGAAGAATCATGGTACGAATGCCCAACAGAAAGGCGAATGACGGACAAGTATATGATAACCGGGAGAAAACCAAGAAAGTCATAGTTGCCATAGAAGGAGAAGAAGAAAAATGCACATACATAGGGCATGATTTGACGACTGAAGAAGAAGAAGAGTTAGTTGCCCTATTGCGCGAATATAGAGATGTTTTTGCTTGGAGTTACAAAGATTTGAAAGGAGTAGATCCAGATATATGTTCTCATAGAATCCCTATGACTCCAGATGCAAAACCGACAAAACAAAAACCTTACACGTATAATGATAACTACGCTGCGAAGATTAAAGAGGAGATAGATCGGTTGATAGAAGCAGGATTCATTTACGAAATTGAGCATACCGAATGGGTATCCCCCATTGTGGTTGTGCCCAAGAAGAATGGAAAATTGCGTGTGTGTATTAACCTTAAAAAAGTTAATGCCGCCACGATTAGAGATAGTTATCCTCTTCCTATCACGGAACACCTATTGGAAAGAGTTGTAGGCAAGGAAGTTTACAGTTTTCTTGATGGATTCTCAGGCTATAACCAAGTAGCCATTGCTCCAGAAGACCAACACAAGACGGCTTTTGCTACAGAATGGGGCATATTTGCATTTCGTGTAATGCCATTTGGCTTGACAAATGCACCCGCTACTTTCCAGCGACTCATGTGTCATGTTTTTAAGGAATTTTTACGCAAGAGCTTGGAAGTTTATGTCGATGACTTATGTGCTCATTCAAATGTAAGACAGACACATATCCCAGAGTTGAGACAAATATTTGACAAATGTCGAGAGTATCAGGTTTGTTTGAACCCAGAAAAATGCGTTTTCATGGTCAGACAAGGCAAAATTCTAGGACACATTGTGTCAAAAAATGGAATCTCTACGGACGAGGAAAAGGTGAAGGTAATTGCAGAATTACCAAGACCAACTAATGTGAAAGAGGTACAGGCATTTATGGGCCATTGCGGTTATTATAGGAGATTCATACACATGTATGCAATCATAGCCAAGCCTTTGTACTCTCTTTTAACCAATTTTGAGTGGACAGATAAATGTGAAAATTCATTCAATGAACTTAAACGACGCTTGTGCTCAGCACCTATATTGACTACCCCAGATTGGAGTAAGCCATTCCATGTACATGTGGATGCATCCAATTACGCCATAGGATGTGTGTTAGCACAACCCACGAATGAAGGTAACATAGATCTCCCCATAGCTTACGCTAGCAGACAATTGAACGCAGCAGAAAGAAATTACACCACGACGGAACGAGAGGGATTAGGAATGATCTACGCGGTAAAGAAGTTTAGGCATTACTTGTTGGCCAACAAATTCAAGTTCTTTACGGATCATCAAGCCCTATTATATTTAGTCAACAAACCATGTAACACAGGACGATTGATACACTGGTTTCTATTACTCATGGAGTATGATTTTGAAGTGGTAGTTAGGAAAGGAAAGACGCATCTTAGAGCTGACCACCTCTCAAGATTAACCTCAGGAGAAGCTCCTCAAGGAATAGCCGATGAATTACCCGATGCATACCTGTTTAACCTTGAGATAGCTCCAGAATGGGCAAAGCCGATAGTCCCTATTCTGACATATGGACCCAAGAGTCCTAGGATAAAGATCAAAGAAGGAGAGATTACCAAATCTCAGAGGTACCAAATAATAGCAGGAAGCATATATAAACAAGACAATCAAAAGATTCTTGCTTGTTGTGTAGATGAATCAGAACATGCGAATTGGTTGCAATTAGCACACGAAGGTGCACTAAAGCAACATCATTCAAAACATCGAACATTACAGACTCTGCATAGATTAGGAGTATATTGGCCTACGATGGAAGCAGATGTCTACAAGTTGTGTAAAGAATGTCAGGTGTGTTGTGAAAGACCACCAGTAGAACATGCTACATTATATCACGTGTCTCTCACACCAGACTGGAGTGAACCTTTAGTGACATACTTGAGGACGAACACATTCCCTCAAGGCATGACCTTAGCTCAACAACGCAGTCTAGAGCAGGAAGCTCAAGACTATTCACTTATTGGCGATAATTTGTACAAAAGAGGACGAGATGGATATCTAAGACAATGTGTTCATGAGAGCGATTATCTAAGAATACTAGAGACTGCACACCAAGGTGTAGCAGGAGGTCATTTTGGACCCGATAGGATAATCAAAGCCATCCTCTTTGCAGGATTATGGTGGACCACTCTTCACATGGATGCACATACCTATGTAAAGAGATGTGACGTGTGCCAAAGAACTCAGTTTCCTACTCGCAGAGATGAAATGCCATTGAAACCCATGATGGGCGGACGTGCATTTTCTAAGTGGGGTATAGACTTTGTAGGACCCATCAACCCCCCTGCAAAAGGTACACATGCGGAATACATTATTGTTGCCACAGATTATCTGACGAAATGGGTGGAGGCAAAAGCCACAAAAAAGAATGATGCTCACACGACTGCAAAATTCTTATTTGAAAATGTCTTTACAAGATATGGACTGCCTATAGAGTTAGTGAGCGATCGAGGCACTCACTTTCTAAACCAAGTCATTGAATATTTGTTACAGGATTTTATGGTGATTCACAAGAAATCTGCACCATATCATCCTCAGGCCAATGGTCAGGCTGAAAGCACTAACAAGATACTTTGTAACGTACTGACGAAACTCGTGAACAATAAACGTTCAGATTGGGACAAACAGTTATACCACGCTGTTTGGGCATATCGAGTGGCCTACAAGACCGTACTCAATGCAACTCCCTTTCAGATGGTTTTTGGTCAGAATGCAGTGCTTCCTTTGGACTTCTTGATACCGACACTTAAGGTTGCACAAGAACATCAGTGGACCGGCCATGAATTATCCGCAAGAATAATGGACTTGGAATGATTAGGAGAAACCAGGCTGAAAGCACCAGCAGGAATATACGCAGCGAAGAAGCGACAGAAAGCATATTTTGATGCGCATGTGAAAGATAAAGGCCTACAAGAAGGAGATTTAGTTCTAGTGTATACGCTGAAACAGCACGCACGGAAGTTAGAAAAGCGAGGTTATGGACCTATGATCATTAACAGACTCTCGACGAGCGGAGCAGTACAGTTAGCCACCTTAGAAGGAGATATAATGCCTAATTACATTAGTGGCTGTAGAGTCAGGTTATATCAAGAACCTCTTACTGAGGATATGCTTAGACGACTCACGTGGGCAAAGAAGCGTAAGGAGGAAGAAAACCGAATACGAGCCGAAGCTCAGGCAGAAGCCATAGAACGCATTAAGCGCATGAAGCTAAGAAGACAAGGACTAGGGAGAGAACATTATAACCATCTGGAAACATCACCCAGATATCCCATGGCCATGTGTCAAGTAGAGTCAACCACTCATCCTAGCATAGTGGACAGGAGACCATTCATTACAGTAAGGCTAGCGCACGGTAACCATAGCCAAGAACTCAGGGCTTTGATTGACTCAGGTGCTGCGACTAGTGCGATTAGATGGTCCCACTATAAGGCTTCAGGAATAGAAATGTGGCCAATTGAGGCATACCTCATAGGCCTAGGAGGCATGGAAACCCCTTGCATGGGTGAGGTAGACCTTCCTATCCTCGTTAAGGATGTGACCATATCAGCGAAGCTATTAGTGTGCCATGATGACGACCTGATAGAACCCCTAATCCTTGGCCAAGATTGGCTATACGATCACTCAGTGGACCTAAATCTTAGACAAGGCTCCTTACAGATTGGAACCTTAGAGCAGAAGCGAGTGATACCGCTTGACTTCCCTAACGGCATTCCGCTTGACGGTTGTGATCCTAGACCCAAGGCAACGCATGCGACGGAAGACAGGAAGATCTTTGATCAGCTCAATCACGCTACGTCCACACCAACCCACTCGGGCTTGGCGATGGACGAATGTCAGTCAGAAGAACGACAGGAGATCTTCCCTGGGACTTCCTGCAAACTAGAAGAGACAGTTACCCAACTGCAAGGGCAGAAGGGCACAATCAGAGGTCAGGTGGGTTGCATCAGTGGACAAATGAGCACGACACCCTACGGTGCTCATCCTTCCAAACTTGTTGCGGACTGGCCTAGATTAAAGTTAAATAAGGCATCACTTCCTAATGGGCAGGTCACGCAAGTGTTGGATCTCCCTTCTTTTCCAAAGCAGAGTGTCCATCCGACCTCTCACCCCCAACTACGACAGAGTCAACCACGACGAAGGAACCCAGACCGACGGCAGTATCAGAAGATTCAACAAGGAAGGCAGTTTAGGCCTCCCAAAGGAAGCGGCACCAGACAAATATGGGTACCAAAAGGACAAAAAGCACCAAAGAACTCCAGCCAAGCAGAAATCGACAAAAAAAGGGCAGTACAGAAACAGAATCGATATCCACCACCCCCTCGACCTTCTTCTACAGGTCCGAATATCCGACAAATGTGGATCGCCAAGAAGTACCTTACCCATAGACCCACGTCCACGTAGATTTGGGTACCCAAACCATGTATCATAGCTCAACCCATAAGCCATGTAATATATAACCCCCATAACTCATCTCATCCCTCGATACCACCAAACCTGACACCACCTTTTACCCCTCAGCGGAAACCCACCACCCACTCCAAGATCTTTAGGAAATGGATACCGAAACGTGTCCAACCGTCTTCCCCTAACCCATTGTCTAACTACCCCCCTACTAACATACAACCTTGTACTAAATCACTAACCTTTAAACCTTGTATAAATTCACACACCATCATCACACACCACTCGTAATCTCATTCCATCAAGAAATGTATGCATGATCTGAAACGTATAGGTGTCTAGAGACCTGCACTAGTGCTGCAAGAAACATTGCATCCATCACATCACAGCACTTGGCTACACGGGTTACGCATCAGTTATGGAAAGGGATTGCGGTCTCACTTTAATGGGATCATGATTAATTTCCATGCTAATGTGTTAATCTTTTGTAGCAGATCTTTCTCACTAGCACACCAGCCACCATGCAAACTGACGAAGGAACATCAGGAACAGGCCCCAGTGTAGCAGCAGTACCACTCAACGTGCTACGAGCAGAGTCCCACCCTACTGCTCCACCGCCCGAATTTCAGGGATTTCCAGGGCCCATGCCTATCGACAACCCCCCCATGGGCTACACCGAAAAGATACACAGAAACTCTCATTGGTTTCAGGGCCTTGCAGGACCCCTTGCGGACGCAGACTTTATATTTGAATCCTCTCTGACTTTTGATGACCGCACGTGGGGAAAGTACCAGTTTTTCTCGAGAGAATTCGAAGCCCTACAAAGCACCCAGGATTTAACTCATGTTTGGGCCCGAGCAGGCTTCACAGAATATTTCAGTGATCCTCTGCCCAAACCAGATTTTTATAGGTGCTATTATTTAATCACTACATTGCTGGCATCAGAGAATAAGGACATCCCAGGAACCTTCATATTGCCTACCCTAGTGGATGATCCACCTTACAAGAGATTTTATCTCTCTAAAGACTTAATCAGAGCAGCCATTAAGATTCATGGAACCCACACACCCACAGATCGAGAGAGATTAATTCCAGAACCGATGAAACGTGGGGATGTCACGAAGTGGGAAGAGATTTCGGCCATTACACCTGAGTTGTCAAAGCCACTAAGAATATGCATGCAACATTTTGCATTTCCAGCTCAGGACAGATTTACCATGCCACACAAAAGAATATGGTTCGGATTGTATTTGGCATGTACGGGACCTCAAACAGTTGATCTGGCAAGCTGGATCATAGATCAGATGTACCTAGCACAGCACAGATGGGAGCGCAAGAAGGTGCTTAACGGATGTTGTGCGCTCACTAGAATTGTGTATATGTGTTTGGCTTATGACTTGCCCATCGAGCGTGCATTAACAGGAGAGGAATTGAAGGCATTCAAGAGCACAACGAAGAAAGCTAGGAAGCCTAGTAGGACACGGGCAGGTAAGCGCATGCGAGGCACCATCCCTTGCCTCCAAGTGCCAGAGTCGCCGTCACCACAACCCTCTCCAGAGCGACCACAAACAGAAGCTGCTCCCACTGTACAACCTATTCGCATACGGTTGTCCAGACCAGTGATTACAGAGGCCACCACTAGTACCGCTGCACCTCAGGCAGCTACCACCTCAGAACCCACCACCACAACAACAGAAGCTCCCACCACTATTGGTGCGGAAGCGTTTTCTTTCCCGATACCACATATGGAGGCCGACCCCATAAACACGACATTTGATTTTGAGATGCCTGATGCATTCTCAAACGAGTTCCAGTATTCAGAAGCACCACTGTTCTCCCAGGAATATGAACGTCCCAGCTACCCTACTACGCCGCGAGATTTGCCACAAGGACAAGCTGTGTCGGGCTCTGAAGAAGAAAGAACCGAAACAGACGACGATCAAGGCGACGATGAAGCCAGCCAGGGATCACCTGACGAACAGACAGAGGGCCAAGGCCAACAAACTGACACACACGGCGACACCAGCACATATGAAGATGAGACATTCGAAGCCGCAGCGTACACACTGGCTATAAAGAAATTATATCGTACCATGGAGAAAGTCTGGGCACGAAAGAAGTTAACTGAAGAGGAGAGCCAGGCATTAATTGAACAGGAACTCATCTCCGGAGGATTCGAAGACGCATATATCAGAGGGTTCAGAGAGTTAGTCAAATCAGTGGGCTCCCATGAAGCACTCAGGTTTTTACAAAGAAAGCAACTACCACAGTTTGATCCCCGCCGAGTGCGACTACTCTCAAAACCTGGGGAGTATATTCGTGTACCAACAGGAGCCCAATCTTCAGCACAAGCCAGGGAGGCACGCCTCGCCCCCGAACGTTCATTAACCGCAGAAACCATCCTTGTAGATTCGCCACCCCGTACCACCATTGTACATACCACTACTATCCTCGAAATAACATCCACCCCTTCGACTCCTCTTTCACCTCATCTTTCACCAACCCATCCCGTATCACCCGCACACCCACCTGCTTTCCCCACATCCACACCTGTACAAAGCAACGTAGCCACAACCTCTTCCTTACCCATTCATACCACCAGGCCCACACCCAACCCTCTGCATCCATATGTTAACCCCTTCACCCCTTCATCCTTCCCAGCGTTTCCCCCACCTCTAAGACCCCCATTCCCCTTCCTAACCCCACTAACCTTCTCACCAGTCTCACCTCCCCAACCTACCATAACCCCTATTTCCCCGTTTCACCAAACTATTCCAACCATCCCCCCTGTAAACTACTCTACGTTTGTAAATCCCGTATTCACACCTACACAACCACCCACAATCACACCACTTTTCACAGTCACAACACTAAACACGTCCAATGGCATGGACATATCACCATCCACCTCACCACCACCCACTCCCCTCACAGCACCCCCATATTTAGGCACTTCACAATTTTCCACAATCACCACTGCATCCACTGTCCCAACCCCATTTCCCATTCCCACTGCATCTACTCCCGCTGCATCCACATTTAGCACTTCACTACTACTATCGCCCACCATAGACACAGCATTTCAACACATGTTCGCATGCATGACGCAAGTCCGCGAGGAGTTTGCATCACTCGGCACCCACTATCAACAGCTGCAGACGACAACGAATGAATTACAAACGCAGCTTAATTTGTTATCAATTGAGAACGCCTCACTGAACAGCCGATACCAGGATTTACGAGAGGCCTATCACAAGTTAGAACTAGAAAGTGAGGAGAAAAGCAAAGAGGCCACCGCGGATTTGGATAACCTACTTAGAGCCCAGACTGTCCGTAATGCAACGCTCACTAGAAATATGGGCTTACTAAGAAGACACTTAGCCGCAGCAAAAGAGGAGAACCAGAGACTCCAAGAGCAGAACAGAGAGAACTTGGAGGCGGCTTTAGATCATCCAGAACAGCCACTAAGTCCGAGCAGATTCAAGGCAATCCCATCTGAGTCGATGCGGATGTTGCTAGACGACCATGTTAGATTGCTCGAGGACTATGATCGTATGAACGAAGAACATCAAAAGTTAAAGGAAGATCACAAACTGCTGCAGCTCAGAGAACCCGCAACACAACAAGTACAAGTAGCAGCAGAATTACCAGCACCTGTGGACCCTGCCCCTGAAATTTTGGAGGAACTCAACGCACTCCGGGCCCAGGTTATAAATCTTGAATCTAGAATTGCTGTCTATGAAGCACCACCAAGGCCAGACTCCCCACCTGAGCTACCAGCTGAGGAAGAAACCGTCACTATCACGGTGGAGGAGACATTCGAAGAGGCATATGAACCGATACCCATCCCAGGCGGACGTGTCACGGCCGAAGGCCAGATGACCTACGAATTACCTACCCCCGCGTGGATGAAGACAGTTGAAGAACTCGGAACGACACACTCGGCCAGAGTAGAGGCACAGCTACATGCCATGGCCATAATTGAAGAGAAAATTTTACAGTCACCATTCTTTGCTCAATTGGCCCCGCGACGATACATATCTGGGCATGAGCTCCAATATAAACCGTACTTCATGTTAATGGCCGAATACCAGTTAACCATCGAGAAAGAAACCGGCATGAAACCAACGCATGCAACTCAATTCGAGCCAGAGGACTTGCCACCAAGGGCACAGAGAGGTGAAATCCTTCAACCAGACTGGCGCAAAGATTTATTGCAAAATTATCCAGAGATGATGAGCACGTGGGTAAAAGCGCCGCTTCACTTAAAATTTAATCCGTGCTGGGGACCAGTACCACGACGCCGCTCTTGGACTGCCTTCGCTATAAAGCTACAGAACAATAAGCAGTGCCAAGACTGGTTGAACTATCCCTACTTCAAGCCACCAGTCGCGTTACCCACAGTTGGCTACATGATGGCGACGATCCGCCACTGGCTCCCTCGATTAAAACATATGGATGATATTGCCGCACACATGACTGTCAAAATCTTTGACATGATGCAGATGGTCTTTAAAGTCTTCCGGCGCATCAAGGCTCCCCATGTTAACACCCCGGGCTTTGAGCATGGCAACTTTGATTTAGTCTATGATATGAGCACAACGCCATCGCTACGGGTGTGTTACGCCTGGCACTGCAGGATCAAATATCTACCGGCATGTTACAAGCAGACATTCGAAGAAATGTTCACCACCGGTTTTTGGGAGTACCATTCCGAAGTATTCATAAGCAGGCCCACACACTTATTGCAATTATTCGCCTGTGAACGAATGGTGTACTCCACACATTATCAGCTCCCACCACCAGACGAGCCGCAACCTATCGACTGGGAGAAACTCGAGGCTGATCTAGCCCGAGGTATTCGTGTATCAGAGCACACCCTCGCTCAAGACCTCCTACAGAATTACATCCGG